>JAEBDU010000009.1:5638936-5665660 GCA_016802625.1 Heliconius numata | reverse complement strand
ATTATTTTGAAAATGTGTATAATTTGAATATTTTTATGTTAAAACAATTTCTACTTTAAAATGGCTGTTACTTTTAGAGTTTTATACAGACATAACATATTTTTTCAAAATATAACCAAACCGGTAAAATGGAACTTGAGGACACATTATCCTATTAGATTCTCATGTAGTGGAATACAAAATAAAAATAATATTTTGCAAAACCCTTTAATAATCAAAGATCTTAGGCCCACGTTATTACAACCAATTCCACGTTGTTCTAATCATAACAGTGCCAATGTAAGTGGCCCCCCTCAGGAACCAGAGAAAAAATCAGGAATCATACAAAGATTTAAACAAATGTATAAAGATTATTGGTATGTGCTGTTACCTGTACACATGACAACATCAGCTTTATGGTTTGGCGGTTTTTACTACTGTGTAAGAAGGTATTTATTTAATTTTATAATTATATGAAATTTCATTTTCAAATTAAATTAATATTCAATCTTATTTTTTAATAAAATCTTATAGAGACAAATCTTTAATAACAATGACATAAAAAACCATCTATTATTTCATGTTTAATTTCACTTAGTTACATCACGTTATTGCTCATTCTTTGATGACAATGCATAGTGATACATAGTTATAGTAATTTAAAAAACGCTAAAAATAAATATAATATTATATTTAGAAACGCTGCCTTTCTGCACCACAACCAGCTCCTAAAATATTATTTTATTGTATATAAAATCTATTTTGTTATACAAAAGGTGTAAATATATCTTATAAAAACTTTCTTTTCAGTGGTGTTGATGTTATCAGCTTGATGGAATCAATTGGAATAAGTGATAAGCTATTGGCACCATTAAAGGAGTCACATGCTGGATACTTTGCTCTTGCGTTCGCCCTGTACAAATTGGTAACACCACTACGATATGCTGTCACTGTCGGTAATATATTAGTTGATATATGCTGCCTTTGATAATTATGTAGATGTCATATCATTAGGTTCTCTCTGCCAATCCTTCTATATGTAAGATGAAATGAAAAAAAGAAAATATTATTGGCAATAGGAAATATTATATATTATTGATTTATAAGGAAGTTTATTGTAGTGGTAGCATCTTACTGTGACTAAATACAATTATAAGTATGGTTATCTATCTCTAATTCACTCATTCAGTAATTGGACTAAATATGGGAAATTAATTCCCTCCGTCTTTTTTTATCATTGGGAAATGCATTTACGCAGACTGTCTAGACTCTAGAGGGAAGGCAAGTGTCTTACAATAAGCAGTACTGTGGGACTCACCGATGAAACCGATCCTACCCACTAAAACTCAGTACAAATCCTGTCCACAAAGCCAAAGAGACGCCACAGGATCACTTGCGCATACTACACACGAAAAACACGCGAAAAATTATGTAATCAAAATTTAACACATTGTTCTTTTCTTACAGGTGGTACCACTTATGCCATAAAGAGATTGACAACTATAGGTTGGATTAAACCAGTGCCATCAAGGGAACGTCTTAAAGAGATGCTTCAAGAAAAAAAAGATAACATTCAAGGAAAGTTCAATGAGAGTAAACAACACTATCAGATCCAGTTGAAGGAGAAAAAAACACAAGTAATGGACGAAATGCAAAGATACAAATCTGAAATGCGCAATATAAAAGATAAAGTAAAGAAAATGTAAAATATGCAATGTTGGTTTTAAATTTTCATTTCTGTGAAATATCATGAAATATAGTATGGATAAGGAAATTTAATATGACTGTATACAGGTTGAATTTATTTATTGTTAAAAGTATATAAATACAAAAGTATTATTTAACAAATTTTTTTCTTTAATTAATTAAAGGAAATAAGGTTGACAACATTTTAATTATCAAAATGTACAGATATCATAGATTATGTTATAATTAAGTACCTAAACTCTCGACAGCACATTACTGGAATGTTACATTATGGTGCAACTACATCTTATAGATTTATAGTAGGGATGTTACGTAGGTAACAATTTTTATCTCAATATGGATACAGATGTAAGAAAAATATTACATTGATTTCAGATATAAAATTATTGCAGATTATCCTTTACTTGCAAATAGATTTGTTCACCAATATTAGTTTTATTTTGAAATTTAAGCAATATTATCACCAGCTGTTTTTTTACCTTTCTGTAATGATGTCAGCTGTTTTGTTATTTGATATATTGTCGAATATTGTATTCTACTACGAAAAATTATTTACTAATAACTGCTTCATGCCAAGCTCTAGTATGTCAGCCAGGCATAATAAGTAACCTATTGAACAAGGCTTCAAACTCTGCCCACATCCAAAATTATATGAAACTTTTAAATTGGTTTCGAGCACAGTTACAAATAGATTTTTATTTCGAATATCCGATAGGTTCGATTATGGTTATAGCTACATAACATCCCTGGTTCATAATAAAATATAAAAACAAAAAGGCCGTCAGTAGAGCCAGATGTGCTGTCATATCTAAGATAGTTACATTAGTAAATGCATCAAAGAAATATACATATAAATAAAGTCTTTACATAGGCCTAGACCAATATTGTATGTAGTCCATGTTATAGAAACATATTTACTTAATTTAGGTTTTTTATAACATTTAAATATTTATGTATCTTATTTATTATTACAGGTTTAAACATATTTTTATGGTTTTGCAAATTATTTTTCATTTAATACATCTTAAACAAGAAATGTTTTAATTTGTTCCACAAAAAATAACTATCTGTTGTTAATACTGCTCTCCATAATTTAAACAATTAACTACTAAGTTGAGCTTCCATACTATACCATTTTTATTTATTTCCTTTTTAAAATCCCAAATGCAAATGCATCTATTATTATAAATATCACAAGAAATGAAGGCATAAATGATTTCTGGCTCCTACAAATACTACCTCATTAAAATACATATTTATTAATTTATGTACCTCAATATCTTATTATCTAAAAATATAATCTTCCCAATGACTCATTCTTATATTGTGACATTCATTTCCTTACAAGCAAGCTGTCATTTTTTGTATCTATACATATTACAGCTAAAATCTAATATTTTGTTCAAATCCCAATATTGAGCATAGCAGTATAAATAACTGATTAAATGTACACATTTTAATAATGGCATAACTTTAACTACTTTTACAATAATGCCTCTTATTATGTAAAATAAAACTTACATTTTATTATTTTGCCTTTACTCGCATCTCGGCACTCAACTACTCAACACAACAATATGTTTTAAATATAACAGTATATGTTAGCTGGAACCGACAGTCACACATGCACATTTATATGTGCAAAATCTAAAAAATGTCATGGCAACAGATACATATAATTATAACAGATGAATATAATAAAATTTCCATCTACTTTTTTTCTAATAATTTCAACAGGTTCTTTTTTGTATATAATAATTGTCTAATCACATGTCTGGAACAAGTTTTATACAATGTGTACCGCCGGGCAAATGGATCACATTGTATGTCAAGATTTGCTATACATAAAACTATTTTATATATCTTGATTACACTCAATGGTAAAATGTACTACAACAGCTTAGAATTATACTATTTAGTTACATAGCTATAATATGACATTGCTATCCCCATATACCGTTCATTATTTTAAACCAGCATAACTAGAACTACCTAGATTGACAGGAATGTTGAATCAATTTGAAATCTTTGATATTAATGTTATGATAAGAAAATGAATAACAAGAATTTATTCAATACAAAACATAAAATAGCATTACCAAAATTATGCGTGTATATTACATTTTTAACCGACTTCAAAAAAGGAGGTTATCAGTTTCATATATGTGTATGTAATATTTGAGTACGATGATCCATTTAGGCTTCCAAGGATGTATGCTTAATTTGGTAAGTGGATGCTTGTCCACGAATTTCTTTAAAACTAAAAGTCATATCGAAATTTTTAATTTAAGTTAAGTACACTTTAACTTAGAGAATAGTACAAGTTTCATTAAAATTGTTCAGTAGTTTCAGAAATATGGGGAAATTAAGAAAACTAGGTAGTTGTTAGTAGTTGTTTTTTTATACCAATTTGAAATCGGTTTAATTTTTTTTTAATGATGTCACCCCACACTTTGTCAAGCAATATCCCTTAATTGATGTAATTTATGAATGATCTACGGCTTCTAATATCAAGATATTAAATTATCAACATCCCTCTCCACAAGCTTCACCCTAACCCTGTCAATGCAATCCCTGCTACAGACAACGTTGTTTTAACACATTACATAACATATTCTGATACAAATGCATAGTATATAAATGCAGTAACTGCAAACACGCAGTAGTCTACCCCATGTACTGGTAGGAGGCGGGCGACAGGTGCGGCGCAGGCGGCATGCCGGGCCCGGTGGGCGCGCCTATGGCCGTCAGGTGACAGGCGCGACACATTAGTTTACCTGTGGATGAATGTGGATATTTTATTTTGTACTTTTGTATTAGACTTTGACTATTGTCATTCCAGAGGAAACCCAAGAACCTAGTGCTACTCATTAAGACACTCCGTTCCCCATTTTCCGTCGAATTCTTGAGATATTGCGTGTGTTGAATCGCATTCAACACACACAATATCTCTACGCTGCGCTTTGCCTCGTTATAAAAGGAAGGAAATGAAAATATTCAACATTCCATTCTTTCGAGAGAAGGACTAAAAAAATTAAAAGATAAATACCGGCTAGAGGATAGCAGCGTTTGTCGGGCTCGTCTGTCAGTTGCATCCCACACATGCAGCACATGTAGCAGTCCACATGGAAGTCCCGATCCATCGACACAACTCGCACTGTCTCATCCGTACCTTCCACAGGTGTTATTCCTGAGAAAAAACCACACAAGTTTCTATTATTTAATGAATATGGAAATATTAACAACCAACATTCGTCCTGTCTTAATTATGAATGAATAATCAAACATTAAGAAATATTTAAAAAATATTTTAATTTGCATAAATATATAATGTTGATGGTTTTCCAACAGGTAATATATGCAATACAATTAGCCATGTGAAAAACAAGGGTCTTTCGAAATTGAAAAAATATATAAATAATACCTTTGCCACAACTAGCACACTTGGGGGCAAACATGCGGTGATAATCGTTCACACAATATATCTTGTTATCAACATCAACTGTGAATGGCACACCGTCAAGGCACTCATTACAAATGCAGCATCGGAAACAGCCTGGATGATATGATTTGCCCATAGCTTGTAATATCTGCAATATATTTGAAATTTTATTTTATTCACTTATATAGACTGTAAGAAAATATTCTTTTAAAAATGATTTTTAGCTTCACAGAGTGGTAGGCCACATATTTCCTGCAGATGGTAGGCTGATAGACTACAATATTGAGTTACTCCATTCATCACTTTATACCTGAATTTGAAACATGTTTAGTGGTAGAATTCAACAATTTAAGTTATACATAAAACAAATTCTAGTTGTTTTTAAAAAATATACAAAAGATTTTATTTTTAAAATATCACAAAAGTATTTTTATAACAATAATAACAATTATTTTAAACAAATATTTCATAATAACATAACATACCAATATCACAGAACAAATTACAAGTAAAGAGATAGTAACAAATTATTTAGTAATCTTATCAAAGGGCATTTAAATTAAAGTTATTGGCTTCTATTATATTAATGTGTCAAGCAAACAATCTGGCTAAATATATGAAAGTTTGAATGTAATGGGACTTTAACTTCTTTTAACTGATTGCAGATAATAAAAAAAAAACTTCTTTTAGACGATTTCCAAGAAGTGTGGGTTTGAGCCTCTCTATGTTCAAGTGCTTATGTTTTCTAAAATATTCTGGTCATAGTGAGAAGACTGGGTCATATCTTTAAAAATTAAAGCTACTAACCATTTCCATTATCAAGTGTCCACATATTGCACATTTTTCAGCAGTCTGTTGAAATCCAGAGTACTGTAACAAAAAATTGTCATATACTTTAGATATATTTGTTTTAATAACTTTCTATCAAGCATATACGTATATACCTTTACCCATAAACCTTTCTACGGTAAACAGTGGGAACCTAGTGTTAAGACACTGTATCCCACGCACTGCCGAATTTTTGACACATTAAATATTTATTTCCCCACGAGTGGGAATCAAACCCACCACCGTCACACTTGTGCTGCATTGCACCACCCCATCTATGTTTATTCCAGATACTCTTTTGAGAAATAAATTATTATTACCTACAACTGATATTGAAAAAAGTGTAATGGTTGTGAGGTGTTTGATTTATGTTTAAAGATATTTATTTCCATTAAAAACACATAGGCCACTTACATGGAAACATTATTAACATAGTAAATAATTGAAGTTGGTCGTACATTAATTAGTTTAAAGTAACACTTTTTTTTTTTGTTTACTCATTCAATGCATTTTTTTTTTTTAGGGTGGGTAGCTTTTAATAATGAATTCACATAATTGTGTTTTAAATGCATTGAATGAGCTTACACTTCTTAAAGTTGGCGGTAGGTTATTGTAAAGTCTTGCCCCCTCGTAGGTAAACATTTTTTTACCAATCTGTCTTCTGGTTTTAGGTAAAATCAATAAACTCGCACGTCGCGACCGCAAGGAACGATTTGTTGCAGATTTTAATTTTACGAAAGCTAAGTTAGTATGGATCGAGTCGTTTAATATTTTTTTAATAAGTAAACACGTGCTGTTTATATATAGTTGTTTAAGGGTCATCAACTTAGTTTCTTTATATATAATTACAATATTAAAAATATATATTACCAGATAGTCCTCTTCACAGTACACTTTGCCATGGACATTGTAAAAGGCTTTCCCTCTCAATGCCCTTCCACAAGAACAACAGATGAAACAATTTGTATGATAGAGGTTGCCCATAGCTTGACATGCTTGTCCTGCACCCGTCACTCCTGCACCACATGTATGACATATACCTGAAAATTTATGTTTGTATATTTTACATTAAAGTAATAAAATATATATATAGCAGGGAAGCAGGGGAGCCTAGTATTAAGATACTGGCCTATTTTCTACCCAATTTTTGAGACATTGCTTGTTAAATGGTATTGTTATGGAGTGCAGAGCAAGGAAATGAAAACAATTCATTTCTCCAAATGGGAAACAAACAAACACTGTATTTACAATGTAATGATGTGCCAAGTAGATGTAAGTTTGTTTGTTATGCTTTCACACCAAAACCACTGCTATGAGTACATGTATAAAAATATGAATGCTTTTGGGATATTATGGGACAAAGCCATCAGCAGATCCCTAGTAATAAATAAAATACCACTACCTATAAAACAAAACACTAACAACTTACCAAAGTATTCTCCTTCCTCATCTTGTCTTTCCATTTCTTCTTCAAGTTGCCGAGTAAGTTCTTCTATTTTGCGCTGAGCTTCACTTGGTCCTGGTGGACGGGGTGGTGTAATACTATATGGAAGTAGGCTCTTTCCTCGTCCACCAGAGCCTCGTGACCCACCTGACAATTGTGACACTGAACTGGGAGTAGGACTAGGTGCAGGAGATTGAGCCGGGGAACATAAGGAAGTTAATCCAGATACCATGTTTCGAGAACTGATTGATTCTGAAGCCAATGATGTATTGTCTTTACAAGCGGCAGCAGCTGCAGCGGCAGGTGAACCACCTGTCATACACACATAGTCAGAGCCATTTGTGTCTTCTATTATTTGCATTCTATTAGGAAGAGGCTTAGGATTCATATTATAATTTCCATTTATTGGTGGAGGTTTCATTTTAGCCAGGCCATTACCAATAGGTGGCTTAGGATGAAAATATTTTGGTACAGGCAAAGGACCTTGCACTTCAGTGGCTATGTTTGCCTTTGGTCTTTGAGCACTAGGTGCTATTGAAGCATAAATAGCTGTTGAAGGTATTGTAACAACTTTATCATCAAAGCTAACAGAGTTATTATTTTTTAAAAGAGCACTAATGTCAGTATATTTAGGAGGAGCAGATTTCATGATTGTGTAGTCTCCACTAGAATTATCTGATGAGGAATTGTATGGTGGTGGAGGTACAACCTTGTCCACTTTACTTTTTTCGATCAATAACTTTTGTGAACTATTTCGATTGAGAGAGGTATTGGGTACTTGAGGCCCTGGTGCAGAGCTTTGTTGAACATATTGCTGATCTGACTTAGGTTGTACTTTAAAATCATTTTTCTTTTCACTATCGGAACAAAGCATATTTTCATATACTAAAGGGCTGACTTTAGGCTTGTTATTTACTGGCACTTGAGGCTGAGCTTTACTGTATCGTGTGTTGTAATATCCTTCTGCTGCTAATGGCTGGCTTTGGTATAGCTGATGATAGTAAGGAGGCTGTGACAGTTGTTGTTCACCGTAGTAATCTATATTTTCGTATACAGGAGGGGGATATTGAGAGTTTGTGTTTCCTGGTATCTCATACAAATCTTCAGTTTGATAACTCAGAGACCTTTGTGAAATTGAGTCTATAGACCGTGTTGGACTAGTAGGTAACGCTGTAGTATTTATATCACGTTTATTTATTGACGCGATCGTCTCTACTCGCTTGGGTGTAGCAAATTTAGATGCTGCAATCACATTGGAGCGTTCATAAAAACTATAATCCTGGCGATTAGCAGGAGCATTGTCTAAAGTAAAACTTTCAATTGCACCAATAGACCTAGCTTTTGCTTGAGCACTATTGTTGGATGTTGAAGCATTGTGCGCTTGCTCAGTATCATTTTCGTCTTTGTTGGATATTTTCAAATCTTGCAAGCCCAGTATACACCGTTGGTCTTCAGAGGTACTTCTCCTTGAAGGTTCCATAATAGACACAAATTATGTTAATATTACTGCCCAATTTCAAAAAAACACGAAAAACATAAATGATTCATAATTGTGATCTAATGTAATCTTCAACTCAACAAAACATCATGAAAAAAAATCGAATAAAAAAAACAAATTTAGTGATGTACAAGATGATTATAGATGATTTTACACAATGATTAATTAATAAAGATAAGCATTCAAGTTCTTCGTTTGAAACATTCAGTGAATATATTATTCAAAAATATTTTTTTTAAATTATGATGCTACTATATATTAATAAGTTACCCAATCCCATATATACGTTTAAAATGTATAATATCAAATTAAAAAACGAAGAAGTATTAATGATTTATACACATTACGCTTATTATTTTAATATTTATTATTTATTGCTCATAATTATTTAAATATGTGTTTTGCTGAAGATTATAAAAGAGCTCAAGTTCTTATAAGATTTTTTTAAAAATTTAGTATACTTATTTTAAACCTAGTACTTAATAAATAATCGACAATGTATAAATATTTATACAAATTATGCTTATTCTTAATATTCCGTTTAATTCTCTTTAATCATTTTTCCTATTATACAAACAAACAACGATTACTCTTTTGATATATTAATAATTCAGATTGGGAGCTGAAATCGACTCAAAATTAGACATTCGATATATCGATTCTTAATATCGACGCCGCTCGTGTTTTGACATATTTGAACGTGTTTTTTAATCTTTATATTTGTTCACATTTCCCAAGCCCAAAGCAGCACTGCTAGGTGCTACGTGATTTGTTTAGTTTTATATTTTGTCGTAATTTTACTACGAAATATAAATCATTCTTAAACATAAAAATATTAAAATTAACTTTTAAATAAATGATATAGAGACGAAAACATAACTAAGTTTCAAGATGTATGATATAGAAGATGATCAATACGAGGAGGAAGAAGTGGAAGAAATTTCGTCAGAGCTATGGCAAGAAGCTTGTTGGATTGTTATTAATGCATATTTTGATGAAAAAGGCTTAGTCCGGCAGCAATTGGACAGTTTTGATGAATTTATACAAATGTCCGTGCAAAGAATCGTTGAAGATTCACCTCCTATTGAACTTCAAGCTGAAGCTCAACATTCTTCAGGGGAAATCGAAACTCCACCAAAATATCATCTTAAGTTTGATCAAATTTATCTATCGAAACCAACACATTGGGAAAAAGATGGTGCGCCTTCACCTATGATGCCTAACGAAGCACGTCTACGGAATTTAACTTATTCTGCGCCTTTGTATGTTGATATTACAAAAACTATAGTAAAGGAAAATGAAGATCCTGTTGAAACTCAACACCAAAAGACGTTTATTGGAAAAATTCCTATTATGCTTAGATCTACATATTGCTTATTGAGCAATTTGACTGACCGTGATTTAACAGAGTTAAATGAGTGCCCTTTAGATCCGGGTGGTTACTTTATTATAAATGGTTCAGAAAAAGTTTTAATTGCTCAAGAAAAAATGGCTACAAACACAGTATATGTATTTAGCATGCAAGGTGGAAAATTTGCTTATAAAACTGAAATACGATCATGTCTAGAACATAGTTCAAGACCGACATCAACATTATGGGTTAACATGATGGCAAGAGGAGGACAAAGTATAAAAAAATCAGCTATTGGACAAAGAATTGTTGCAATTGTACCATATATAAAACAAGAAATTCCTATTATGATTGTATTCAGAGCTCTTGGTTTTGTAGCTGATAGAGATATCTTGGAACACATAATTTATGATTTTGATGATCCTGAAATGATGGAAATGGTGAAGCCATCCCTAGACGAAGCGTTTGTTATTCAAGAACAAAATGTTGCACTTAGTTTTATTGGTGCTCGTGGTGCTCGCCCTGGAGTGACAAAAGAAAGACGTATTAAATATGCAAGGGAAATATTACAGAAAGAAATGTTACCACATGTTGGTGTTTCCGACTTCTGCGAGACTAAAAAGGCTTACTTTTTAGGTTATATGGTACACAGATTACTATTGGCTGCTTTAGGACGCCGTGAACTTGATGACAGAGATCATTACGGAAACAAAAGGCTTGACTTGGCTGGACCTCTATTAGCTTTTCTATTTAGAGGCTTGTTTAAAAACTTATTAAAAGAAGTTAGAATGTATGCACAGAAATTTATAGATAAAGGAAAAGATTTCAACCTTGAGCTGGCCATTAAAACAAAGATTATTACTGATGGTTTAAGATATTCCCTAGCTACAGGTAACTGGGGCGATCAAAAGAAGGCTCATCAAGCAAGAGCTGGAGTATCACAAGTATTGAACCGTTTAACTTTTGCTTCAACTTTATCTCACTTACGACGTGTCAACTCTCCAATTGGTCGTGATGGAAAATTAGCTAAGCCTCGACAATTACACAACACTCTTTGGGGTATGATATGCCCTGCCGAAACCCCTGAAGGCGCTGCTGTAGGTTTGGTGAAAAATTTAGCTTTAATGGCTTATATCTCAGTAGGAAGTCAACCTTCTCCTATATTAGAGTTTTTAGAAGAATGGTCTATGGAAAATTTAGAAGAAATAGCACCATCTGCTATAGCTGATGCTACTAAAATATTTGTAAATGGTTGTTGGGTGGGAATTCATAGAGATCCCGAACAACTTATGGCTACATTGCGAAAACTACGTCGTCAAATGGACATTATTGTCTCTGAGGTGAGTATGATTCGTGATATAAGAGACAGGGAAATAAGAATTTATACAGATGCTGGTAGAATTTGCCGCCCTCTACTTATTGTTGAGAATGGAGCCCTGCTATTAAAGAAGAAACATATTGATCAATTAAAAGAAAGAGACTATAATAATTATGGATGGCAAAATTTAGTAGCCAGTGGTGTTGTTGAATATATCGATACTTTGGAAGAAGAAACTGTAATGATAGCTATGAGCCCTGATGATTTAGCACAAGTAAAAGAATATGCCTACTGTACAACTTACACTCATTGTGAAATCCACCCTGCAATGATATTAGGTGTCTGTGCATCAATTATTCCATTCCCTGATCACAATCAAAGCCCCAGAAACACCTATCAAAGTGCTATGGGTAAACAAGCTATGGGCGTCTACATTACTAACTTCCATGTTAGAATGGATACATTAGCCCATGTACTCTATTATCCACATAAGCCCCTGGTCACAACACGATCTATGGAATATTTACGATTTAGAGAGTTGCCTGCTGGTATCAATTCTATTGTTGCAATTTTATGTTACACTGGATACAATCAAGAAGATAGTGTCATTTTAAATGCTTCAGCTGTTGAAAGAGGATTCTTTAGATCAGTATTTTACCGTTCCTATAAAGATTCAGAATCTAAAAGAATTGGAGATCAAGAAGAACAATTTGAAAAACCTACGAGACAAACTTGTCAGGGTATGAGAAATGCTCTCTACGATAAGCTTGATGATGATGGAATTATCGCACCCGGTATAAGAGTGTCCGGAGATGATGTTGTAATTGGTAAAACAATAACTTTACCAGAAAACGATGACGAGCTAGAAGGTACAACCAAACGCTATAGTAAGCGAGATGCTTCAACTTTCCTACGTAACAGTGAGACTGGTATTGTCGACCAAGTTATGTTGACGTTAAACAGCGAAGGATATAAATTTTGCAAAATTCGCGTTAGATCTGTACGTATTCCACAAATTGGAGATAAGTTTGCTTCTCGTCACGGTCAAAAAGGAACCTGTGGAATCCAGTATCGACAAGAAGATATGCCGTTTACATGCGAGGGCTTAACACCAGATATCATTATTAATCCCCATGCCATCCCTTCTCGTATGACAATTGGTCACTTGATTGAATGTATTCAAGGAAAGGTGTCATCAAACAAGGGAGAAATCGGTGACGCAACACCATTTAACGATGCCGTTAACGTGCAGAAAATTTCTTCTTTACTACAAGAGTACGGCTATCACCTCCGAGGTAACGAAGTGATGTATAACGGTCATACTGGACGAAAGATTAATGCGCAAGTATTCTTGGGTCCCACATATTACCAGCGTCTTAAGCATATGGTAGATGACAAAATTCACTCGAGAGCAAGAGGACCGGTACAGATTTTGGTACGACAACCTATGGAAGGGCGTGCTCGTGACGGAGGTTTGCGTTTTGGGGAAATGGAACGTGATTGTCAAATCGCCCACGGTGCCGCACAGTTCTTGAGAGAACGTCTCTTTGAAGTTTCTGATCCGTACCGTATTCACGTTTGTAATTTCTGTGGTCTGATAGCAATAGCTAACTTAAGAAATAATACTTTTGAGTGTAAGGGTTGCAAAAATAAAACTCAAATATCCCAAGTTCGGCTACCATATGCTGCTAAGCTGCTCTTCCAAGAGCTCATGTCAATGAATATTGCACCCAGACTTATGGTAGTGAGTTAAACAGTTACTTTTTATCCTGTATTAGTTATTTTACATTAGATTTTTTTACATTAGTTTAATAAGATTAGTATAGATATAACTATTAAAAACTTTTAAGACATGTATCTGGCATTCATATATTCATAAAAAATACAAACAACTATTTATAGTTTTTTTTAATTATAAACATTAAAATATTTTGATATTTGTACCCACACCACACTACATCTTTTTACTAATTTAGTGTATAAACATTTTTCAAAATAAATTTACTCCTAAATTTGCCCTAGTTGTGATTACATTTGGAATATTTTTCCAATTTGGTGTGATAGACATTTTTAAATTTCAGGCTGTATATTGTAAAAATCCAGTCGCTGGATACATTTAAAGATATGTTTTAGTTGTTTATAAAAGCTTGATTAATATTTTTTTTGGCTAATAAATAAAAACATTAAACTTTTTATCATGAGACTTTTATTTCGTATCACAAACGACGACATTAAATGCAGCTTATAATATAACAATAACGTTACAAAATGTACACATAATCTTGGTACTTAATAATTTAATAAATTATATAAAAAATGCATCAACACACTTCAGGTATGTATTATTTATTTATAGCAAAAATAATCAAATAGACTATAAATATAAAGTTAACAATAATAAAATTGAAATTTGTAACAGTTACGTAAGTAAATCAAATGTATATTTTTTGCATGGGTGCATTAACTATAAGCGTAAAAGGAAAGTTCATTAAACGGTATAAAATAATCATACTCAAACAATAACAGATATATATTATAATAAATAAATAAACGTCTGTTTTTAAATTGTTGTATACCGAATAATATAATATAAAAGACTAGGAAGACTAAGAAATAGCAATAAAAAATGCTATAAAATATGTAGAGAGCGTACATGCTATGCTTTGCATTTATGACGATTAAGTACTACTTACGTGATGGGCATGTGCAATTAGTGTTGGAAAAAGTTACTAGATCTAGATATTATAAAATAAAGAGTGATTTTTCCAGCTGGGACTGATATTTCTTAGATATAAAAAAAATCCTTGTATATATGTAGATATGTTTAAAATATATCATTTTATTACATGCTTGATTGTTTTTTATATATCAACCTAATGCCTTTGATGACTAAGTGGATTTTTTTATATTTTAGTCGTTTCTGTAGGTGCACCCACATTATACCTATAACTAGCGATTTTTTTATAATAATATATTATGCCTTTTAGCAAACACTGAAATATTAAAGCACCACAATTATTCTTAAGTTAGTTAATTCCTTACTGTACAACTTTTATATTAAAGCGAATAGAAATTGTTTTTCGAAATGACTAAATTGATGTTCTACATTTTTTTATTGGCGTATTTTTGTTATTATTTTAATCGAAAATTATAATATCTACGGGTAATCTTATATTCTCTAACACTCATTTCTTACTGATCTTGTATTTTAAATATTGTATTATCCCCCCACCAAGGTATGAATTTGTTTTGAAAAAGGCTGATATATTGTAATACAACTCTATCCAACCTTAAATAGACAGACAACATTTACGTATGTACTTTTCATCTTAACAATCTATTCGGACGATAAAAATTTCAGTTCGAATTGCACATAGCTGGACACAATAATTTTAAAGTACAATTGACTTAAATAGTAAAGTACATTGGGGTAACATCGAGAATGGATCAAGACCTTATAGGTAAAAGTACCGACTAATTATTACCGTCTTAAAAAATTAAAAATTTGACGGTAATTTGATCTATACGATCTTAACCCACTAGCTTACCACGTACCATATGTTTTGACCATATTATACGGTGTTTTTTCAGTTGGGAGCTGGTAGAGCTCTTTGTTCGCGGTCGTCGTCCTCCTTAGGTCGACTCCATTTTATCATAGTTTCTGGTGACCGATATAGGAATACTAATTTCGCGAAAAGATCTTCTTCTAGAGACAACTCCAGTGCTTCGCGAACCTGAAAGAAACATGGCGGTTATTTTTTTATTAAAAATGATTCATTACAATAAATTACAACTGGTCATGCACATGTAGTACATTAAAATAGAATAATTTTACTGTGTAGACTTTTTATCTAACTATGTGGGTGAAACGTAATTACTAATTGTATAATATAAAAAAAAGATGATTAACTAAGATATAATTTCTAAAATCATATAAATAATATATGTTCAAAATATCTCACCAAATAAATATCAAGGCATAATTGCAGCACGCGGTCCACATTTGGCAAATCGTCGAACATGATCTTGGTGTAGATACCCGAGAAGAACCCGCGGAGAACACGCGACGCTAGGAACACGAATGTTGTGTAGAGGCCGATTATACTGCAAATTAAATAAATTACTTAGTAAAGTTTGTAAGTTCAGAGGGTCATTGGGGCGCAGTGGTATGGTTGTAGGTTCAATTCCCACTTGGTGGGATGAATTATTATTATTTCCTCGTCCTGTTAAGACAAAGCGTGTTATTCAATTCCGTCATTCCACACACAATATCTGGAAAATTGAGCGGTGCATGGATAATGGAGTGTTTCAACACTGCGACAAGTGGCGGATGTTAGCTACCTTGCTCTCTACCTACCTTGCTATATACGGAATATAGTGTAAATCTGATTTTTTTTAGTAAAATAAGAGATATTCTTTGTTTATATATTATAAGTGGTTTATATATAGTGGTTTAATATATTTAAATAATGCCTAAAGAGTCCTGGGCGAAAACATCTGCCAATTGGATTTCAATCTCTAAAAAGAGAATTGGCCGACCGAAACTGCTGGACGATTACAAGCCTGACTGATTGGTATTCAATAGCACAAAATAGACCAGAGTGGAAGAAATGGAGCCTTTGCCCAACAACGGGGCAGTACAAGCTAGGGAAAAAAAAGATGTATCATATAACAGGTACACTTAGATATATCTATTTCTTAATAAATAAATATAGCATATTGTAAATATAAACTTTGAAATTAAGATTCACTTACCCTCCTCCTGAGATGAAATTGAGTGTCTCCGGGAAGAGCTTGTCGTTGAAAGTGTACATGACCAGCATGTCACAGTTGTTCATTGGAATTGGAGCTAGAAAATCCTATAACAACATTTATACTATTATGACATTATGAACTATGATAATATTTTACTCATTGTATTTTTAAGCAAGCAGTTTTTAATATATTTTAATGAAGTAAGCACAATTATACATTTTAAGTAAATTATTACAACTTAGTGATAGTTTCACTTACTTTGCGATATAATTATTTAGCTGTATTCGGTAAAAAAACAATATTGTTAGAAAAGCTAATGAAGTTATATGACTAAAATGTTATTTAAAAAGGTACAAGCTAAGAGCAAAATCTAAGTCTACGTATAGAAGAAGAATAAAGCTCACGTGAGGCTGGCAGGCCTCGCGCACACGCCAGTACACCGTGTCGGCCTCGCGCTCCAGCCGCAGCTGCACGTCGCGGTAGTACCGCGCATCGTCCTCCTCTGCTATATCAAATTACATTTATTAAATAAAACCATTTTTTATGTCAAAGCAATAAAGTGTAGGACTGTAACCGAGACGGTTGTGGGTTCGATTCCTTCAATGAATTTCTGTATTGCGCGGCGCTAATATCTGCCACTTGTGGCAATGTCTCGAAAATTGTGCAGAAAGCTGCCAGGCAGTGTTTTTTAACATAAGGCTGTCCGTGTTAAGACGATGACTCTCCTTCAAACTATAGGCGGGATCTCCTCGTAATCTAAACTAAATTCCATTTGAAATTCAATTCCACAGGTGGCAAAATTTTAAACTACTTTTAAATTTTAAACTGTATAATTTTTATTTAAGTTTAGAAAAACGAAAGATAAGATTAGTGTAACACGAAATCGATATATATATAACTGCAGAATTGAACAGAATGTTTTATTTTTGTTGGAATAGCACAAGAGCCTATATCCAGATCATGGTAATAAGCCCACATTAAATAAAATATATTTTTTAGCTTCACACTGTATCCCGCACATAGAAGTGTATACGAGGTTAAACTTTCATGTACAATATGATAATTATATTAAACATAAAGCATTTTTGATGATGTTCCAGCCTTAAAATCTATGGTCGTCACACTACACTATCATATTTCAAAATGTCTTTACGACATTTCTTTTATTATTTTGTTTTATAGTTTGTCATAGGTACCTGTTCCAACAACAGGAGGCATTAGTTGATAAGCTGGCTTTGTAGTTCCTTTATTGAATACTTTCAAAAACTTAGGAAACAGCAACTTCACATTTAGCCTGTAAATGTAAAGCATAAAACATATAAATCTTATATAAAAAAAGTTATCTGAGAAGAGATGAATAAATGCAATTATATTAATTTATTTTAATTAATAATATGTGGATTTAAGAAAGGAATATATAAAATAAATTAATTGCGACTGACTGAAACTGATTTCTTTCTATAAAATTGACAGGAGGCCGTCGTAGGTCGTCGGCGTAGGGGCTTCTTGCCACTCGGGAGAATCAAATATTCAGTTCCGCCACTCAACATGCAATGGCTCAAGAATTCGACAGAGAACCACAGAATTAGGGAACGCTCGAAGTGTTTTAATGAGAAACGGAGTGTCTTACCACTAGGTCTAAGGTTCCGTTTCTCTGTAAAGCTAAAAAAATTAACCATAAATTACCATGTATCCGGCGTGGACGTATTCGCAAGCAACTTTAATAGCGTTTCACGTTCTGGGTTAATCTTGCCGTCTATGAAGGCTGGCATTGGCACTTCACGATTATTCTCTATGGTCGGCGGATTCTGCGCGTTGTTACTTGGATGCGTGATAATGTACGTGAATTTTACTATTAAAGATGCATCTGAAATATGATTTTTACATGTATAAATACAATAAGTAAATAAATCAAATCGGGACATCGTCGAACTATGAAACTGTAAGTGTGGATTCGATCCTCACTGGTAAAATGATTTTATATTTGAAATTTAGTTCCTTTAACACGAATGATTTGAGGAAAAAGAATTTAAGATAAAAAACATACAACTCATTCCAATGAAAAATAATCTTAATTAAAATACTCTTTTGTAAACACTTTTGAATTGTCCAATGATCATAAAGCTACAGTCAACTCCGCAGGCAGTTTTGCTGAGAAGTGAGAAGAGCCGGCAACAAACTCAACAGTTGCTCTTTTAAATGTAAAAAAAGGTAATAAGTACTTACTAGAAACAGCTTCTCGTTCAAGTCTCGCGAGTTCAGGCGGTGATATCTGCCACGTCATAGTCGAGTTGGGGTTGATAGTGATAACGGCTACATCATTGTACATATAGTTTGATAAGAACGTCTGTGCGGTGCGATCGCGTGCATATTGGTTGCTTAGTTGAGTGTAGTCTTGTTCCGTGAAGCTGGAATATGATATTTAAAAACAAATAGATGAAGTAATTATATTCATTAAACTTCAGATATTGGGTGTTAGGATTTTTTACAATCTATACATTTTATATTTATAATAATGGAAATAGTAAAATTAAAACACGTTGAAGTTTCATCCAAAAATGTTCAAAATTAAAATACAATAATCTGTATGATTAATTTTATTATAATATTATAAAAAAAAATATATTGTTTTGTTTTTTCTCATACAACATACAGTACGGTCGACGAGACGTAGCCACCTGTAGTTAGCTGTAAGTGGCTGCCCAGATTTGACATGAGGATTCTTTATTACTATTTATTATTTACTTCCCCAGTATGTAATCCGTAAAAGTTCTTCAGGGCGCCACGAAACGTCAACCGTACAACGTACTTTATTGTAACCGTATTGTTATATAATTACCTGTCAATATTATGTGATTGCGCGGACATTTGATAAACCGGCAAGAAGGGACCGATTCGAATTTTCACTGTCACGTCTGTGGGAGGGTTTGGTTGACCAACCTAAGTAAGGAATAAATAAATAAAGTACTATAGTACGTTTGTTGATCCCTTTTTTGTTTTAGGGTGTAAATAGAATAGAATAATTTGGTTAAAGCCACGAGGCCGAGATTATTAATATTTTTAAGAAATTTACATTTAATTAATAAATTCACCTATAACCAAATCTAATTTAAATGGAATAAAGGACAATAAAAATTACTTTATTTTTAGGTTAATTATTAGCATTCACTTACAGAATTCCCAAACGCAAAGAATACCAACGGGAACCATATAATAGCAATAACAAACGCTAGCACTCCACCACCGAGCAAATACTTAGAGGTAGCAGATTTCTTAACGCCGCGTGGTTGCGGAAATTCGTCTTCTACGTAACGTGAGCACTGGAAAAAAAAAGGAAAAATATATTATAGTCTAATAAATATTTTGCCCAAAGAAACAGCTATGATAATGAGAGAAGCAAAGAATTATTACTAGTGAACCTAGTACTAATCATCTAAGTGAAATGTATTTGATTATTCTACATACTTTTAAAATGAAAACGCTAGCAAATATATCTTCCATTTTCAGCCAGTCCATGAGGGTCATTGACGTATCAGTCCAGATCCAGTCCATTAGAGTACGTAGCTCAAACAAAAACGGTACCGCCATAAATCTGTAAATAGAAAATATAAATTAATATACTTTTTATTCCGAATCCAAAATCCAGTTATTTAAACGGCTTAAAAATAATACGTATTTGTTTGCTTTCCTGACGTTACTACTTATATGATGCAAAAATAGTTTCTTAATTCATAATCCCATTATCCATGCCCCAAAACAAAATTAGAAATCCTCCAAAACTGTACCTATTTTAAAGCGTTATTAAAGAAACCATGTATCCAATCTCATTATGATACTTTTATTGTTAACTATCTAAAATTTTTTGAGACTTATTAATGTTTTTAAGAATGAAGTCTACCTATCAGGATTGAACTTTTACTTAATTGTGACCTAATTAGTTTATGATAAATAGACGTCCTTACCCTCTAAAGCACACCATATTAATAAAATGGTAGGACTTGCAGAGAAAATTGCCAATAATGCGTCTTGGATAGCCACATCTAATTTGATACGCGGATAGTAACAAGTACACACATTTCACCATGTACCACATCGGCGGTGGTAGCAACGCGTTGAATGTTCTGGAAATGAAATGAAATGAAAATAATCGGTAAGGCGCTAAAATTACATGTAAGATTCATAAATGAATTCTTTAATTAATTGAGGCTAAAAGCTGACAATCTTGTACAAGTACATTTTAAATTAAATGTATTATGTCCTTTAAAATTTTATAGTTTTCTTCAATGGTGGAAGTGAAATTAGCGACAAATTACTACAGTTTTCACTTACACCTTACATTGTTAACATGATGATGAATTCAGCTTAGCACTACTGTATAAGATGAGTATAATATCTGTTTTTTTTGCACAATTTTTAATAGTACCTCTCATAAAACATACCTCTCAGTAATAAAAGGCAAAACGAAAAACATCCATATATGTACGCCAATAATAAGTGCGTACTGGAACAATATCTTGCCGAGCATGAACTTGCGAAGATAGAGAGCTCTGTCTATGACGATGAGGCCGAATTGTAGTATTAACATGACCAGGAACGGTATGGGGACCTTGTTCTCTTCGAGGTACGCTTGTACACCGCCGTCGCCTTGATGTGTCTGTATATTTGTTTTTATGTTTATTTTTTGAGTATCCCATGATAAAAATATAAATATCATATTTGAGATAATATTCCGAACATTCTCAATATTTAAGACCTTATGTGTTTTGAAGATTGAACATTTGCCATAATGTGTAATTTGTTTAAACTTTATAAGATTGATCTTTAGAACTTTATTATAAGATGTAACACATTAATAAATATATAAATAAAATAATCCCTAGATATAGTATTGTTTTCAAAACTTATTTAAAACAATGTTACAATTAAAAAGGTCAAAATTAAATTAATTGAATTATCAAAACTTACTCCAAAAGCAGCAAATCCAAATATAACAACGAGAAAATTTAAGAAATCACACAAGAACATATAAGCATATATGTCAGCGGTAACTCGCGCGCCCGGCGCTAGCATGCGTTGGAAAAAGTCACGAGTGGGGCGTAAATATCGTTTGATTCTGTAATAGGAAATACATATTTAAATTTTATAGTAATTTGTAAAAATATAGGCGCGTTGTATAAACGCTTGTAAAGCAATTTTTAATTTTAATATAATTTAAAAATTTCAATGTCAATTAATAATTAATTATATCTCTTGAACGTCTGGTAACTCACGATAGAACGATCACTTGAGGATAATGGCTGTACGTGTCTTCTAATGTAGTCGCCACTACAATTATTGGTTCTTGGTCGTCGTTAACTCTATTAAACATTGGACAAAGTATTAAAAAAATTGTATATAAGCATAGTAATGTTAAAATACATACATTTCAGTACATTTCTACTATTATTTACTAGGTATTTTTAAAATAATAACTTTACCCATCTAAATCTTACTTCAAAATAACATAATATAAATGAAATGTTACTAAATAAATAATAATATTTTTACTTGTAATGATCGTCATCGATCGCTTTCGAAGGTCCCGGCTGTTCGTCATCTGCGGAAGGCACTTCTAATTCTACTGTTTTCTTAGGAACGTCTGATGTTCCATTAGCTTCGACCTCAGGTGACCTATTATTTATATACAACTTACAATCAGTTTAACTGTATAATCGATAATAATTATTTAATTGTACGTTTACTTTCTATCTACCGCAGATTACCTAGGTCCTACATATTACACTAATATATCTACATAATACTTATAAATTATACAAATGAATAGTATAAATACTTTGATAGCCAAGGTAAGTAAGATCGGATCAATCTTGTCACTCGATTGACTACGCCTGTAGCTCGATTTATACTACTTTCAGAGCGAATTGGTAGGGCAGATGCAGAGGGGGGTTGGATTGAAAGTAGCCGATGTTCGCGTTGTACAGCGTAGAATCGTCCGTCCTGTTCTACCACTTCTATGGACCGCACAATACTGTCTGTCCGCATACCATATATTTTAGTGCATTTAATATAAGTTTGGTTCATGTGACTCAAACTTATTAATTTGATATTAATGTAGTTAAGTCATTTTTAACACTGTTGAATATAAAGAAAGCATCATCATGGTATCTAAAACAATACATAGGATTGCCGATGTCTTGATTTTAGGTCATTGATATTTCTTACTGAAGACCTTAGCATTGGGCTTAAACTCTACTCAAGTCAAAATTTAAAATCATCACGCAAAATATATACAAGAGATGTAAAGTAAAGACAAGAGTGATATTAAGTTTCTCTTGCCTAATCATTATTATAACGGAGATTTATCGATTATGCATTATGATAAAAACATACTATGATTAGGCATTACGTATCGAGTGGTGGAACTCTACGCCGCGGTTTTCGTGGTTACCAGAGCAAGAAAATAAAAATACTAAGTATTTTCGTCGTGTCGTAGTAAGTTGTGTTTACAGTCGCATGCTTATGCCCCTGCGCTACTAGTGACTAGCCTCGTAAAAAACTGTTTATAATATAAAATTCCTATCACTCACGGGCTAAACCTTTCGTGCATGTTTAGGTACTTGCGTCCAACTTCTGTCCCTTTCCCGTCGACGAGAAGCTGAGTATCAGATGAGGTTAGAGGATACTCCATATCTTCCCTCAACTCTACTTCTGGTGTTGATTCCTTCCACAGTCCAAGAGATTTCAGCATGAATCTAAAAGTTACATACGAATGTCAACAGTTTAAATAAAATTGTTTGAATTTTTTTAATGTTTAAGCACTGCATAGAGAACCTCCTCTTTTTTGAAACGGTTAAAAATATTAACAAGCGACATATTATGTGAATTGGACAACAGTATACAATATACATTATTTAAAGGAATAACATATATTTTTTTAAGTTAAATTTAGTATCTAGTAATACAAAAATATTTAGGGACAAAAAATAATAATGTAAAGCTCCGCTACGTCCAAAGTTTTGTCTCTAAATATTTTCCTACTAGTAACAAAAGACTTTTAAAGATTTATCTCACCGATGTAAAAATATAATTAATAGAAGCAATAAATCATAAAGAGCATAGTTCGATTTCCTTTCAATGCCAATAATTCTTGGTGCTGTGAATGGCATGTTCGCTGGTATTGCTATTTGATTCCAAGGTAAAATTTCGAATTGGAACATACTTTTTATTAGTACTATAACCTAAAACAAAAACAATATAAAATTATTACACCAGTAAAACAACAAAAGGATAACTTTTTTCGCCTTTACTTACGATAATTACAAATATGGGGCTCTTACCTCTGTATACGCAATGAGTGTGACCCAAAACGTCTTCGTAGGCCTTGGTATTGTCAATGTTCCCCACAAGAATACCATAAGTGGTAATGGTATAGACAATATTGTAGCAGATTGTATCTAAAAGAAAGAAAATATGTATATTTAACTAGCATTATAACGCGACAATTTAAATTCTCAACAAAATCATCTTTTTAACAAATAAATTTCTAAGTGGTCGCTTTCATTACTAAAAATTAATATATAATTTACCTGATTAATAAACACCATGATGTAGGACACAATATCAGTATGTGCCAGAACTGCGTACCAAAGTGCGTACGCGAGGTGAACGAATGGTGACTTTTCTTGTTTAAACATTGAATCATCTTGCTCTTCTAATGTTGTGATGTCTTTACTGAAAGATCATTTCGAAACATTAATAAGATATACAAAAAGTGACGTGCCATTGCCATTCAATAATAAAAATAATGTGAGTAAACTTTTGTTTATTTACATTACATTTTAGGAAAGATATGACGTGTCAAAAACATTTAGATATAGCAGAAGAAAATTCAGACGCATAAGAAGAAGTGAAATTACATCAATGAATTGTTATAATATTGTGTTAGTATAATACTTACCAATACTTTCTTAGAAATAATATAATACAAAAATTTATAAAAAAACAATAAAAAGTAGTATTAAGCATGCCCAATAAAGTGACAACATAAACGTCTCTCTCTACATTAGAGTCTATATTATCCGTCAGGTCTTTAGTATTTTATACATAAGCGGCCATTACAACATGTAGGACACTAGCTGTAGAGTAGTGCAAGTGTAAATTTAAAAGGAGTAAGTGGAAATGCTTGAGCTAACTAATGTAGTGTGATGTAATCGCCACTTTAATTTATTCTAATCTAATTTAATCTATTTGTCATAGCCTAAAGTTAAATAAGTTAGTTTGATAAATGATGACATAGACTCTAAAGAGATATACACTAAACCTTTCGGTGGTCTGTAAGCTAAACGCGCTCTCGTGTTCCGATGTATCGTCAGAGGGCGCGGGCGATGCATCGAGTCCACCTTCCATGCTCGCCGCCAATATACGAATCTCTGGTACGCTTAATTCGCTTAACTTACGGCTGGAAACATCCCCAAAATTTTGAAACCCAAATCCAAATTTTTTCTCCTCTGCTTCCTAAACCAAATTCTCATTGCAAAAGCACTTAATAACGTACGTAATTTTGTTAAAATTATTATTCTTCGATTGCTAAAATAGTGCTAGCTTCTAGTGGTTAGTGCAAATGAGAGCTACTACTATTATGAAAATACTGAATCTAGGACGTACAATTTAGCTAAGTGGTAGTCTAATTTTCTAGGTATCATTAAAATAGTCTATTTTACTTTTTGTGCGTAGCTTTAAAAGCATATAAGTTGATTAATCAATTTTAATACCTACCCAACGTCCTCAGGGGGCTGAAGTAGATTGTTGTTAGAGTGTTCCAACTCTCTAATAATGGACGCAGCATGCAAAAAGTATACTAGTCACTACTAGCCGTTTAACACTAAATTATGTAAAAATAATATTGTACTTTATCTAATTCAATTATTTTTACTACCTGTTTAAAACTAACAAAACTTCTGCTATCTAATGCTAGACCCCATTTACCAATACACAATCTATGCGAAGCATAATCTGATACCAAAAAGCTTCCAATATAAGATTAAGTTTATATATAAAATGTATTAAATTATAACTCACTGATGGAGTAGTGTTTCGGGTAGCGGCTCCCAAATCATTTGCGACCCTTCTCTCAGACCTATACCAAAGCCTTCTTTTTCCTACATAAATTACAAAATATAATATTAATATTAATTTAAAAAATATAATATTAATTTATATTATTATGTTTTTGAATATTTTATAAGAAATCATAAAATATAAGGAAATAATCATTAATTATGTATCCGACAAGACATGACCTGTCGATTCTTTTTTTATTAAATTATTTTTTAATACAATTTTTTCCATTTGGAATCTGTTTGTTCAATTATAAAGATATGATTTTATAAAAATATATTTTTTAAAACATAATAAAACTTAAATGTAATCTTAATACATACTTTAAGATGTTTCTTCTCAGCTGACAATGTGCGGGACACATATCTATAATCACGAGAATATTTCATGAGATGGCGTGTCAGGGACACGAGGAAACTCGAAATAAACGCCCAAGCAGTGTCCAGAAATCCTTTGATTTTGTCAATTATGGTCTCGTTTTCTATAAAAAAGAGATAAAGATATAGTTACAAGCTCACATTATTCATTCACTTCAATATTTTCGTTAATAACTTTATGTTCAATTTTAATATACTGTTCATTGTTAATTTCTAGGTTACCTGGTTGTGGTGCAAAGTCATCTATTTCAGATGCAGGACCAGGTTGTTCTCTCTCAGGAAGTCTTACTTCGACATCGTCATCACGCACTCCTTCCGCCCGAGGAGAGGTTGTACGCATCTAGTAAAAGTGTTCTTATTAGAAATAGATCAGAGTCGGACAATGTTTATACAAATTTAGAAAATAAAATGTACACCGCACCCGTCTCGTGCCATATCATGCCCGCATATTTGCACCATACAAAAAAGCACCACATATTTGCATAAAATACATCAAGGACAGTAATATAAATAGATAACTTACCACTTTAAGGATTTTTTTGTATTATATGTATACGAACAACAGAAAATCTTCATATGAAAAATGAGGACAATATAATAGTGCTTTAATATAGCACAGAGCTATATTTTTGAAATATTAAAAAAAAAAACTTTAATCATAATTGTAAAATTTAATATTTTTTATAGTAATATATGTAATATATTACTATAAAAAATATCGCAAATTATTGTCAGCTACAGTTTAATAAATATATTTTTGTTACAGGAATATGTAACTATAAGAATTTTTTTTAGCTGCACGCTGTAATAAACTATGCATAAATATCAGTGAAGGCAGAGTGAACCTAGTGTACACCTAGGGATTATATTTTGTTACCCTCTTTACGCCCCATTTACTTATTAAGTTT
>JAEBDU010000009.1:5627617-5638926 GCA_016802625.1 Heliconius numata | reverse complement strand
CACGTCAATACAATGTTAGTTCAAGCTAAATTAGTCAATAACGTCTTAAAACATTAAGTTAAAAATAATCAAATTATAACAGAATACAATCCACCACACAACATAAAATTTATATTCCCAAGTAGGAGCATGCAACTATTCCATATCCAATTACCAATCATTTCTATTTCATCACAACCGAACATCTACAGCCCGTTAAGTATTTACCACAAAAATACAAACTACATGCTTTATTCCCCATACATCTCATATATCCTAAACCAATCTCCAAAGCTAAATATACAAAAATATATGTATGTATATAAATTGGCTTACCTTCCCAAAACCCATACTTTTTGGAGCATCTTCATCTGAACTGGATTCATCGTCCTTCAAGTGGACATCAGTGTCATCAAATTCATCAAACATATAGTAATCTCCAGATCGAACCGCTGTATAAGATATAAGACTATTTTATAATGGAATATGTATAAATCCTTTAACGAGTAAAGCATGCATTATTGTTTAACCGTGATATGTGCAATATAAATAATATTATGTATAACTTGTGAGGTATATTTCTATTGTATTAAAATAATAATAATAATTTGATTAGTAAACAAATTTCAACTGTGAATGAATAAAATTTAATCATATTTAAAAACAGTGTTGTTAGCCTGTAATTTTATATAATTTGCAATAAATAAATTAAACATTTCATTATTTTACTTTTTTTTAAATGTATTTTGAAAAAATATGGATTAGTTATCAAAATAGTCAAGCAATAATCAACATGATAGACAAACATAAAATAATGTGCAAGCAAACGTTTAGCATTTATCAAACATGCAGGAAAGGAATAGAAAGGGAGTAGTGCACAGACGCATTCCAATTTACATAAAAGTGTAACTGTTATTTACAAAATATACAAAAATCAGCCAAAGAACGACAAAATACAGTTCCGACAAACAATAGCCTAAATACCATGACCGTGAAGCTTCAGGTTACTTGTTACTGTTAGTAAGAAACGCGAGGTTATACCGACTGAAACATTATTACTCAACGTTACCCTTCTGATGGCTGGCGGGCGGCTTATACGGCGGCCTCACGCGTGCTACAAACAAAGGCAAAACTCAACACCACTCTCACACCATAGATAAGCATGTTTACATCACTTTAATATGAGAAAAAATCGCGACATTTGGTTAGAGTTCTTGGACCACACAAGGACGAAGTTAATTATTAAAGCGCAGTACATTTTCATACATTAGTTCATTTTCGCTTAACATTCATAAATTAAGACAGCGGGTTTCCTGTACCGAAGAAGGTTAACACAAAAACCGCATTATAGTTGTATGTGCTCATTTATGGAGGTGCAATTTCAGTTTCAATTAATAATTTATTTGACTTGAAAGAATGATGTCAAAACTAACTTAAACATTTAAATGTAGGAATGTAGCCCCGCCAAGTACGACTCAAACTCTACCTTTGTGTCTATGTGTTACTGCTGCGATATCAGAACCGCTCCCTAGACACAAATAAAAAAGTTAAAACACATTGCTGTACATTATGTACACCTGTGAAAATGAAATAAAAAGAAGTGTATACACAAAATTCTAAATAAGCACTTAGTGCTATAACGACATTTCATAAATTGCATATATTTATTAATATTTTATCCGGGTTGTAGTTACACGTATGGTGAGAATTGGGTTCGGCTCGGCTTGAATGCGATATGATAGAGGTTCGCTGCAGCAGGCTGGGGCTGGCCACTGTGTGACGTCTTCTTATGGGAGGAGGAGAGAATACGGGGTAGGATTCTTCGGGGCTCTGCGCTCGGGGGAGGAGGTCGGAGGAGGGAGGAGACTCGAACGATATGCGTCTCGGCTCGAGGTACGCGTCGAGAGAAACTGTCATTAGAGCAGACGACGGCGATGGGGGACCGCCTTGAGATGGAGGAGCTGTGAGAGGCAATGGCGTGGGGAGAGCAGGGAGGGAAGGCTTAGCTGGGGAGGGAGGTGCAGATGCCTCGCTTAGAGGAGTGTGAAAGCCTCGACGTGAAGCGGGGGAGGAGGGAGAGGCGGGGGTGTGGTATCCACGACGTGACTCTTCAGAATCGCCGCGAACGAGTGGCACTTGTTCCGATTCGCCCGGTTGTGTCTCTTCTTCGTCTTCGTCTTCTTCATCGACTATATATCATAATATGTGACCAAAATCTTAGAAATACAAATTTTAACAAACAAAAGATGCCTCATTTAATTTGTCACTGTCCTACAATTCATTTCATACAATGCTACATATAAATCATGTAAAAATATCTTAATTAATAGTTAAAAGATTTTACTGTGTCAAAACAAAATATACCTGCATCATGATGTACTGGTTCCTTAGCCATAACACCTTGAATTTTTTTCTGATTGGCTTTAATTCTTTCCATTTTAACTTTGATTTTCTCTAAAATTTTAACTTCTTGATCTTCCTGAATTTTCATTTGCTTCTGACGCAGCTCTTCAATCAGCTCAGCACCCCTAATTTAAACATTAAAAAAATCTTTAAGCTGGAAATGTCAAAATTGTTATGTAAAAATATTGTATGAACTTAGCAGATACCTTACCTTGAAGCAAGTACAGTAGTAGCCTTACTTTCGTCAATGACGCGATAGAAATAATAACTATGGAAAAGTCTTCTTTGTAAAATTAAGAAGGCGAAGCATACACCATCCCACGCTAGGCCGATATCTTCTTGAGGAACAGAGCATACTGAATTCTAAGAACAGAAATATCTTTTGTAAAAATATAATTTGTTTGGTCTATAATTTTATAGTCTTACTACTCATTTGCTCTACAAGTAATTCAATCAATCCCAATGTGATAAGATACAATCGATTATCATACGTATTATACTTACAGTATTATACTGCATCTTAAGGAACCTAGCGATATTGCCGCCAGCAAACTTGTCGACACAGCCTATGCCCAACAGCTGGACGAGCCAGCACGCGTGCGCTTGCAATACGTCGCTGAACATGCAGCCGGGGATTTGTAGTAAAGTTTTTACTACCACCACGGATACATTGTACCGGAGCAGCCATGACCACCTGTGGGAAGTTCAATTGTTATATTTTTGTCAATTTCGAACATTATCCAGCCCACAGATCTTTGTATCAAGACGCTCCGATTTCTCTCTTCGTTCAAATATAAGATATTGAGTATTGAGTGGTGGAACTCAACACCACATTTTGTGTTACCAGAGCAGGGAAAATAACAAATTTTGAGTGTAAAATCGACTGGTTGTGGGTTCGATTCCCATTCGAGGTGATGATATTTATTTAAATGTATATTTCCATTTCTTTGCTCTGGTGTCGAGGCAAAGCGCGTTATCTTATGTAAATGAACACTTTGTACCATAAGTAGAACGGTTTTTTTTATTATATTAAATAATTCTTAAATTAATTGCGGTTAATTCCACTTAAAACCAACAAATAATCGGTAAACTATTTTATCGTCACGTTGTTACATATAATTTGCTGCCTTAGTACTTCTATAATTAATAAATTAAGTATATTAGAGGCTTGCCCACAAACCATTTAGTATCACGCAAGATATAATAATTTAATTATATTTAATACTAGAGGACCTGAGGGGCTACGCCCGCTTAAACTATACGAATATTTATTAAAAATATTTATGAAATTATTTTCAGTATGGGAGTAATTCTAATAAACCATGAAACACGTGTTCAATGAAATATTTTTAAGAGTCTGAATTTCAAATTTTACAGAGGTCCCGGCTGTTCGTGCGTCTTACCTCAGTCAGTAGGAACATCTCCTTTTATATATATATGTAGATTACCAGTTTAGTTTATTTTTCCATTTTCTATTTAAAAGAAAATTAAACACTACTAGAACAAAATTAGATTATGGGACAACATTAAATATTTATCACTACGAATTTAAAGTTCCAATGAAGTAGTAACGGAAAAATAAACGAATTATATAGTAATACCGAATATTTTCATATATATATTTGTGTATAAAATGTTATAGACAAAAATAAAATAATTTACCATTGCAATATTGCCTCTTTTGGTCGCAAGTAAAAATCAGTTCCCTGCCAGAGGAATATAAATGAGCCTATAAGGTATCCCATAGAGAACAAGTTGACACGATTGGTACCCGTCATGAACATGATGGCAAGCGTCACCCATAACATGCCCAGAAACACCATACGCTTTATTACGTCCAGCCAAGATCTGTCAATAGAAGAACAATAAGTCGAAATTCTTCGTAAAATTATACATGAATTAAAATTTGAAGGATTACAAAAATTTAAAAATTAAAACATTTAACTAAGTACGATATAGGAAATACATACAAGATTAAATTCTTGTATATAAAAAAAATACTTTATAGTAAATAATCTAAAATGGATAATTAATAGCTCACCCAACGTATCCCAAGAAATCGGGAACGGGATTGACAAAGTTTGGTGTTTCCCAATCTTTTCCAATATTCTCACTATTAGAACCTCCCGGGTATTCATCTCCTTGTGTTTTCTCTACGCGGAACACCCTTAACTGTCTCGCCGCAAATAATAGAAGGAAGAAGTCGAAAATGAGCTTCACAGCGTGCGGTGGCTCGTCGTTGTAGGGGAGGAACAGCCAGTTTCGCACATGTTTCATTTGCTGCAATATAAAAAAAAATGGTCATGTTATAAGCGTGATTGTACCGGAAGTTAACCGGAACGATAGTATGTGTGCTCTCATTTTGAGACATATGAGAACATATAAAAATACTTTAACAGACTGAGATCGGACCGAGGTCGCCTTCAACCTACCTCGGAGCCCCCACTCCACGGATAATCAATACACAGAAGAGGTATGAAGCCCACGGCCAGCATGTATTGCAGCGGCACCAGCACCGTGACGCAAGCGGTGAAGGCGGGCCACAGCGAGGCCGCGCGCGCTCGCCGCGCCGCCGTCAGTGCTAGCAGCCAGCCCGCGTATATGACGGCATAAACATCCATGCGCGAACCGATCACACCCATCAGGCAGATTAGGGAGATCTAGTAGATTTAGAAAACAGTAAGTACTATTTTCTCGATATGAAATATAGTAATCATTCTTTCTTGGGAGGTAGTATATTTTTATTATATTTTACTTTCGTATAAGGCTTGAATAAGTTGATAATTCGACCTATTCACGCATTATATGTAGAGACCGTAGTGTTTAGCACTACTTTCTCTCTGACTACCCCGTTAGGGATAAAGCGTGAAGCTAAGTTAATACATTAGGATGCAATTTTTTATCATAATAATCTACTTAGTATTTTTAATAAGAGAATTATTTATCATTTCACAATATTAGGTTGCTCAAAATGGGCCAAAATACTTATTCATTTGTACCTTCAAATAAAGCAACACCAATGCTTATTATGATTAAAAGATAATTTTTAAAATCAAGTTCTCATGTCAATATTTCCGTACCCCATTATTTACCTACTTCTGGAGGCATAGCGTGTTAAATGGCGGATCTCAACGCTTTGACTTGTTACGAGAGCGTTATACATAAAAATCAAATGTACAAAACATAGTTTTATTATCAAAGCAACCATTAGAACAAAGAAATCATCAAAAATAAGTATTGGACTAAAGATTGATATTGTAGCAGAGTAGCTCAAGTTGGTAAAATATATGACGATAAAAAAATATTAAAAAAAAAATACAAAAAAATTATTACCTCAACACCAAACTTGTAAAAACCATAATTTAGAAAATATTTAATACAGTGCATCATATCTGTATCTGCTTCTTTGCGGGTGATTTCAGGGAACATAATTTTTTCTTTGTTATTTGGTAAACGGCCCATTGCCCTAAAAGGAATGTACACACATAAAAAAAATAAAAATACAGTGTGTATATGAGAAATACGGACACAAAATTTTTGCATGGAGTTTGCAAATTCATCACAACTTATATAATCATAACTTTTCAGGTAATTCAGAATAAACCGGCAGCCAACAGTATGAAAAAAAAATAGTTAAAACTAACTACAAAATAATTCAATAAATTTTAGTTTCACTTCTAATGTAGAGCCATTGCGATGATTAACAAACTGTTAATAAAAAAATATTGTATTATTTAATAAAATATATACTAATACATATCTTACTTACCGTATAGCTTGTTGGCGGTATGTAACCAAGGAATAGAAAGTGAAAACCGCAATGAGCCCAATATAGCCTTTAAGCACGGCTACTAAGGGAGTAGCTCGAGTCGCTTTACGGAACCCTACCCACTCAGCATTGTTGTATGTTGTTGTGTTTAATGTGTTATTTTCTCCCATCTATGAAAATAAGTGATCAATTTATTAAAGGTATTAGAGGCCTGTTGTGGCGTGGGGCACAAGCTTGACTTGTAAACGCGGCAGATTGCGGTTTCGATTCCTATTCGAGGAAGTTAAATATTTAATATTTTAATCTTTTTCTTTCTGGTTTCGAGGCCTTCATATACGCGACTGAAGACACAACGCCTCCAAAAACGGCGGAATTTATTATACAAGTAAACTCTTATAATCTTAATTAAATATAAGTAAACTCTTACCTTAGTACAATTAACTTCAAAATACGAATGTTTGATATATTCTATTTGATAAACCATCTTGGCCATGAAATATACACTTATTAGTGTAGATATTAAGAGTACGCAGATCCGCTGTCTTTGCGCACTTAGCCATAGTGCAGGTGCTATTAATAGCATTATGGGGACGTGCATTGCGCAAACCTATAAAGAAGAATATAAACATATTTAAATCGGACGAAGTCTAGACTAGATTCCCTCTGTTGACTCTGCTATGCGGGTTACAGTGTGAAGTGAAAAAAAAAATCATAAATAATTTTAGCAATTGTTTTGTACACTATAGTAATATTTTAAATAGTGTTGTTTTTGTATAAGATAATGATACATTTTGTTACATGTTCGTTTTACATGGGTAAGACTTTAAACCTGAAGATTTACCTTTTTACAGACTCATCCAAATATGAAATTTTAATACAAATGTTCCTTTTACTTGACAAATTAATTATAAAATTATTTTATGTGCATAATAATGCAGCGTTTTATCGCACAATCTAGTCTTTTTCTTCCTCCTGGCATTAATCCCGGCTGTTGCCAGGGTCTGTCTTTCTACTCAAGTTACTCCATTTTGCACGGTTTTTTGCGTAATCGCACAATCTAGTCCGTGTAATAACAAATAAATAATAGGTTTTATTTAAAAAAAAGATAATAATACTCACATTGAAAACACACAGCAGCATGAGCGACAAAAAGATAATCTTAATAAGATGTATATCCAGTAAAATAAAGGCATTATCAGTCCAGTCACCCAATCTACGTCGTAAAATGCTGTATTTCTGTACTATAAACGCACGTAGTGCGGAAAATGTGGACGCGCGTTCCGTCACCGTGGGAGCGTACGACCGGCTACGGGATGATTTCCTGTATACATATTTGTAAGGTTATTGAAAAGTTTTTTGAAAGGTTACACTAAGTATTTAAAAATATGTTTAGAAAACGTATTAAAGATTTATGTAGCGGGATACGAACACTCATTTCTTGGAAATCGTCAAAGCGTTCTGACCACTAAGCGAAAGGTTCTTATCAAGCTACATCGATGACACCACACCATAAATAGGTTGTAACAGTTGTAAAAGGATTCTGACATAACAGCAGTTATAGAGTGTCTTGTAAAAAAGATAAACATAAAATAAATAGTAATAATACCTATACAAAGAGCGTCTGGCGGCAGTGTTGAATGACGACGTGCCTATAGACTGCTCTGCCTCGGTGTCACTCTCCGAGTGCTGTTCCTGACGTCCCTCGAGCGGCAATGGAGGTAACTGTAGCATAAGAGAAAACATATATTTATTTTATGGAAAGACAAACGAGCGTACGCGTCACCTGATGGTAAGTTATCACCGTCGCCCATGGCCCGGCCTTTAAGGTTGAGATTTTTTGAAGGCTTTTGCAGACGGTCAATCAGGAAACAGAAAGAGGCTCAACGACTGCTTTCGAATTAAAAATCACTTATTGCGTCTTAAAAGAGTAGCGCTGTAGTCACCGAAGGTTTAATAATGACATAGTTCCACTCTGTGGAGTAACAACATGGAACTGTCTCTCTGTTGCATTGTACTAATTGAGGCAGTGATTTGTAATTTATTCTTAGTGTAAAGGTGGTGGCTAGTGATAAGTAATATAATACTATGTGATTATAATTGTGCATTATATTATAGCAGGGTATTCTATTATAGTTGGGTGTTAAGAAGCGAAGGCAGCGGTACTAACTAAATTAAATAAATATAGAATTAATTAAAAAAATAAAAAGTTTTACTTACATCATCTTTCATAGTAGAAGCGCCACCTTGACTAGGCCTGGTAGATTCTGCCTCTCTTGCAATACTATTTGTTCTGTAAAATATTTAATTATTAAGACTTTAAAAAATATAAAATTAAAACAGAATATTAAGAAAGCATTTTACTATAAATCATTTTAAGAAAAAATATTAATATAATATAATTTTAGGATTTTAAAATGGTTTCCAATTTCACTTTTTTAATTAATTGTTTTAAGCTTTATGCTTTACACTGCATGTTAAGGGAACCTTGTGTCAAGATATATTTGATTTTCCGTTTTCCGCTTGTATTCAAAGATACCCTCTATTTTTATGTCGCTGTATAAAAATCTTTAATTGCATTATAACCCACCTCGTCTTCGGATCGGACAGCGCCATGAAGTCCTTGTGGAAGTAATGCACCTGCATTATCGTTATTATTAGAAATAATGTAGGCGTCAACAGTTTCACGAACAAATCTGCTGGGTGATATGGTTCTAAGCCCAAGTCGTGTTGTCTAAAAAAACCAAAAAAAAAGTAAAAAAAAAATGTCGTTTGCTGTGATTAATTCAAAGAATTATCTTTTCTAATGTTCTTACAATCTTTCGTTTATCATGAGGTAGGTCTCTATTGTTTTGGAGAAATTGTCAAATTGATATATGTAAATTAGTATAAGATTTATCATTGAATAGATGATTACGGTTATCCAGAAGACGTACATCAATCGTCTCCACCAGTACCAACTTATCTGAAAAAGTTTTATTTCATTATTATTTTATACTTGGTACATATGTATATGAAAAAGTTTTTACAAATAAACAGTTATTTTTTAAGTCATATAACTAAGAAGACTTCAAATGTACAATACAGACAAAAATTGTAATTATCTATCAGTCATTTTGATGTTTTTAATATAAAGTACTTATATACTATTGTTTACTTTAGCCATTAATTTTGTCTAACAATGAACACATTGTATGAGCTGATCTTAAGCTTTGATTTTTCCATACATTCAAGTATATATTAATTATTCTTAAGAAATAAGAATCATACAGAAGATATATACACGGTTATATATTTATGTTACTCATCAGAAAACTTTTTAACGGAGTGTCTTAACACTAGGTTTCCTCTGTCTACCCTGCCGTATGCGGGATACAGCGTGAAGCTGACTATTTATTTATTATTTTATTATTTTTAAGATTATAAAGCATATATTCAAAATAACTTTTACTCACCTGGAACATAAGTATAAAGAACAGGAACAAAAACATATAAATGATGCGGAATATAGTCATTCGGTCCCCCGTGATGCCTATTACAAACAGCATGATGACCACTACGTATATCCAATAGCGGGCGCAGGCGGCACGTAACCATTCTCCCAAGGCAACTAGGAGACGAGATCGGCCTTCTTCTTCACGGGCACCTTCACCTACCGCTGGAATTATCATTTGTTAAATTTTTTTAGTCTTTTCAAATATTTTTTTGTATTGTACATAAAATATGTGAGAAATCTCATATTGTGTGTGAGTCATTCTGCTAATTACAGCTTAAATAACAAAAATAGAAATAAAATGTTTTAAAAGTATATGTATATCTCATGAGGAGCGACAAATTGATTCAACGTAATGCATAATATACGTATTTATAAATATTGCAAAATTTCAAAGGAATTGATATTTTTTTAACCAAAGGTAATTTGGTGCGTGATTATAATAATTATAATTAATTGGACGTGCAAAAAAGTTAAAAATATAAAGTAGATATTATAGACTAAATAAAAACATGGAATAACTAATAAGACCAAAATATATCAATGTAATTGAATTAAAAACAAAATATATTAATGTGTAAAAATAATTTACCACTGGCCCAACCTTTGCAAACATGCGGAACACAATATTTAAAAATATCAATACTAAATCTTTTTTAAATTTAATTTAATAATCATCAATGATAACATGAAATTACAAAAATAAATAGACAACACAAAATATCCTACCGCTAGCCGCAGTAGACACGGTGAGTTGCAACGGCGCGGCCATGTCCGTAATAACAGCAGATTGGCGTCGCTCGCGCATCTCCTGCACGCGCTGACGCAGCGTCACCCAGAACATGCACGTGAACAGGGACTTTATGAGCAGCGGCACGCAGGGCTCCCCGGTCGGCCGGCCTAAGCCTATTTGACGGAGGTTCACTTCCTGTAAAATTATGCAAAGATTAAAAGATAACAAAAAACTACAATACTACAAAGTTCTTTTATGTCTCTTCAAATTTAATCTTATTATAAGCAACATTTGATTAAAATAATATTACATTCGGCTAAGTTAAAAGGAGTCAATTCCGTCTAAAGTGCCGTACTTTAATTGTGTAACTGTTAAAAACCTTAATGGACAAATATCTTAAAGTTAACGATACAGTATTTGTTCATCGTCCGAATGACTCGTGTTCCTTCCAATCGTTATATTGAATTACTTGACTTGTGCGGTTTGAAATGTTGATACTTCAATACCTACTCCCTACTCACATTTTAAAGATATCTTAATGATAACAAGTAATTATAGTAGGTACTTACTATTTATATGTACGTCAGATTCATGTATAAAAAAAATAAAAACAAAAATATATTCATTTTAGATTCAGTTTTTCTTTAACTCTCTGTGAAGCAATCTAGCACCCTAGTTTGAGCTAGTACTTGTATCAGGTGGCATCATATGTGTACAGTGGCGTAGCTAGGGGGGTGCGAGCGGTGCGGTCGCACCGGGCATCAACAGGAAAAGGGCATCAAAGTCGACGATTAGTGTGTTTTTTCTTTGTTTTTTAGACTTTATACCATTTTAAAGGGCATCAAGTCCTTTAAGCCGCACCGGGCATAAAAAGGAAAGGGGCATCAAAGTCGACGAATACTTTGTTTTTTTTAGAACTCAACGTCGTTTTTTTT
>JAEBDU010000009.1:5558895-5627517 GCA_016802625.1 Heliconius numata | reverse complement strand
TTTTTGACGATAAGTTTGTTTTTTTTAGAACTCACCGTCGATGATTACGTTTTTTTTTTTTTTAGAAGTCAACATTGACGATCACTTTGTTTTTTTATAGAACTCATCAACAGGAAAGGGGCATCAAGTCCCCCGAGCCGCACCGGGCAGCAAATACCCTAGCTACGCCACTGTATGTGTATATATGAATAATAATATTTGCCATCAAAACGAACAGCTTGTACGTAGTATCAGTAAGATATATCTCAACTATGTCTCAACAGTCGATAAAATTCGTATTTACTCCACTGAGTTATAGAAATAAGTACTTACAGTGATATTCGATGGCAGTTCACTTTCCGTAAGATTCATGCCGTATATGTATTGTGCGATGAGCAGCAACATCGCGTAACATACTAATACAGGGCTTGTCTTCAGCATGAAGGAGCGTTGGTCCTGACACAACCATACTATGTTGGCCCACATCAAGAACACGAATGTCAGCCACGAATGGAACATTATGCTCCATGCCATCATTGTAATTGTGGTCGCTATGTAGGAAGACCTGAAGACGAAAGAATTTTTTGATATACATATATTTGTCATCAATTTCTTTTATTTTAGTCATTGGCGCCTCAAGAGAGCTGACCTCCTCCTTCTAGTCACTAGGACCAGATCATCCTATCGAAGACCAGTTAACGTTTAATGTGTGAAGTAAAAATCTTCACATTAATTATTTTACTGTTTAGCGTAACACTTAAACAAAATACGTGAAGATTTTTTTCGAGACAGAGCATAAAAAACGCCACAAATGAAATTGAACTGAAAATTGATCAACTAAAAAAACTATAAAACATTCCCGGCTGTACCTTTAGGAGATGTCAATGTATAGGGTTTTTATTTTTTCTTATTAAAAATTATGAGGTGGGCATGGCCCACTCGGCTTCACTCCCCTGCCTGATAAAAGCTTATATCAACATTACATTTTTAATTATTACTTACCTAACTAATACTTGAAAGAAATCTACAATAGCTGCCAAAATATCATCCATTAGAGTTGGCTCTTCTTCTATTTCTAGAATCGATTCTGCAAAATAGTATTTTTATTATAGTAGGTAACATTATTTAGAAATACATATATCATTCATACGTACTTTTTACGTCCTCATTAGAATACTTTAAAAGTAGAATTAATCTAACTACTCATAGTAAGGAGGACATTGATGGCAAGAGAAAAAATATATTACCTTCATCAGGTACAACGACTGAGCCAGTAGAGTCTTGATGCAACTGCCGCGTGACCGAGCCTCCACGGACACTCGACCAACGCTTGCTTGGGCTCATATTTCGTAAAAGCTAAAAAATTACAATACTATAGTTTAGCAATAGTGTTTATTACAGAAACAAATATTGTTAAGTATTGTCATTCAATTTATTTATTTTCTCCATATCTTTTATCTTATTTTAATAAAATTCTTAATCTACCTGCACATAATGAGGACGAAGAGCTGTAAAGCCGCACCATACAATTATAATATTTATAGATATTTTTTCTCATCTTTTTAATACAAGCTAATGTGGTTAGTAAAGTGTAAATCTTATAAGTAATCCAACACACACAATGAAAATAGTGCATATGTATGAAAAAAATATATTCCTGTGAACACAAAAAGCTAGCGAGATGCAAATATTAATTTCATAATATCTCATCAAAAAGACAGAAATTAAGCAAATATTGTTTTAAAATAATATTAAAATACCTACAGGATCATTCTCATCGGCGTTCCCACGAAGTGCTTTTGAATTTATGTACGAATATGCAACCTACAAAAGAACGAAAGCAGGTTGCAAAAAATAATAGAAACATTATGATGCAAGTAATTGTCTAGAATATAGTCTATTTACATGTTAACACAAGCGTCCATGCAATAAAGTGTAAAATTAGTAATCAAATTCTGTTATTTTTCTACGATATTAGAGGAATATATACATCCTACACATAAATTAATTTAATCGACCACCTATGACAAAATAAGTATATGTAATAGCAATAATTCGATGTCTATTACATCCTTTTTAACATTAAGTCCATAATTATCTTTAACCGATTAAAAGAACTTGTATGTAGGAAGTTTTAATGTTCAAGATTTACACCGATCGAGTAGACCCACTATTTTCTAAATATAATTCTATCTAAAGTTTACTACGGCCGCTATTTACAATATCTACAGATGACCCACAAACATATTCGTACTGTAAATGTTTGAACAACAATATAGAGTTGGTGTAATAAGCTCAGTGATATATTTTAATAAATTACATTTACAGTTCGCCTATGAGCATGGAAAACATCACAATGTATGTATGTGTGCCAAAATAAATTCAAAACTAGTGAAGGTAGTGCAGTATCGGTGGGCCGGCTTACGCGAACTTTCTTCGTGGCGCTCTTCCATTTGTCCCGCGGCGCGTGTCTTCTGTGGAACGACACGCCTCTCACCAGCGAACCGTTCACTTTACCAGCCTCGAGACCGGTTAAAGCACTCTTTTTCTTCGCCTATCCGACCCGTTAGCAAAATTTATAAATTGCAAGTGTATTCGAACTACTCAATAGCACTAGACCGGCATAAGTCTACGGCGTTAGTCATGGCCATGTCCAATATTAAAAAAGCAAGTCCATATTAGTTGGAATAATGATATTAATTAAATTTTCATTCATTATAATGAATTAAAGATGCATGCATACACACCTTGGGTTTGAAGAGTTCCCGTGTTTCAATTGCGAGGAAAAAATATGAGAAGAGTATAACTAAAGGGCTAGCTAAAGTTGCCCACATATGATCATCCGTTACTTCATATGAAAAATTCGATGTATCTGTTTCGTTTAGAATTACCAATTTTGTGAGACCAAAATACCTGTGAATCAAATAATAAAACCATATAGTTCATTCCAACATTAAATAAATAATAAATTATTTTTTGTCTAAAATGATATGTTCTCTACGTGGATGGAAAAATGGATGGAAAAAAATAAATAAATGGATTACCTGGCCATATCAGTATCGGGAGGGAAAATATCTATAATCCATGTGCACTGGTATACAAGGAGTACTGCTATATGAATTCCCATAATCGCCATAATACAACGACTCACTACTGCAAAACCTTTTTCAAGCGGCCTACCAACAGCCCACGCTGTGGCAGTTCCCATAAACACCAAAAAATAAATTCCTGAAGTGACACTAGGACGCATAATCCCAGAAAACATTAACAAAAACAACGCTATGTACTTTCCTGCAAAACAACGTGTATAATTACGTACATAAGATTAATTATTTTAGAACAGTCATTTTATTTTTGTAAGCCTGTAAGCGAAATTTAATAGGCAGTAGTAAGAGGCAGTTGAACCAAAATTAAATTTTTAATAAAAATATTACCTGCACTAGTAAGAAGAGGAAACTTTTGATACTTTGAATCTTTTCTCACAATTTCCTCGTTAGGTGAGCCAGTAAGCAACATACGAACTAATAAATAAACCAGCAACGATGTACCCATTACAACCAACTGAAATCAAGTTACAAATTATTTAAATAAAAATTAAAAGAATTACATAGATGAATCTTAATTTTCAAAGATTGATTTTTTATGATAATTCACCTCAGGTGCCAGATAATGCACCGCCATGAGAGGATCGATCCCTGCATATGAAACAAGTCCAAGGTTGTATCCGATCGTTTTTATGATCGGATAGTTCTCTAGAAGCGAGCCGTACGGCGCAAAGCCTGCCAACACGCTGTGCCATGCTGCATGGACTAACAAGAGCAACGTTGATACCACAAGGTTGAGTTGTAGATATCTCCCTCGGAAACCTGGTAAAAATCATATTTTAAGTTATAATGCTATTTAAAAAAAACAAAGATCTGTCAATACTTCTTCTTTTATTATTATTTACTTTTTATTCGAAAGGTGTGTTATAAAAAAATTGCATTTCAAACAGTACTTCTGTACATATTATAACATATTAAGAATGATAAACATATCAATTATTACATTCGCACCTGTAATACTAGTCAGAGCATTATTTCAGAAGTTTTATTTAAACAAATAAATCTGTTGCATCGAAAAAAAATATAGACTTCTCCACACAGATAAATAAATGTTGTTTTCTAAGTGTTAGTGTAAAATAGGCTAAGAAAAATATATTCGGTAGCGTAAACAAAGAATTTATAGTTACGTCTAAATTATTTACTCACCTCGAAATGTTTTGGAATCTGGAGCTTGTGGAAACGGGGCAATCAGGTATAGGAGTAGATATATCAGTGACAGCCCAAATGGTCGTAAAGCAATACCTATAAAGAAATCAAAAGTAGAACTTAAAATATATTTTTTTAAATATTTTTTAGAGACCAGTCGTAAGTCGTAGTGCAGTACAGTCTCTAGTATATGTGTATTATCTATGGCGCAGTGACACGAAGTGTGACTGTCAACGCGACTGGTTGTGGGTTCCATCTCCACTCGAGGAAATGAAATAATATTTAAATAGAAAAATAATATTTAAATTTCTATTTGTCCTGCGTTGAATTCAATAGACATATTATAGTATGCGTGTATCGACCCCCCTCAGGTAGTTTTGAAGTATTTGAAGAAAAAATGGAGGATGTTCTGAATAATTTGAGTTCGAATAGTAAATCTTTAATCATATGCGGAGACTTTAATATAGATATAATACAGGTGACATCATTAAGCCTCCGTCTTCTAAACTTATTTAGATCTTTTAATTTGTTTAATATGTTCTCTGAACCAACTCGTATAACGAATACGTCCGCTACTTGTATAGATAATGTTTTTTGTCATTGTGAGACTGTAGAAAAACTAATTATTACTAATCTAAGCTCGGATCATTGTGGTCAAATGTTTTCGGTAATAGATAAAACAGTCGCAGAACGTAAACAAATATCAATTAGACCAATTACTGAAAATAAAATTAATCTTTTTAATAATAAAGTGAGTGAAAAAATTGCGAACTTAGAAATAACCGGCTTAAATCCGAATCAGCTATATTGTAAAGTTTGTAATTTACTCTGTACAGAGTTTGATAACATTTTTAAAGTTAAACAAATATATAAAAACTCGAAGTTAACTTTTAGCGACTGGGCAACTGTTGGTATATACCGAAGCAGAAACAAACTATACGAATTATATAATATGAGGCAATGGAATCAAGATCCGGAGTTCTTGTTAAAAGTTAGAAATTTTTCAAAAATATTTAAAAAGGTATGTGTCCAGGCTAAGTCTATGTATATAAGAGCAAAAATTTTGAACTCTAATAATAAAATTAAAGCTACATGGGATGCTATTACTACTGTAACTGGGAGATCTAGAGCTGTCAGTGAACCTATTAAATTAAAAGTTAATAATATAATCTTAAATTCAGATGTAGAAGTGGCAAATACTTTTCAAAACTTTTTTTCTGATATATCTACTGAAGTAACACGTTCACTGCCATCATCTCCTTCGGAAGCAGAATTAATACTAAAAACCCATGTAAATAGTTGTAGACAAAATTTTGTGTTTAAGAATGTGTCACCAGAGGAAATTGTCAAAACTTTTAAAAGCCTTAATTTAAAGAAAACTGGTGACTTGTGGGGCATGTCTGTTAAAGTTTTTAATTCAATTATACCTAATATTGCTCCTTACCTTGCTTTAATTTTTAACAATTGTGTAGAATCCGGTACTTTTCCTGATTTAATGAAATATAGCAAAATAGTGCCGCTTTACAAAAGTGGAGATAGATCTGAGCCTGGAAATTACAGACCGATTTCTGTTTTGCCACCCTTAAGTAAAATATTTGAAAAAATAATGTTCAACCAGCTCACAATTTTCTTAAATATTAACAATTGTTTCCATAGTGAGCAATATGGTTTCACCAAAGGTAAGTCCACTACGGATGCGGGTGCCGCACTCCTAAAGCACATTTATGACGCATGGGAGAGGTCACAAAATGCTATTGGAGTGTTTTGTGACTTATCCAAAGCCTTTGACTGCGTAGACCATGTAACTCTGTTGTTAAAACTAAAACATTATGGTATACAGGATACTGCCCTTGACCTTATTGCCTCATATTTAAACCAAAGAATCCAGAAGGTTAGTATAAATAATGTAAAATCATCTGGATCTCCTCTAAAGATGGGCGTTCCACAAGGATCCATTCTTGGTCCCCTTTTATTTCTTCTTTATATTAACGATCTACCTTTTTATGTGAAGAACCTATGTGATATTGTACTTTTCGCGGATGATACCTCTTTAATATTTAAGGTTGACAAAAACAAAATAAACTATGACGATGTGAATACTGCATTATCGCATATTCTTCGTTGGTTTGATGTTAATAATCTAATGTTAAATGCTAAAAAAACGAAATGCATCGAGTTTGCTTTACAAAATGTTAAAAAACATAATTTTAATCTAATAATTAAAGGAGAACTTCTTAATGTGTCGGAATCAGCTATTTTCTTAGGTGTTACTATAGATTCCAAACTCCAGTGGAACGCTCATCTGGAAGCACTTGCAGATAAACTCAGCTCTGCCGCGTTCGCAATTAAAAAAGTAAGACAAATGACGGACGTTGACACTGCCCGACTAGTCTACCATAGCTATTTCCATAGTATTTTATCTTATGGAATGCTGCTATGGGGCAGTGCTTCAGACATAAATTCAATATTTATCCTCCAAAAAAGAGCCGTAAGATATATCTATAAACTAAGAGCGCGAGATTCTCTGCGAGATGTTTTCAAAGATGCTGGTATTCTTACAGTTGCTTCCCAATTTATATACTATAATATTCTCTTTGTCCGACAAAATATACATTGTCATAGTAAACATAGTGACAATCATACGATAGGAACGAGAAATAAAGATAAGATTGTTACTCCAAGTTTTCGCCTCCAAAAAGTTAATAAATCTTTTATGGGTCTGAGCATACGTGTATATAATAAAATTCCACAGTGTATTCTAGATTTGCCACTTCCAAAATTTAAAATATCAGTAAAAAAAATTTTGACAATTAAAGCTTATTACACTGTTCAAGAATATTTAGAGGACAAACATGTATGGAATTAATGTCTATTGAATGTAATGCAGGATAGCTGTCAGCAAATGTAATAGATTGTACCATTGATTTTGAAAAGAGCAACTGTTGAGTTTCTTGCCGGCTCTTCTCAGCAGAACTGCCTTCCGAACCGGTGGTAGCTTTTTGTTCATATGTTCATTCGACGATTCAAAAGTGCTTGTTATAAGTCTATTTGAATAAAGAATATTTTGAATTTGAATTTGAATTTTTATTTCTTCGCTCTGATGTCCAGACAAATCGCGGCGTTAAATTCCGCCACTCAATGCGTCCACTCAAAATTCGGCGGAAAGTGGGAAACGGAGTGTGTTGTTCCTAATACTAGGTTCCCTCTGCCTACCCTGATGTATGTGGGATTACAGTGTGAAGACTATTTATTTTTTATTTAAAATAATTTTATTTACAATGCATAAATAACATTTTCGTAAGCTATATGCATTTCGCTATCATGGCGAAGTAGGCCTGCCCGATATCGGAGTAAATGATAACCTCATATCAATGATTATAACGTATGAATTATATTTTTTTATACTAAGCTAAATTCGCAAGTGTTAATAATCCTAAATGCAATGACTTTTGGCATTAGGTACATTCAACACAGAACGTACAAAAATATACCAGAACATAAACACTACCAGATTTCACAGAGATCGTTTAGCACTCAATAGGCCCAACGATGTATTGTTTTGTTATGGCCCTTAAATATTTCTTAGCATAAATAAGTTGTATACGTTAACACTTATATTTATTCTACAATAATATAAACAAAATATTTTACGTTAAAAGATGAAGCATGACTGTGTAATAATAATATAGATTTTCTTTTTAAGTCTTAAATAGTACAATATGTAAATATACAGGGTGGAAGAGGCAGCGCTTCTTTTACTGAAACTGCATATAGGGTAAAATATTTCAAACCCAGAATTAAAAAAAATAATCAAGGTACCTCAACGGTTTAGACGTAGGATTTTTTTTTCATTTCACGATTTTTATCCATACCTGTATTTCGTGTCACGCACACATACGTATGCGACGTTGCCGCTTTGACAGGTAAGTGTGTGCGTGCCTATGTTATACTTTACAAATGGCGTTTTATTTTAAAACGATAATTTTATTATTTATTTTGTTTGAAAAAATAACTTTTTCATTTTTGAGAATTATTTTTTTTCCGAATTATATTAGGCTTTTATAGAGTAGTTGAAACTGTAGTTTCATTTAAAGTGGCGCTGACACTTCCACCCTGTATAATTATTTTTATTATTTTGAATTATTGTTTTTCAGTTCCATAAGAAAAATATGCAAAGTTTTCATTGTGTACTTATTTATATCATGAGTATAAACATACGTATACATTAAATCGAATTTATATACGCCGAATGTACATATAATAAATACACATACTGTCTTAAAAAAATTAATTAGATAGTATACTTTATACATGTGGCTAAATACTTTTAAAAAAAAATGTGTTCGCTTTCAGCAACAGTTTTTATTACATCTCTTATATCGCCAGCGTGTTGATTGCTTATTTCTGAAATAAATCTTACCAAATTCAAAAAAAATCTTTCATATATTTCTTATTCGATCATTTGTCATTTACAATTGCTTAGCTAGAGCTAGAGCTAGAGCTTTATTTCATATTATTTTACTATCATTGGCAATATTATGAATTTATTTTCCCCGTATAAGTCACAAATAAGAAATACTCTCATCTATTTAAGAATTTCTTTCATAAGGTAGTATTAAGTATATAAGCTTATTACATTTTCACTATAATAGTAGTACATTTAGAAAGCACTTCGATTTGTGTTATGAACACATTCTAACGGCCTATATTTTATTACTTTCATATAAAAAATTATGAACACATAATACTCATTTGCAAGTTGTTCGTAGCCTGGTCTCATAGCGTCAGCCGGAAAATGCCAAAGTAACATTTAGTTGTGGTGTTGTTCGAAGGGCATATTATACCTACTCATATAAAAATGTCGTACCTACATACAAAGTTCGGACGTCTGAAATTGTTATTTTTAATACTACTTTTATCCAAAATGCTAATATTTATTTTTGAGTGATTAATTATTATTAAGTGAAAATCCTTTGATCTTTGATATAACGAACGAAATGAATGAACCATTAAAATTTTGTTCACGAGAAAAGTGATTCATCAATATTTGCAAAGAAGCTACTATAAACATAATACTTAACTTGTATACATATCCCGACAATAATTAATTGTTGTAGATCCAAACGAGAGAACTATGAGAGATTGAGGGATGAAAAAGAATTTTTTTTTTTATTAAAATTTTATATTTATAATATCTTTTTTGTAAATTGTTATAAAGTAAGAAGTGGGCACATTTTCTATTTCGTTTATAAAAACGAGGAGGAAATGGCCATCATTTTATCATCCTTTTAGTGTTGATCTATATATTACTATACCCTATTCGCGAAGGCATGAGATAAAAGATAAACAAATGAAAAAAAGGTCATTTTATAGGTTTTTTTATATTTTAAAACTGGAGTATGCCTGGACCAAATTAAATAGAAATTAAAAAGTTTTTTTAGTTTAGTTTAGTTTTAGAAATAGTATTTTTTTGTTTCTCATGCCAAAATGAATAGTGATTCGGGACAGATAGATTCTCTATGCGTCCCGAATCACCGAAACGATGTCCGAAGATAAATACAAACATCAATTCCCAGCCTGTATCTGGAAGTGGGTCGAACATATTTACGTCAATACCTAACACGGAACTAGGTATATAAAAATAGATAAAAGTAGACTAATAATGGTACTTAGTACTTTAGGTAAGTCAGTTCCACCTTTCGTTTTGTTCTCTGCCAATAAACTCAAAAGCCATCTTGTGCAATTATATTGAATAAATAAGTTGTTGTTGATAGGGTAATGGATAGCACTTTAGATTGCATGTAGTGCTATATTATTTTGAAAATAGCATTTAGGTACTTCTAATAATGTACGAATGTGAATATTATCTATACATATATGTATAAATCGGCAGATATTCACTGTATATAGGTATACACATATTATATCAACAATTAAATATTATTATTTATACTTACACGTTTATTATTTTTCTGTGTAATGTTTAATTTCAAATCTACAATGTAGATAATAGAAAGGGTGTCAATTTAGACGCGATAAGTCGTAAAAGGGGTAATGTCCCGGTTTCCACATCATGCAAGCCGCAGCGAGTGGGCACGACTGTTAAACTAAAACGACAAATACACTGATACAACAAAATTTAAAGCATACCTTAATGAGGCACAGTTATTTCACATTTATTTGCTTCAAAATAATGCGCAAATAGTGTTTTTTTTATATACATATATCAATTTAAGATATAAAAGCGCCACACTATTGAATCGCTGTGGAAATTAGAAAAAAAAGGGCGTTTTAATATTTTTTGGTTATGGTTGCTGCGTTGTTTAAAATTTATTAAGTTCATTAATTATGGTAATCATGGTAGTGTTTTTGATTGCTTGCAACGTTCGTAGTTCGTAGTACCCGACTACCGATAAATAGTCAGACAGAATGGAGCGCCAAACGCTACTGTCTCTACATACCGTAATTTATGCAGACTTAGTAATTATATTTACTCTAAATGTAAATAAATTGTGACTAATCTATCGCTTCCTTTTCGTCCATTTTATTAAGAATATACATTATATTCCTTTATATGTTATTTAGTACACCAGCACTACGCGTTAATTGCTATTGCGTCCTTTTTTAAAGGCAAAAAATATAGTAGCACTATGCGTGATGGAATCCATAACAACTGAGGGGCGTACCTAGTACCTACATAATACATAAAAAAAGCATCTAAATACATGTTATATTATACTTATTTGAAACAAAATGTACTTTAATGAGAGACTTCAATAATAATTATAGTTGCGTTATTTGCTAGGTGTTCACTTAGTGATGAATTCGACATCACGATGAGATCATACTAAATGTAGGTTGCTAGTTAGCCGGTTGAACTGTGCTGTGACCTTGTGAATCACACTTCTGATAAGGTAACGTATTTGGTGCCCGAATACGCCTGCCATACCGATCTTCTAATATTGTACTATTACCATAACTTAACATATGTATATAGCGGCCAGTGATTCTTGAATATGCGCATCCTACATGTTATTTCTTTTTTTTTATTATTTATTCTTAGCTTTACGCTGTATCTTGTACATAGTAGGCAAAAGGACCTGGGAACTTAGTATTAAAACACTACCATCCCCTAATTTCTGCCAAATTCTGGAGGATATGCGTGTTTAGTGGCGGAACTCAACGCCGCGCTTTGCCTCTATACCAAAGCAAGGAAATTAAAATATTAAATATTTCATTTCAGTGGGAATCAAACACATAACCTGTCGCGTTTATAGTCGCACTATTGTGCCCTTGCGCCATGACTGGCCTCGACTTGATTCATGATAAATATTTAACTATCTGCCAGCCATATTGTATTTACATTTCTGTGTAATTAGTTAACCTAACTAAATTAATGAAACGAACCTCTCGTCTCATTGTACCTAAAAGCAAAGTGATCTATTTGCGTTTTATACAAAACCGATATTGTAAGAGCAAAATAGATATAAGTACAACTTTTACTATTATTTAATTAATATACTTAAGCAGTAGTAGCTATTCGGAATACTGAGTAAACTACTAACTTGTAGTTGCTAAACAAATGTTAAACAAAAGATAATAGTAACACTAATCGAGTTGTTTGTAAGCACCTTATTATAAAATATGACTAAATCAAGAACATTGTATGTGTGTATTATTAGAAACTGTGAATCACTTTGGCATTATATTCCCATATGGCACTTAGGCAATAAAATTTACAAAGCATTTTACAAGGCGATATGGAAGATGATATGAAATGTACCAAATCACTTATACTGCATAATTTATTTAAAAGACATATTTTATGTACGACATCGCTAATACCAAATCAGCTTCACGATGTATCCCGCACACAGCAGAGTAGGCAGAGGGAACCTAGTGTTAAGACACTCCGTTCCCCACTTTCCGCCGAATTCTGGAGGCATTGCGTGTTGAGTGGCAGAACTCAACGCCGCGCTTTGCCTCAACACCAGAGCGAAGAAATGGAAATATAAACGTAAATAAATATTTCACTTCCTCGATTGGGATTCGAACCCACAACCATCGCGTTGAGTGTTCACACCATAGTGCCGCTGCACCACAACGGCCTCAATTCAAAGCCAATGAGAAAAAAACGAGTGGAAAACATTTCAAGAGCAAATTTCAAAAGCGCGAATTATGATTATTATTTATCTCATTACGACACGAACTTTTTATGTAAAAAATAATTGATAGCAATAAATCTAAACTATTTTAGAAAAAAAAATTGTAATTAACTGTGGCCGTCATATCTTGTTTTAACAAATAAAATTAATTAATGTTTTATAGGTACCTTTTGTTGGTAATAAAGATAAATTAATTTATTTATAGGTAAGCTTTAATTGATTTCTTTACTAAATATTTTATTTATTGATATATTTATTACTATAAACAGATGTTAATAAAAGGCTTCATCGGTTTAGGAATGCAATTTTGAAGCAATTTTACTAATTTTATTGTAAAATACAACAATTAATAAAATATACTAAATATTAATTGTTAATAGCCATATCTTCTTTAATTAAAAAATGTTTAGCAAACAAACATCCTTAAGAATTACGACGGTACCAAAGGACTTCTTCCTAAAAGCAAAAGCAGCATAACAAAAATAAAGTTTATAGGGAAGGCATTAATTAGTTCCTAGTTGTAGATTGACGTGTCCTATAATTTATTTATATTGTTTATTAATGGCAAAAAGAAATAAGAAAATGTAGCCAATAATACTAGAAGAATATATGTACAAATGTACATGTACGACCGTATTTAGCAGTATTATAGACTAGGAATTTTATATGTATAATAACACTAAAGGTAAATAGAGCGTTGCGTGATCCCCATTACGTTAAAAGCAAGGTGTAATAATTAATTCAACGTATGGGTCCTGGAACAATTAGAAGTTTCATGTTAAACGCGAAAGTGTTATCTGTAATACTAGTTTTAAATATCATTGTAACAATTAAATACTATTAAAAGGAATCGTAGTAAAGTTCACAAAATAGTAAACTAAAAAGACTGATAACAGGTATCAAAAGTTTTTATAACTTAACCAATGCTTAATATGTATTGTATGAACATCGCCATATATAATTTTGTGCTTAACAAACGAATAACTTGACAGAAAGTTTAATTAACAGTGTAATAAAGGTGTGACCGAGACCGAGATCCATTAAGAGAGTAAATAATTTTCTAGAAGTTTGCGAATAAAAGCTCTGAAATAGTCACAAAAATTTTTAACTTTACCCCATTTAAATGTAATACTTGACTTTTAATAATTTGAGGCCGTCATGGCGCAGGGACACAAGGGTGTGACTGTAATGCGACGGTTGTGGGTTCGATCCCCACTCTAGAGTATGAATTATTATTTAGTAATATTTTTATTTCTTCACTCTGGCACCAAGGCAAAAGCGCGGCGTTGAGTTCCGCCGACTCAACACGAAACGTCTCGAAAAATTCGTCGGAAAGTGGTGTACGGAGTTTGTTAACACTATATTCCCTCGGCATACCTTTTTATTTACTTATTATATTAATAACTACTGTAAACATTAATATTTAAAAATAAAGGCAAAAAGTATCATTGACGAAAAATATGAATTTCCCATTTCGGAATGCCATTTAGACTACTCACGTAACATGCCCTTTAGGTGAAAATATTTCATTCGCAGTATTCATGTCACAAATATGTATATGCAAATGAAGTATAGATGTTAAATATATCTGGCCTCATATCTGAGGCCAGTGGTGTTTCAGAGGTATAAATTGTGACTGTAATCATGACAGGTTGTGGGTTCGATCCACTCGAGGAAATGAAATATTTAAGCTGTGGCGTCGAGGTAAAGCGCGTCGTTGAGTTCCGGTTCTACTCAAAACGCAGTGCTTCCAGAATTCGGCGGAAAATGGGACACGGCGTATCTTAACACTAAGTTCCCTCTGCCTACCCTGCAGAGCGTGGGATACAGCACGAAGTTGATGTATTTATTTAATATCTATCTGAGGAAAAAACAGAAAACAGAGTTTCTCGGCACTATAAGGACTCTCAACAATATTAGGAAACAACCAGAAATATATGAAGAGGCAAGGATAATTTGCAAACTTGCAATTTAGAAAATATCAGTAATTATACATTTAAAACTAGGACACATCTGATTAAACAAAAAAGTAGTATCTATCAAAGAAATCTGAAGTACTAGCAGTTTAATAATTCGGTCAAGAGGTCATAGTGCGAGCCCGAGGACGCACCCAGCGTGACGCGCCCAGAGGATACATTACTCCTTGCCCGCATTGCGACGTTAAACCCTATGTCAAAATGTGATTTTAGTTTTAATTATCTGTGTATTATACCCTAAGAAATATTATTTTTGATACTTGCTATCTTAACTCCATAGAAAAAAAATTATACGTTTATTGAATGAGTTGTGTAAAAGTTTTATCATTTTCTTTTTTAGGTTTTCAAAGAACTTTAAATTGTTTGTTATATAAAATCTAAACTATTTTGATAAGAATATACTTACGCCGTATGTAGATACTACATAAGTAGCAGTAGTTTTTAAACAAAAAAATATATGTATACGTCGATGTTCGATACATTATAAAATATACCAATGTTTACAAATCCAAATGAAAAAAATAATAATAAAGAAGTCAGTGTAGGAAATTTATAGAACTTAGTATCCTGCAATTTAAGTAAAAATACTATGAACAACGAAAATACAAAAATATTCGTGCCAACAGTGGCATCGGCGACCGGCCGGTTTCGGCGCATTACGTCACACTTGCCGCCTTGAATCTATTACACAATTCAACTTTTATATTCACATGGCATCAGCATTCAAAAACATCAACAATTATTCTTGACTAGTATATATAAGATATATTACAAACCATAATCATTAGTACAGTCAAATATTTTGCAATGTTTTAAAGTGTACAATAGGCATGTTTTTGAGAAATAGTGACAAAACTAATATTCATATCCAAGGGATAACTTAGCTTAGCTTCAATGGGCCTAAATAAGAGTAGGCGGAATTTTTATATATCATAACAGATTATTTTCGAGTCGACATGAGATGTGATATTTTAGTAATACAGTTTTTCAACAAATATAAGATAAAATAGCTCCTACTAAATTACCAAAGTTAAATATACAAATTTTTAATACTGTGGTATAGTCGGTCAGTGTTTTATTGCAAGCACAAAGCCAAAAAAAATTATCACCATTCAGAAGAACAATTATACTTTGATTATTTTCTTTTATCTCTTCTGTAATGTCAAAGCACAACTATGGAATCTACCACTAAACATGCAATGACTCAAAAATTTAAAAGAAAGAATAAAAGAGTGCTTTACACTAGGTTTTATCTGTCTTGTCTGTGGGAAAATGTATGAAAATGCTTTAAAAATATATGTATAGTAGTTCTGCCTATCTAATATAAGTTCTACTAAACTATTTAGACTTTTCGGAGCAGGGAACCATTCCATTTACAAAAAGAAGCTGTCCCAATGCTCCACAACATAAATTATAATACTAAAAGTAAACAAATACTTATATTATTTTTACAAATAAAATGCCTTTTAAAAGATAAATATACATTTCATAATCAAAAGTTACTTCTTGCTAGATATATTGATTTACTTATTTTGAGAAACCTCAATATATATTATAGTATCACAATTTATTCAATTTATACTGTACACAAATTCAAATATTATTTTTATTAAAATTATTTAAATTTATATATTTAATTAAATTAAAAATGTTACTGTATTTATATTATAAAAAACGCGTTTTAGTCAAATTTAGTTTTTTAACTTGAGTTCTTTAACATTTCTTATCAGGTTTTCTCTCAAAATTCTGGTTTGTAAAAAAAATTATAATAATATATTTTTCTCTAAATAAAATAATATTTATAACTTACTTAGCAGAAGAGATGCTGGTATAACCAAGCGTACCAGTAATACCGATATGTAGTATTTATGCATCTGAAAAGGTAAATATTTAATATTAGAGTTTATTCAAAAATTGGTTAGTTATTAAAACTTTACTATAAAAGATGATGGATATTTACTATTTTAATGGTAAAATTCCTATTTTCGTATATTTACCTTAACTTTATAAACTTAATAATCTATTGTCCACACTAGCACACCAAAACTCATAACATACACAAACACTGTTTAATAACACGAACTAAAAAACTGTCCTTTTAAAAGTTTTAGATAAAATAAGTTTTCGTATTTTCTATTCATTTTTTTAACATGGACCAATTTGAAAACCAAAACACGACCACCTCTCAATACACCCGCAGTGACATTTGACATCGCAATTCAGACAAATGACATTTATCAAGTCAATAACATAGCTGACATTTAACCATTGCTATAAAGGCATAGACATAGACTGTGTTTTCTTAACAAGTTTTACAACTTTAGCGTTTTTAATAATAAAATTTTTACTAAAAATATTATTTTTAAAAGTAATATTAATTTAAAATGTTTCTTAATATTAAGTAATGATAATTAAAAATATTTATGTTTTTTAGAATTTTTGTAACAGAAAATACTTTTTACATGATTTGTCACGACACTAAATTTATTTTTATTGCGAATCAATGGCGTAGCCAGGTGAGTTTTCTTGTTTATTTCTTATTTCATTGTGTTCCATGGTTTTCAATTGTTTTGTCTAAATGTTTTTCATCGTGTAACGTATTAGATTTTCTGTAAAGTCAAAATTTTTTTACCGACTTCTTTGCATTAAATGAAATTAAAGTAATTTGTCGAGTAATGAACACGTATTGGGTTTGTTCTGAATTTATTCTCTAGGATCATTGTCATCACTTTCACTTTTCACATATATTGCTTGTGTAAGTGATTTTGGTGTACATAGAAAAGCAGTCGCCATGGATGAGTGAGTAAACTCAATTTCCCAATTAAAAGTTTATTATTCCATTGTTCTATTTGAATAAATTATAACACCTTCAATAAATATGTAACCATCATCATATATCACGTCACTTCGCAATATTTAGGCATACAATATTAATTTATGTACACATAGCACACGCAATGTTTTGTTATGATTTATGATATGCTTTTTGTATTTTGACAGCACCATGTCGACCTTAACGAAAATGACCCGCACGGTTAAAAAACTTGAAGTACCTAGACCCTTGAAATCGACGACCAGCACTGCACACAATCGTAACTCTGTTTTAGATGTGAAAATTAATTCTGGTAAGAGTCTTATTGAAATACTGTATGAATGTACTCACCTATTTTTTTGTATGATGTAAAAGAAACTCCATTTATAAATATTTTTTACTATTGTCATATATTTGGAACAAAATGATATTGCTTTTGTAATTTCATATTTATTTTTGTTTTTAATATTTATATTGGTAGAGCTTATCCAATTAGAAATAGTATAATTACTAATTTTCTAATCATTATTTACAGTTGATGACTTAATAGTCTTGACAGAAGCAGTAGCATATCAAATGATGCAAGGAAACTTTGACCGAGCATTACAAAGCAATGTCGCCACCATGTACTCTAACCTTAAACTTTATGGTGCTCAACTTGAGGCACTCTACAAGGACTTTCTCGATAGGTTTGATTATACTTATATATTTTTATATGAAACTATTTTCTGAATGTTTATTTATCTTGACTTTTTTAGATATTTTGTTGTCTTTCGCAATGGTTCTCAAGATGAGAGACTAGACAAAAAAACTCGACTGCACCTTCTTGAATTAATAGAGTTGCGTGCTAAACATTGGCAAGGGTCTGATTATATGAGTCAATATTACAGACACCGTGGCACACATGCTGAGGTAATTAACCATTAAGCATATTTTGACTTATTATCACTCGAATATTTCCAATTTCACCTTAAAGTGTAAGTAATACAAAAAATATTTCATATAAATAATGTATAATTATTACATTTTAAAGATCATGTTGACTATATAATATTGTCAACTCGGAGTATAAACATGCAAAATTTCTTTATAGTTTTTTCATTACATATTTTTATACCATTCCAAAGTTTAAGAAAAAAATACAAAATTGATGTTTATTTTATTTCATATAATAGAAAATATAAATCAATTTCGAAATTGTAAAAACCTTCTGATAATATACTTGTAGTTTTTTAAATATGATTTGTCTCCTGAGAATTTATTTATTATGCTGTTATAAGGTTTGCATTCTAAGCTGATGATATATATTTTGCCAGAGCAATCTGCAACATGCATGCCAGAGCACAACAATGCTTCACAATTTTTAAAAACAGCAGTATTGTATATTATTTTTTAGCATTTTTTTTCATTATTGAATTATTTAACTTAATTTCTAGCCTCTTCTAGTACCAACAATGGAAGGCACAGGTTCGGGCGGCTCGGTGTCTCCAACGCTGGCTGCGCCCGCCGAGCCGCCCGCTATGCTGGCCCCTGGAGAGGTGATCAAACCTTCTGGAAAGTTTCCCAAGCCCACTAAAATTCCTGGCAAAAACTATTCTAAAGATGAGGTTGTTATACGCAATGCTGATTCGGGGAAAGGTATTTGTTTTCTTTTTAGCTTCACACTGTATCCTGCATATAGCAGGGTAGGCAGAAGGAACCCAGTTACAACACTCCATTCCCCACTTTATGAGATGAGTACCTTAACTCATAAAGTGGGGAATGTGGGGAACTCAATGCTGTGCTTTGCTTTGTTACCAGAGTGAGGAAATGAAAATAACTCATACTGAGTAAAAATCCAACCTACATCTGAAAATTACAATAGGTGTTGTGTTGCTGCACTGCAACAGACTAAATTGACTTGTTATGTTAATGTATTTAATTACATATATTATTGTGTTATACAAACTTGTTTTCTTGGTTAATAGCAGTAATTATGTATTAACAGTCAGTGAACATTTACTGAAAGTTTTAAATTACGTTTAGTCTTTGTAGGTCATATTTTTTATTGAACTGCATGGTAGATGGGGTCATTCATAAATTACTTACAAATTTGAAGAGATTTGACCCTTCCCCATCCTTCTCACAACTTATCACATGTGTGAGACACTCCATCCCAAGCCTCCCCTAGTGACGTCTTATGCAGTTTTAAAACTAAAAATAATTAAATTAAAACAGGAATTCGGAAATTATCTTTCTTCACACAAGTTAGGAGTTTAAATATTTGGATATTTTATTTTGAAATGTGATATCACAGAGTTTAGAGCCTCTCTCCTCTCCTTGTCAAACAATATCTTAACGGGGGACGTAAATTATGGATAGCCCCTAATGAAATATAATTTGATGCATATTTCCAATTAGCATTACATAGGTATTATTGATTATATAATTTGTATGCATGACAAAATACAAAAAATATTATTTTTTATATTTCTTTAATGCATCTTATGTAAAATGTTGTGTACCAGCTCTTTAGCAAAGCTCTTGGTGAGATACATTTTAATTTAAATAAGGCAAACCCACAAGTTAAGCCCACATTTTTAAGTCACTCTCACATCATGTCAGAGCATTTCATTCATAGAGTGTATATCTATGAATGAAAATGGCATCTCAACATCAATCTCAGACTTTAGACTGACTTATAAGTATGGTCTTTTGGTTAATTTTTGCATGAATTTGAATAAATTAGAACAGTTTTAGTTTTATTATTTTGAATTCTAACAGTAATTTTAGCAGTGTACATGTATTTTTAAAGATTTTTATTTTCTTTGAACAAAATTCTTTAGGTACGTAATTGTTGACATAATAATGTTTAAACTGTGTAGAAAAGTTAACTAGTGTGTGTGAAAAAACAAATAAGTATTTAGTAAGTTGCATAAAAATGTATTTTTTTTTCTGACAATGCATTTGAAATCCTTATGTGGGCGACAGCTATATGGTATACCCAGTAGTTTACCCAAAGTGCCGTCATGTGTGTCGTTGAGTCTGAAGTGGTATTGTGGTGTTCCAGTGATGGGTATCAAGGGCAGGCGGGTGCACATGATTGAGGAGCTAAGTGACACAATCATATCGTTTCAAAGAGGTATGAGCACGGGCGGGTGCTTGCATGGTGCTGGACTATACTATTACATATTCTATGATAATAATAATAATAAACTGTCTTGCTGCTATTCTTTGTTGTTCATTTTATATACAAACAACTTGTATATAAAATACTTGTATAGAAAGTTTTATAAGTCATTATAATCTATTATGAACGAAAATTTGCGACATGATCGAGTTAACTAAAATAAAAAAATGACCTACAAAACTTTCTAGATGAACAGATTGTTTATGAATTTATCATATAAACTTACTAAACCTACATGTTTAGATATAATAATTAACAAAATTAACTATGGATATAGAATCAAATGGTTGTGGTTTCAATAACACTTCAACCTGCCTGCCTATTAAAAATAATCTAGCTGTGAGCTTCTGAATGACCATATATAATTATCAAAAGCTAACACACTCAATTTTACATTTACTATTAATACTATAAGCGCTACATTGGTATCATTACAGTGAGTCCTGGAGCAAAAGAACGTCTGGTGCAGATTACTGGTCCAAACGAGGAAAATGTAAAGTAAGTGATTTATAAACCTCTGTCATTGTAATTTTGGTTACACTCCAGTATACTTGCACAATGTAGTTGATTATGTATTTCTTAATTTTATATAATATTTTGATTTAATAAATCAATTTCGTATTTATGTATTTTTCACAACTATAACAGGATTTTTCTAAAGCATTTGGACCTCTAAAATAATACATGGAACTTTTGTACAAATATTCTCTTAATAACAGTTGAACAACTTTAATATAAACAATGTAAATCTACTAATACATAAATACAACAACAACTCCTTATTTTATTATTTATCTATATATATAAAATCGAAAGGTCACTCACTCATCACGAAATCTCAGAAACTACATGTGCTAGGAATCTGAAATTTTGCATAGGAGTTACTTATAGGACGTAGGTGCTCGCTAAGACGGGAATTTGCAATATTCGACTTCTAAGGGGTTGTTTTTGGGGTCGAAAGTTTGTATGAAACTTCGTTACTACAAATGCTAGAAGTCTCAAATTTTGCATGGACGTCACTAGGACGTAGTCATGGAGACAAAAATTAATAATAACATAGTTCACGCGGGTGTAACCGCGAGCGGGCCGCTAGTATCTTTATACAGGGTGAGTCATATTGAACTTTCCGATTTCAATAAGGTGTGTATTAAAAACAAAGCGACATGCAGTAAAAATTATTTTATTGTTTGAAAGCACATAACATGCAGTTTTAATTTAGTTGGTTTTAAAAATGATATCCTGTAAATGTCTACCTCCATTGACCACACACTGCTGAAGCCTTTCCCGGAAGTTGTCCATTACTCGTCGAGTCATATTCAGCGGAATAGCATTGATTTCTTCCGTGATTGCAGCCTTCAGTTCATCGATGGTTCGGGGACGATGCGTGTACACCTTTTCCTTCAGGTAACCCCAGAGAAAGAAATCGCAGGGGGTTAAATCAGGTGATCTCGGCGGCCACCCAACGTCACCTCGCAAAGAAATGAGATGACCGGGAAACATTTGTCGCAGGATTTCCATTGAACGCCTGGATGTATGGGCTGTAGCACCATCTTGTTGGAACCAGATGTTATCGTTGTCATGATTCTGCGTTAATTCCTCCAATTTCGGTTTCAGAAAAGTTTCAAGCATGTCGCAATACCGAGCAGAGGTAACTGTGACGACTTGACCATCGGCCTTGTGGTCTTGTTTTTAATGCTGATGATGTTGCTCTAAAATTTGATACCCAATTTCTGATTGTTGGTCCAGTGGGAATGGGATCACGTCGACCAATAGCAAAATGTAAACGGAACGCACGCTGTGTTGTGATCACGGAGCCGCCATTTTTAATAAACTCTTCAACTACGAACGCACGATGTTGTCCCGACCAAGCCATTGCTCACACTAAAACTGCATGTCATGGCGCGTCTAATGACACCATCCCCACCCTTCTACTCCTTCCCTTCTTCGTGCAACGTCCTTCCAAAACCGGAAAGTTCAATATGACTCACCCTGTATATATAATGCTATGTCATTAACCTGGGGCACTTTTCATTAATTTTTAAACCAAACACTACATTTTACACAATACCATACTTCAATTAAGGATGATATAAAAACTATGTACCATTTAATAGTGTGATATTTTACAGTTGTAAAAACCTGTAGATTACTATCGTAAAACATAATTTTATTTATACTACCTGCACAATCCGAACAGTCCAATAATCCGGCCCTCTTCTGGTCTGACATAACAACGCCGAATTATTGAGATTGTATTCTACGTTTATATAATTTAATTGATATGATTAATAATATTTAGCCACGCAAAGCACCTGATCGGCGACACGATCCGCCGCAATGCGTCCCCCGTCCGCCTCGAGGGCGCGCTGGAGGGCGCGCTTGCCACCTCGCGCGCCTCGCTCGACTCGGCCGGCTCCGACGAGCGCCCCCGCGAGGCATGTATCGTGTGCACACACCGCCCATTGTCTTCTCACTAATTAGCGAACTAATGAAAATAGTTCCATTCCCACAACTGTCGTGTTTACAATCAGACACTGTCCTACTGCGCCACAACATCTTGCTGGCCGCAGTTATAACGTATAAAATATTGAATGTACAAAAAATCGAACCCGCGTTTCGTGGAAGGCGTTGAAGCGCTCTGCAAGTAAGCCATACGTTCTTATTAACCTATACCCAAATTTTTATGCACTTGTATCGACTCTTATACGTTTTCTATACATTTTTCTTTCCTTTGTGTAGAATACTACCTAAATAGTTAAAAATATGATATGTTCAATGTTTTAGAAATCTCCTCACAACAATGCCAGGGCTCTGCTGCACAGTTTCTCCACGAACGACGCCGCGCTCGGCGAGTACAAGTACACGGTGACCTTCGGGCAAAACTCCATCAAGATTACTGGACAGAATTTGGATCTCGTTAAGGTAAATTTATATATTTCTTGTTTTTTGGCGCAGCTATACAGCGTGATCGTTAACAGTCAGACGCAGACGATCCCGTTAACCATCAGGTTGTGGGATGGATTCTTTGGTGGAATGAGTTATTTTCTTTTTCTCGCTCTGGTAAAAAGACAATGCATGGCATTGAGTTCTGCCACTCGACAAGTAATATCTCGAAATATTGGACGGAAAGTAGGGAACGGAGTGATTTATCACTATTTTTCCTTTCCCTATTCTGCTATGTGCGGGACATAGCGTAAACTAATATGTACAACTCTATACAGACAGCAAAACTGGTCCTCGACGAGTACTTCGAGAGCGCAGGTGCTCTAGAAGCAATGGCGTTAGGTTCCGGGGATTTCTTCACGCTGTCCCAACGTCCCGCCGCTGCATTACTGTTACGCGACGACGCGGCGCTAAACGGCGCGGATGACGACGTGTTTACTGCCAGCGCAGCGACTAGTGATGCTTCTGGTAATATTTCATTATAGTTCAGGGATGTTGTGGAGCTGAGAACGTATTCCAAATAATAACTGTCTGTAACTGTAATCGACTTCAATATAAAACCTTGAGATAATTTCGGATGGACGAAGTCTAAATTTAACTTTTAGATTTTATAGATTTTGGATTCTACCTGCCTGAGCCAACATATGTAGCGCGCTTAGTGCGAAATAGCAATAAGTACGGAAAACTTTTGTTAGTAGAAAAAAAATTACAACAAACAGAAGCTTATCCGAAATCATTTTATATTATTATTATATATATATTTAATTTCCTTCCCGAATCGGATTTTTCAGTATTCAGATCAGAAATATTATATCCGCAACATCCCTGATATGGTTATTTTGTAAGTTTTGGTGTTACGTAGTACAGTTGACGAGTTGTGGCTGGCCTGTTGTTAGTCTTTCTGAACTTTGTCGCATTGATCACCCGGGAAAGTAAGAAACATTATAAAATTAATTCTGTGACCATACTGTAGATATTTGTATAATGAATGAGTGCGTGTTTTGGTTGTTTGAATGTTTGCGTTTGGTTGTGCACCATGTTATGTACCTATTTGTACATTGTTATATTGTTATTATTCAGGAATAGCATAAAAATCATAGCTATATATATATTTCTAAACTGTAGAATAGTGCAGAATGTCAAAATGCACAGAATTATAATCTCACAAAATTTTATTATCAAAACAAAAATAATAGAATATTTTATTTTATCTAATTTGAAAACCTCGTTGTAGTGGTGGCAATGACATTAATGTAAAATTCTAAATCTTTTTTACATTGAGATATAAATGATATCTCTTAAATTAGGTTAAAATATATTTTTGAAATATTTATAAATCAACACAGGTGTAGTATTATATATTATTTTATATATAGAAATATTGATTTATGGATAGTATGTATTTCATACAACATTAATATTTATGTAAAAAAAAAATTACATTAAACAATGCATGAGTAATTTATATCCATAGGATTTTATTTGCATGTTATATTTTAGATATATATTTTGATGATACATATATAAAATAATATAAGAAATACTAACCCAGTTTTATAAGTAATTGCAAAGGCATGGATTAGAGGATCACAACTAAAACACGCGTGATTTTATTTAATAAAGCAAAAAAAACTGACTGAATCAAACCAATCTATAATAATTTGATAATAATACAATAATTTGACAATGTTACATAAAGTATATTTTCAGTAACATCATTGTTTCATAAGCGTAGCGACATGTATATTGTTTCTATTATATATATGTGTCACATAATATTTATATATAGTTTATAACTTCCTCATCATCCAGAACCACGGTTACGGCAATTTTCCAAATTAATATACATTATTCGGCCATTATTAAATTCGAATCATCTGCTGGAGTCGACGGCACGCTGACACCGTATTAACTATCATATTTTATTTTCGCGTTTCAAAGTGAGTTCATTTTTTTTTCTCCTTTATCTTCACTAAAATAGTGACCGTAAATGTATATTGGAACAAGTGCGTCTATTGGTCAATGCGCAATCTCACCATTCACCCATGGTCCTATATATAACTGACCCTTTGAGCAAACGGACCAAATCAACGGTAACTTTAAACGGTACTTGCGCATATTATTTTAACGTGTCGCGGCTCGATGCCCAATAAAAGTATAATAGTTAATATGGCGTCGGCGGTGGTCGTTGCGTGGTGTGGTCGTGGTCGTGGTCGCTGAGCGTGGCTTGTGTGCAGCGGCGGAGGGCGAGGCCGTGCCGCGGCGCCCGCGCTTCTCTCGCGCCACCTCCACCGACAAGAGCTCAGGTAACTACTGACACCCCCAATACTCGCTACTCATCCCCACACAAACTCTTACATTTTCTGATTATTTGGCAGAAGTTTTTTTTTGTATTTTCACTTGTAGGCAGGCAACTTAGTGTAAAGCTACGATTCTCACTCACACAATCTCCTTTTCGCTCAATTTTCGAGACATTTCGTGTTGAGTGTCAGTACTTACCCCCGTGCTTTGTCTTGTTACCAGAGCGACGAAATAAATAAATATACTTATACGAGTGAGAATCGAACTCACAACTGTCGCGTTTACAGTCAGGTGCTGTGGCGGCACACTGCAAATATGCAATGCAACTAAACCTAAAATCACAGACAACGCTGCTAGAAGGGGTCCATACCCTTAGTTAATGAATTAAATAATAATAATATATATACGAACATAAAAATACACCCAGCAATATACACACTCGGAAATGCCTCTATGAATAACACATACGCCCATATAGTATACAACAATAATGTTGTCTATTTCTACATATTGTATGTTGTCAAATGCATGTATACGCACGCTCGTCGTACATGTCATTATCTAATAATATAGTAAATGTTATCCAATCTCAAGGACTAAAGATGGTTATTCCGCAATTTCAGCGATATCTGTATGTATCTAGAAAACTTTATAAAATAGTTTTATAAATGTTCATCCTGTCATATCACTACTTTAGATCATTCATTACTCTATGGCAAGTTATTTAATGATTATAATTTTATTTATCATAGGTCATATTTAAAACTACCTACTGTAATATCTAGTGTTCATTATTGAATCAATTTTGATAATTGTTTGTGTTTTACACTGTAACAATGATCATTCGATTGTATTTTTTGTGTTAAAAAAACAAATTGTTCAACAAAAACCTTTGCATGTGGTGTTCTTTGCTTTTACACAATTATATTTTTTTTTATTAAATAAAATATATAATATACAGCATGCATACATTATTATTAATATAAAATTTACACTAGTATATAATTAGTAATACAATTTTTTATGTTTCAATAAATAGTAAACATTTTAAGTGTGTGTGTCAGGTGGCGGTTCCCGGCAGACGTACTCGTACGAGACGCTGGTGCAGTATGCGGACTCGCCGCTCAGCAAGCTGCCGCCCGCCGGCCTCGCCGCCTTCCCCGCCGAGCTCGCGCGCAAGGTAACCCCGCGAGCGCATCCCCCCGCGCACCACCAGCCCGCGCACCCCGCGCGTTGCCGCCTATGGCCTCCCCTGCACCCGCCCAATTACCTCGCCGCGCTGCTGTGCCGCAACTTTTACTGACAAGCCCCCCCCCCTGCCCCCTCCCCCTCCGCGCCCACGTTGACGTGCGCGAACAGTGATGGCCGTTTAATGTCGACCCTTATTTCGGCTTATAGTATCGATATATATTGTATACCGATTGTTATTCGATTATGATATATTGATAAAAGAATATTGTTAATCGATATAGATGCGCACTGTTCGCTCACTGCAATAAGTTTTTTTTTGCTTTTGCTTTGCAATTGTTTTCGCAGATGCACTGTTTACCAGTAATACTTGAACCTCGGGTAGATTGAAACGAAAGATAAACTTTTTATTCAGTCTATTGCTATGACATTAAATGTAAACAGTTCATAATCGAGTGAAAATTTCAAATATGAAATTTTGACTGATTATTAGATTATTGTCCGACTCTTTAATTGTAGTCACGATTAATAATCTGTAAATATATCACATTAGAGTGTACACGCTTTGGGCAAGCTTACTAACAGCACATTTTATAATTTACCTAAATAACAATTAAAATCTTAGTAGTAGAAAAATTGATCTCACTTTAGGGCAGAACTTGAATTTAAGTATAAATTAATGAAATGCATTTAGAGATTACATTAAGACTGACTATTAAAACTGACCTAGTGATCTATAATGTGATGACAATAATTCTATTTAATAGTTTAATTCCTTGACTGATTTATTTTGTTTGAAATGATAAGAAAAAATCCCTGTGATTGTTTATTTAAATATATGATATATATTCTCTGTTGATTATTGATAAATATTTTTATTATAATAAGAAATTCTAATGTTTATGCCGCTTAGAATGGATACTCGAGAGGGGTACAGTACAGGTAGGCGACCCGCTTTTGCTTGGAATTTCCTTGCGGATCTGGATTCTCTGGATCTTTTGCGTTGTTTTTGTTTTGTTTTTGTGTTAAATTATCAGTGTTGTTTCTCATTGTCACTTGATTTTTATAAATAAAGTTTAAAAACGCAACCTGTCTTTGCTTACACTTCTGCTTTCACTCCTACTAATAAATCGCAATGGGCTTTCGGTTATTACTAACTTAACCTTGCACTTAATACTAGATCTACAATAACTTTTGAACTCAGTATTAAATGTACAGTTTTAAAAAAAATGTGGCTAAAATATTTGAAGAAACAAAAAAATATAGAGAAATAATATATTTTTTTATTTTATTAAAAGATAGAATTAAACTTAAAAAAAAAAAGTTATAAGTATACTTTTAATCTGTTAAAAACTGGTTTGGTATCCATAGGTAGGTGTAGCTATTTGGAACAATATTGTATTTTAGTGTCTCCATTATGTGCTTAAAATAATATTACGAATTATGCGATCTTTTGGTGGGGTAAGAGAAAAAGAGTGAAGCTATTAAGACAGAGAGAGAATTATACTTTTACGCAACACGCAATGCCTCCAGAATTCGGTAGAAAGTGGGGAACGGACTGTTTTAACACTACATACCCTCTGCCTTCCTTGCTGTGCGGGATACGGCGTGAAACTATACTATATAAACATTGTTATCTAAGAAATATATGTATATGTAAGCACAAAAACTAAGTAGTACTTAGTACACCTCAAATTATAAATTGAGAGAGAGAGAGAGAGATTGTAAGTAATAATGATGTTAGAGAAGACGGAAGCAGGAGAGCGCTAACAGCGTGGTTGGTATGTGCAGAGTTGCCTGGAGTTCGACAGCGTCAGCTACTTGAAGAAGGTGCGCGCAGCCGGCGGCGTCACCCTCGCGCACGACGCGCCCGACTCCCCCGAGCCCGAGTGACCACCTCCCCCTCACCCTCCTCCACTCCCCCCACCCCCAACACACACACCCACACACATGTCCCTAATTACTTGCACTCTGCACGTAAACAGTCCTCGACACGCACTACTTGGGTAGCTCCCTATGGCAGCTTTTCTTCGGTCGACGTTTACTATACATTCGGAGACCTCGAACGATCTTAGACATTAACGCGCTGGGCCTGTCCTGGCCTTCTTTGGGTCTGATATAAGTTTTGTTCGCTTAGAGCCGTCCGTCTCTATTGACTTATAATTTGCTTACGTTACTAATTTAACAAACTTTATAACTACTAAAAGTATTAGCTTACCAAAATATTTATTTATTTAACGTCGGCGGCGCGCGTCGACACTAACGAATATATTTTTATTTCTCGATACTGAGTGTGGATCTAATTGATGATAATTGTGATAGACTTTCGAATATAACAAATTCCTATTGAAAGACAGAAAGGTGATGTTAGTCTTGCGCGAATGATCTCTTACAGAATGCTAATGTTATTATTTGATAAAGGAACGTCGCACCTCTAATACAATTATATCTAATTTTCTCGAGATCCACTCTAGTGTCCAGAGTTAGATCTATCTTTATTGTATATATTGACTAAAGAAACATTTAGTTTCAACGTCACAGAGTGATTCCATTTATTGTAAGAAGAATGCATGCATTTCTTTGTGTGCTTGTATACTCATTCAGGTCGTACCTAGTGACTAGTCCTGTGGGGAAGGTGTCGATTCTCATAATATATTGTAATTCGTAAGCTTTTGTTTCCGAGGGAGCCTGTCAATCGATTGTTTATGAAAGAAATTAACAAAAATATCTTTATATTATTTTGTTATTATTAGTAGAGTATATTTAAATCGCTGTGCACTAAACCAAATAAATTTATGTAGTCGTTGTTGTATTTATAAAAGATGTATACTAACTTTGTTGCCAGGCTCTCTCCTTCTAAATTAATATTTATATAGAATTTTTAATAACTGACTACAACAGAACATATATTACGCGTTATTCTAAGACTGTTATTTTTTTTTACTTTAGTTGTCATTTTAAATCTTTAATGAATATATCAAGTTATTAGCGATTAGCGACTACTTATTATACACAAGCTTTTAAAGCTATTCAAATATTTTTATACCTTATATTATATTTCAAAATATACGTAAACAATATTGTAAATTTTATTTGAACTTGAAAATATTTGAGTGAGATTGCACTTGGACGACAATTTAATGAAAAAAAAAGCTTTTTAAGCAATTAAATTTCATGTTTATTTTATCATGATATGTCGTCACAACACATAATTATTAAAGTCACGTGTTTAAGAAATTAATATTCGGTGCTCACAGAAAGAGTATTATCGTTAGATTTTTATTTTTATTTACACATTTTTTTTGTTTTATTTTCAAACTTAAGGCAAGGCTATATTGTGAAAATTTATGATATATACTAAATTTTCTAATAAATTTTGTTTTATTTGTATCCAGCAGTAACCTGTCCCAATTTTTATAGGTACGAAAAATATTGAATATATAAGTATATTTTTATGTTTAGAACAAAAAATAATAATAATATAGCACCATTGTCGGTGTTAGTGGGCACTCCAAATAAAATATTACTTAGAATGATTTCGAGGTGCTGTTGGCTCAGTGTAAGCATAACAGCCTATTAAGTAAGTTACCAGGAGGGACAAGAAAAGAGCTTTAAAAAATATCAGTGTGTATGAATTATCAGGTTTTTAAAATTTCGAAAATTGATGTGTATGTGTAATCTAGAGTATAGATTGTAACAGTAAATGTGTAATTTATTGAATAATCTAATCTCGTAATTCAATCTTTTTGAAATTTTGTAAATATTTTATTTAAATTTACAGTAGATGTAAGAAAAAAATGATATCAAAGTTAATTATAATAAAACTGCATAAGATGTCATTGATACATATATTTACAAATGATTGAAAACATCATGATTAAAACATTCTGACCTGTACAACAAATAGGTATTGCTAAAGCTGGCTTTTACACGTCGAACTGTCTTATAATACTAAAATGTACAACTTCATAAATTATAAAACAATAACGATACATCATACAATTTAACAATAAAAATATAATTTTCATAATTAATATAGTATTGTAACAATTTAGTGCGACAAAAGTATAAAACTTTAATAGCTATAATTATCGGATATTCACAATTTCCTATTATTCTTTACTTTGTTATGTTCAAAGCAATACAAAAACGAACAAACAAATGAGAAAAGAAAATATTTACAAAAAATCTTTTTGTATCTGTAATCATTGTATGTTCAATTTATTTAATAAACCATTGTATGTTTTTCGATGAGCATGGGAGTTGGCAACAGTAAATACTTTATTAATAAAAATATACATTTTTAAATATAAATTTAGAAAAACAAAAATGCATTTAAAAATAAATAAATGATCATTATAATGAATGTTATCATGGAACTTGTTATTTTTATAGCTCTATTATATATAGTCCACAGTTCAGATTCCAATTCCACAGTTTTAATAATATTTTAAAGTTATATTTCATAAACTGACAATTTTTATAATTATTTCTAATTTACTTATATATTTTGTAACATGACTTTTGTGTCTATTCATAAATTTAGTGTTAATTTTATTACCTTATCATCATAGTAAAGGAAATAAAATAACCACTTAATTATACAAAAAACACCAAAGTTATTTTTTATTAAAAAAATAATGGATATTGCTGTATTTACTTCTATAATATAATTCTTACGAAAAAAGAATAAATTTAAGAAGCTGCTAAAAAAGCTATAAGTATATTAAGTAGTCTGTCACAGTCATATAAGGAGAATTAGCGATATGCTTATGCAATTTCAAGCATAAAATAAGTTTAATCATTATAATACTAATTTTTAACTATTGTTTCAGTGTTATAAATACACACTAATGAAAGAAAAATATTTAGAAACATAAAAAAATAAATATTGCATGATTCATTGCGGTGTACAAGAGGCGCGGGTTCAATTACCAATACGATCAATTTTTATTTTTGAATATTGTTGATAATAATAAATCACTTATTTGTTTCAACAATTAAAAAAACATACGTATTTTCATATCACTGGCAGTGGAACATAATTTTTAGCTGATGTTTATATTACTTATTTAAATTGATACATATTATTTATATTACCTATATAACTCTAAGTTCGTAGTTTATTTATTAGTAAATGCTATCACCATGACAATCAGAAAGATGTCTAAGATATTTATTGCACCAGGCACGTCGAAACATTATTGCAATTCTTTCTACAAGAAATTGATTCAGTCACATTTTTAATGTAATGCAATATACTCTACAATGATTGATAAATAGTTTTTTTTTTAGCTTTACGCTGTATTGCGAAACACTGCAGGGTAGACAGAGAACATAGTGCCAAGACAGTGTCGATTACAGTCACACTTTGTGCCCCTGCGCCACGACTGACAAAATAAATAGTGCTACCACAAATAAAGCCTGTAAATAAACCAATACCAATTTTTTCTGAAGAACTAACTGTATTTACTACAAAAAAATGTGCTATCTATCAATACTGTAGTGTTTAGGACGGTAAATATATTATATAATTGAAATTAAATGTGGTAGCATGATTTACAATACAATTATAAGATTAAAACTGAATGTAATATTGACTTATGCTCGAACAATGTGAACCACCACCTATAGAAACGTGGCGCCACTATCGTCACTATTAATTACTTAACATTGGTAGTACTGCTGCCTTTTTTAATACAATATCAAATATACAGTTATTTATTTATAGGTTACTAATACCTAAGTTTTTCTGTAATATTGGCGGCCCTGGAGCGCGCGTGCTGCATTATATCCACCGACAGATCTTCAACGGTAGTGTATCTACATTTGTGAAAGCTGAACAAATCTGTTATAAATCCTACTATTTCCGATTGGAAGGTCTCACAGACATCCTTCAAACGTTCCCTCGGCCCCAGGAACCCCCACACGAGGACTGGGAGCAAGTGTTCTGATATTGAGTAGAAGTGAGCCATGAAGCCGTCCGGGTACTGCAGGTAGCGGCGCTTTGCCTTTATCACGGACCATACCGCTGTTGTTAATGCCTGGAAATGTTATATTTCTTTTAATATTTTTTAGAATTTTATACTCATTTAAATTTTCGTATTATGTCTATTCATTTTTATAATTATATTTAAAATCTCGCACAATATAGTGAAAATATACTAAGTTAAGCAATATATTAACTAACAAAAAAAAGGTTCTGCCTTTGTAGGCGCATCTCATCAATACTATATATAAATATATCTATACTAATATAATAAAGCGGAAGAGTTTGTTTGTTTGTTTGTTTGAACGCTAAGATCTCTGGATCTACTGGTCCGATTTACATTGTTTTTGTTTTGAATGAAAGCTACATTCTTCAGAAATGCTATAGGCTATATAACATTACATTATACATATAAACTAATATATTTTAAAGTACTTTCTAATTTGACATGCAATTTATTCTGCCATGTTAATAACAACCGTCGCGTCGCTACGCAACCGTTACCGCGACATTTTGATATTCATCCTTATGAAAATAAATATAAGAGTCACTTTTAGCATTTTATCTAGATTGAAATTATAGTTTACTGTATAACATTATAATAAATAATTAAGGAGATGTCACTGATTCGAAATGACCTAGCCTACGGGCGGCACAGTATTACCGACGCGAAAATATTCTTATAGTTCAAGCAGGCGTAGCCGCGTCCGGGTCCACTAGTACTATATATAAATTAATTTAAGACTCTTTTCTAATAAAATAGATTTTATACTCATTTTGACTACAGAGAGGCAGTTTGCTGAGAAGAGTCGGCAACAACCTCAATAGTTAGTTAGTCTTTAGATTCAATTGATATTAATCCCATGCATATGTATCCTTTAATTATTCCTGAACAGTGTAAAAAGCTATGCTCGTTAATGTTGTTAATTCTAAATTTTTACTTTATTTTTAAATTACTTTAAATTTCTTCTTCTTGACTTCTATAATAAACAATCTAAGCCATTGAAACATAGCTACGTCGTGATTAAGTTTTCTTGAAGAATTAATTATTTTTAATTTAACCAAAAAAGCTATGGTTTTCTTTGGTATGGGATCTACCCTTTTTTATCCTGGTATAAGCAAAAAAGCGCGGCTTTAGGTTTCGTCCCTCAACAACGTAATGTTGGGAACGGAGTGCCATAACACTAGGTTCCATCTGTCTACCCTGCTGTACGCGGGATACAGTGTGAAGCTAGATTACAAAAATTACAGAGAATTACAAAAATATATATACTAACACTCTCTTTAAACCCGTCCGAGAGCCACCTGTTGCGGACGACGGCCAGCACGGAGGCGGGTGGCGACGCTAGGTCCTCGAACGCGTCCAGCAGGATATAGTCCAACACCACGTCGTAGAACGACAGCACCTGTTTTATTATTATAAATGTATTTAAATTTAGTAATGCGAAGTGATTTATTTTCCATCCACAAAATTTACTGATTTTTGTATTGTAAATAATATTTAAGTTTGAAATAGAAACACCTATAGTATAAATAAAATTTTGTAATGTAAAATAAATTAATTAATGTAATTTAGTAATGTAAAATATTCGCCATTGTCGCTTAAAATCAGTCATAAGCTATAAATTATATATAATAAGTCAGCATAAAATATTAAACTTTTATTTAACCAATAAGTGCTCTAAAAATGAATTAAAACTTTACATTTTAATTGCGCATATTTAAAAAGTTTGAAACGGATTTTTTAAAACTAAATTAGTTATTTTATGAAACTGATATTAACAATTTCCTATTACTTATTACTTAAGCTATTTTAATTGTAGGTGCAAATAACATAAACAAACTTTGTTAAAAAAAATCAGATATAAAGTCTGGTTATTTATTTTTAGGAGCACCAATAAACTAATTAAATTGTATATATAATAAATGTGTTAGCGGTGAGTAACGTTAGTACGTACCTTAACACCTTTGCTTTTGAGTTCACTCTCAATAGTGTGCCAGTTTGCGGGGTCGCTGGTCCACGACACCATTTCTTCGTAAGCTACTATGAATTCTTTTGGCTCCTGAAAAAATAAAAATAATAATTCGCAAAATATTGTATATATTTTACATATATGGTTACAGATGTACCTACGTACATCTTTATTTCTTTAGATACTCGCTGTATACAGCGGTAGGGAGAAGGTCTCAAGAAACACTGTTTTTTAAAAATTGTTTGTTGAATGATGTTACTCAACGCCGCTCTTTGTGACGTGAACACAGTGAGGAATCAAAAATAAATAGTTTACCCAAGTGGGAATCGAACCCCCAAGCGTCGCGTTTACAATTAAACGCTGTGTCGCTGCGCCACGACTACCCTTAATTAAATTTTAAACATTACATAATGATATTTATTTCTGTACTGAATACTATAACATTTTACATTTATTTATTTTATTATATCTATTTATTAAAACTTGAGACCAATAAAAAAGTCTTAATATAAATTTAATCAGTTTTAAATAATAAATAGTTAAAGTTGCGGGACTCGAACCCGACAAATGTCGCGTACCTTGTCAGCAAAGAGCAGCAGGTCGGTGAGCACCTGGCGGCCCGCGTCCACGAGCCAGGCACGCACGCCGCGCTCGCGCAGCGCGTGCTGCAACGCCGCGCGGAGGCACTGCAGCTTGCACAAGAATTCGGCGTCCGACGAGCACCCCACCGTCTCCGTGCGCAGCGTCCTTTCAAATGGTTGTAAATATTGACGTAAACGTCATATCAACTTTAAAATATAATTACACATGCTACAAAATTGGACAAATATATGTGTATGAGTGTTTCTGTCTTTCCACCCATCCTAACATTTCCACCTTGTATATGATATGTAATGCGTTTTAGAACATTGAGTTGCCACTTAACACAAACAAACACCCCATTTTTTTGTATCAGATCTGGGAAATAACTTAATATCAAATCATTTTACCAAGTGGAAATGGCATCCGCTATAACCGGATACACAGTCAAACTATTTAAAAAATATATACCCATACTACGATGTAATCTATTATTTGATTTACATGATTTTATTAAATGAAATTAAAAAAAGAAGGTAAATTTTTAGGTTCTCTTATAAGTTATATTATTACATAGGTATATCTTCCCCTAAATACGTATAGCGTAAAATATATTTAAAAGTAGATGTACTTACTACTAAATATATGAAACATTTGTTTACCTGTAAGGGACTCCAGCTTCTAGCTGTTTAACGGCCGATTGATATAATTCTAAATTTTCTGTTTCTGCAACCGTTTCTGACAGGTCGTCAAATTCTCTTAAGTCTGCCACCTGAAAACAAATAGTTAAAACTTAATGAACCAAATGTATTCCAATATTAAAATTGTAATCATAAAATTATTTAATTTTATTTCAAGTAAATGATGTATAGAAATTTATAAGTATCTATATATGCATTATAAAGAAAGAATACTATAAAATTGGAAGATTTGAGTAGATGACAGGTCATATTGTATAAAATACCCATATATAAAGTTATCGTTAAGATGAAAAATCCTTGACTGTAATTAATTTCACAATTTTTATTACTATAACCAATCAATATGCTTTACATACTTTACAATATACATTACAGTTATTATAACAAAAGAGTAGGTACTTACTTCATCTTCAGCTGAAGCAAACGATTCAGCACTAGAGTGATGTTCTTTCCGCGTGTGTTCCGACGTGTGCGAGAGGAGCCTCGTCCGCCGCCCCACGGAGCCCTCCGCCGCGCCGCCGCTCTCCGAGCGGAACAGCACCGACCGCTGGTCCAGGAACAGGAGCTCGCATCGCTCCTGTACGATACACGTAAAGACATGAGAGAAGATAGTATCATTACTTTTATTATAACTTTGAATTACGGATATTTTAGCACTTGGCTATGAAATGAAGTACTTAATACTGAATAAGTCAGAATATTTATATTTTTTTATATTCTGTTTATATATTTTTTGAAATATGTAAATCTTCATTTACCTATTCTGGAAAAACTAGAATTCGGAGCGTGAGGTGGAAATGTTAAATTTTTATACGATTTCTTATTAAGTAACGTATATGGAGTTATTTAAATTTTTCTACCTGCAATAAGTAAGCATTTTGGAGGAGATCCTGTATTTCCCGACAGAATTCGGCTTCTTCAGGTGAGGTGAGCGCCAGAGTGCCCGTCACTCCTCCACGGGCACCTATTGAGAACGCGGCCAGCGCGTCCTCCCAATAGTTTATACTAGTTTCTAACGCCTCCATGCCTGAAAAAAAATAAGAATTACTTTATAGATAATCTATAACAAGACTAAGATATCAGCCATTAGTCAAGTGCAAAAGTTTATAATGACATATATTGTACTCTTTAGTAGGGTAGTAATGAATTCTCAATCTTTTGTTAGAAATTTTGTCATTGTTTTGTACATTTTTTTATATTTATTACTATTTTTAATATACATACTACTTCACCATTCAATCATTTGTAGCATTTAAATTTTTAGAAGTCAACTGGACAATAACAAAGAAAAGGAATTACATACAAAATCCGCAATGAATGCAAAAAGGTAACTTAATAAAATTATTGGGAACTAAGGATAATAAAGAATAAAACTCATTCATAAAAAATGTAGTTAACAAAGTTTTTATTGATTTATTGTAGTGATGTACAAAAATCATATAGATATTTATTAAACATATAAAGAAATATTATTCCTATAAAATTATTGCATGTATAAAATAAAATAAAAACATATTGAATATAAATATATCATTTTAAATAGTATCACATAGTAAAATGTATACTAGTTTATTTTATTAAAGAAAAATTACATCTTTCATAGATGTGTGTTCAGTCTCTTCAGTATGAGATTGATGTGAGTATTTTCTATTATCATTATGTAGTTCTTTAAGATTGTTTGTGATGGCCGCTAGTGTGTCTACAATTTTCTCTTCTATTATAGCCCTTCTATGTTCTTGGACTTGCATTAATGTAACCATAGCTTCTAAAGACTTTGCTATCCTTTCCTCAGCTGCTATTCTACGGTCTTCTAACGCAAGAGCCCAATCTGGCGGAGGTGTCACATTTCTTGCTGTTTCTGAAAATTTATGACATATTCTAATAATAAGTACAAAATGATTAATGTTTTTCATTTTACATGCTTAGTTATAATAATGTTTTACATTATGGCAGTTTACTTGAGAAAATCTATTATTAGAGATCTTGAGAAATCTATTCTCTATTTTAATTTTGACTATTTATCTATACATTTGTGCATGCTATTTCATTATGCATTAAATAAAAAACCTAAATAATTGTGTGACTAAATTATGATAAGTATGTTAATACCTCTTATTAATTTTGTATTTCCAGTTGCTATCTCAATATCTACAGAATTTGTTTCCATATCTTTAATAAAAACTTCAGAGTCTGAATCTTCTGTTTTAAAATAATTAGGTTTCTTAGATTTTGATTTGACAATATCTATATCTTTTTCATTTATATTTAGTGCTCTAACTTCAACATCATTGAGTGATACTCTCTGTGTGCCATTAGAAGAGTTTGATTGGTCTTGGCGCACATAAGTAGCCTTTTTCCTACATCTATGTCTCCATTCAAACCAATACTGTAAACCAATACATTTTAAACATTAAAACCAAAACATTTTTTTAATATATTTAAAAAGTAAAATTTAAATTTCTGTATTTAATTATTATTTAAAACCTTTTTCCAGCCCTCAGGAGATTTGCAAGCACCATCTTCTACAGCATTAAGTTTTTTTGCCAAAGCTGTCCATTTAACTTTCGCAGAATTTTGACCTAATGGGGTCCCTCTAGAAATGTCTTTGTTTTCTTCCAAAAAGTCCACTAATATTTCAAGTTGTCTTTTTAATATTTTTCTAGGAGGTGCCATCTAAAATATTTGTCAACATTCTTTACAGTATTTGTTTGTATTGAAACAATGTTTACATTGCATTGAACATATTAATATGGAAACAAAACATTAAACTAGGTACTATTTGTTTATAAAATCAGTAAAATAATATAATGAAACATATACATATACATGTTTATTTAAAAATTTAACTAACCTTTAGTTACGAAACTAGAAAACAATCGGAACACTTTCTTAGAAATTAAACCAAATCAAATGGCGCGGTAATATTTGACATTACCAATTTCTTTCACGAATACAAATTATAGAATCCACTAAAGGGATATGTAATGGCGACCACAGTTGCAATGACAGTTCGAGCTTTCGGCTTATATCTACTTGTCGGTATCATTTGAAAATACTTAATTCGAGTCGATATCCAAGAGTCAAGCTCAGGCATCACTAGTAGCGCACTCTATCGAATGTCTTTGTAAGTTTTTTAACCTTTACTATGACCTGAAGATGACGTTGATATAAAATAAATGTAATAAAAAAATCACAAAACAATAATATGATATATAAAATAATGATTTAATATAATATATATTTTTTGTGTAATTGTATATATAATTCATTTAAATTATTTTAAGATATATTAGTTAAACAGTGACACCTAGTGTCGAATAGCTTTATAAATAAAGTCTACAGGTATTGTACAATTATTGTACATGTAATTTGAAAAATATTTCACTTAATTTATGTTTATATTCCAAATCAAAATGTGTAAACAACTAAAGAATATATAATATATATCTCTTACATCTACAGTACCTGTAATGTTTTTGGTTTTTTGTTATTATATTTTAAATAAAACCTTTAATTTGAAGGTACTATAAATTATAAATGATAATAAAATAGATGCATTGTTATCTTAATACTCTACCGCGGGATGAACCCTCGGTAAATCCTCTTCTATTAGGTCAAATAAAAACATAATGAATTAAGTTAATAAGTACGTTATATACTAATTGTTATTGGCTATTAATACGATAAACAATAATTTAATGAAAATATCCGCATGGAGTAGGTGCTTTGGAGTGCAATTGAATCCTAGCAAGTCTCAAGCCATTGTTGTTGGTAGTCCAAAGCTTATATCTAAAATTAGCATACCCACCTTACCTGATATAATTTTAAATGGCCAAATTATACCGTATAGTAAATCAGTTAAAAATCTTGGTATCATCATCGATCACAATATGTCCTGGAATCCGCAGGTGAGTGAGGTGAGCAGGAAGATGTTTGCATCAGTAGGATATCTTTTCAGGCTACGTAATTTCCTTCCTATTCCAACAAAAATTGTGTTAGCACAGTCTCTACTTTTACCAATTCTTGATTATGCTGACTCTTGTTATCTTGATTTGAATGAGGAGCAGTTAAACAAACTTGAGCGATTACAAAATCTTGCTATTCGGTTTATTTTTGGATTAAAAAAGTACGACCATGTCTCTGACTTCCGTAAAAAGCTCAAGTGGCTCCAATCCGTCTTCGCAGGAATACTCATATTCTCCGTCTTCTTTACTGTGTATTATTTGATCCACTAACACCACCATATCTTAAAGAGCGTTTCGAGTTTTTGGGGCACTCTCATTCCCGACATCTTCGCTCTGAACAAAATTTAATTCTAAAAATTCCTTCACACTCCTCTTCCTTCCTCAGCAATTCTTTTACTGTCACATCCTCCCGACTTTGGAATGCCTTACCTCTGAATATCAGACGGGCTAAATCTTTAAAAACATTTAAGCGACTCCTAAAACTACACTACCATGCCCTCTAAACTGCCTTCTTGTATTGCCACCTATACTTATAAAATATGAAAATGTATGTAAGTATGTATGTATGTATGTATGTTTATTTGTATGTATGTATGTATGTATGTATTTATGTATGTAAGTACATATGTGTAATGTGTACGTTTAATTAGGTATTTATATTTGTATATATTTAATATATGTATGCTGTTTGCTTTATAAATTTATTTTAATTATTGTTTACACCTCAACCCTTTTCCTCCCTTTTTTATCCTATGCCTTAAGGTTGCCTGGAAGAGATCGCTGCTTTAGCGATAAGGTCGCCTCTTGTACATTTTCGTTTTCTTTTTTTTTGTAGTCTATTTTATTGTTATTTTCCTTATGGGTGTACAATAAAGAGTATTATTATTATTATTATTATTATTGTTATATGCGTCACATGCTAATTTAATGGCGGAAGGCGAGGCAGTCAACCGAGTGTCAGCTTACTGTTACCCGTAATTAATTCATCTACCCCGAATTTTCAACCACCGCATTGTTTTCCTCTTGGAATTATGTAACAAAATACATTTTACCGGAAATTTAGGTAGATATTAACGACTACTTCAGCATCATATTTCATTTCGATATATTTTTCATTTAATTCCAAATATTCTAATCTATAATATCGTAATTATCAATTTGATATTTGTAACATTACGTCTCAAGTTATTCACACATGTTCTGTAAGCGTTAAGTCATAAACCACGTTTATTTATAGAAATAACAATAACGTCGTTTACTGATAACCTCTCACAATTTAATGTTTGCATTACATTCAATTTTGTAAATATTTATTGTACATGCATAAATCCTTTTTTGTAAAGCTAATAAAGAAAGTGATATAAAGTGCTGAGTTTGAAATTAACGGCAATTATTTGGGAGAGTTCCGCACGGTGACCCTGTCGGGCCGCGCGGGGCTGAGCGAATCTACGAGCCGCGGCACCGCACTGCTCGGCCGAGCGCCAGTCTACTAGAGGCTCTGCATAGCAGCGGTGCCCTGTCGACATACTCTCTTGCTATACATTTATATACGATTAATATCTTCTCATACGTTTTGTTGGTGAATATTAATAGGTTCCCCTAGTGTCCCTACGATTATAGTGAATGTGCATAGCTAGGAAGTAGCGAATACTGTGGTTCTTAGAGGCTTCCCTAATTCATCCCGCGCTTATTGACGCCGGTCTTTCCAAACAACAGGTAAGAACATAAAGTGCACGATTTTCAGAAAATCGATTTTATCTGACTTTTATTATCAATGAAAATAAGGTTTTTACGACGAATAAACACATTTCCTTTAATATTTTTTTTTTATAAAAATATTTTGTTTTGTATTGGTTATTTTATAGTGATTACTTACTGTCCAATACAAGATATTGAATGTAATATGTTATTACTGAAACCTGATGTAGCGTTATTGCTAGACGTCAAGTATTTTAACATTAGTAACATTAAAAATACAAGGACCTCCTAACACGTTTCTTATAAACCGGTTCATGCACGTTGTTTGGCCGCCATCCACCAAGGCTTATGCAATGAACAATCCTCGACCAGCGACCTACCTATGAGCTCATCCGGCTATGGCAGATATCGCATGTCTCCTCCATAGAATTAACTATATTTCACATTTCAAATTGTAACAGAAATAACACTTCAATATTTTATGCTATATTAACAGAAGAAATTAATAGAAAAATCACCCCGTATACCCGTTTACCTCTATTGCAATTTTTCTAGGTTTCATAATCAAAAAAGAACATTGTCAATAAATAATAAACATTTTACCATAATGGCATTTATTGACGAATTATATGCAATATGTACAACACTATCAAAATTGTTTATACTAAATCACGACGCGGGCAAATTTTATCTGAGCATCTGCTAACAAAAAAATTATGGATTGTGCGATGTCAGCGGCAGCTGCGACCGTGCTGAATCCACGTGCCGTGTCCGCACCAACAATCATTTCAAATGAGCACGTACAATAACCGCATACCCCCAGTGGGAATTCCTCTTTCGTTAGACTACAGAACTATAATTTAGATGACATTGGCCCAAATGTATTTAAATGATTCACGTTCCAATTTTTATGGTCGATTTCCGTTCAATCGTTTTATGAGTAACCGATCGCTTTTAAAAAATGCCTTTAAGTAACAAAAATTATCGATATACATTATTATTTATTACTTATTCTAATCTAGACTTAGGAAAGACTAGGATATATTTCTTATAGAAATCATGATGTTTTCATTAGATCTGAAAGAAGAAATTCGATTTGATGAATCCAAGTTGGCACGCCACCGACCACTTGGCGTCTACGTATTGATCTGCAAAACCGATGTTCCCGTCTTATGAATTACAAGCTTACTACTAGTTGCCTTAAGTACAATTTCATTCATTCAATTAACACCTAAATTATTTATCAGGTATATAAAGAAACATTTTACTCGGGGAATGAAATATTATTTATTAATATTTTCATGTGGCGGCGTCGAGTTTCCCCACTCTCTTGGATAGCGCAGTGCCTCCTGAATTCGGAGTGTTAATCAGAGTGTATTAACACTTGGTTCCCTCTGCCTACCATGCTACATGCGGATAACAGCGTGAAGCTTACGAAACATTTTAATTTATACGCTTTCAGATAGTTTATATCTAGGTTACACATGAGTAGCCTGAGTCCCAGTATAATAGCCAGTAAGTATGGTACTCTAGAAAGCCGGCCGCAACAAGTTGCTATGTACGTTTATATTTTAACTTAAAAGTGGATGTTACCAAATAAGACAAACTATTCGCAATTATCGAAGACGGAAAATTACCAAATAACTGCCGCCGGTCGATGACTACTTACTTACTTCCGTTTCTGCTCTTTGATTAGCCAATTCCGCTATTGATTAGCGCTACGTCTGTATTGTGGAAAATAATTACGGCGAGCCATACGCCTGTTTGACTTAATCAACAAAATTTACTCAGTTTGTATATAGCACTTGAAACAGTCGAAACCATGTCGAAAGCAAGCCTATCTGAAAAGCATTAAGCAGTGTTTCCAACTGAAAAATTGTTGTGACCTTCGCTTCCCAAAATACGCAAAATTATCTTTGGAACCTTTGATAATATATTTTTTGGTTTATCATTTATTTGCTGGTCTTGTATCTATTAAACAAGAAATAATTTTTAATCACATAGCAAAACATCTTCTTAACGTTTGTTTAATATGTAGAAATATTCACAGTAATTCTATAAAAACGAGATCATGTCCTCACAGTCAATAAGCCTTCCATAGGCTTATTCCTTTCCTTTTGTTATATTCATTATTTTATAAATCTATTGAGACTGGATAAATTGGAAATGCTGATTTCCCACAAATACAAGTTGCTTAACCTGATGCATAACAAGTAAATAGGCAATGTTGACGCAATGTTCCGCAAGGTCAAGCTCCAAAGAGGGCTCGGGGTCTAGCCCCATTGTAGAGCTTTGATAAGGGATTGAACGAAGAGAATCTCGTATTCGTATGCAGGCCGCGGCGGTGCGGCGAGCGCGATCGATACGCGCCCGCGCGACGGTGCCTTCTGCCGCCTCGTGAGCGTCCACCACGGTTACACATTCCCTATAAATATGCTTAATAGAATTCTATTAATTTTGATTTGTGTAAGAGAAGTATGTTTTAGCCATGTCAACGGTACATACTACGATTTATTATTTTTGTATCATTTAATATAAAAATCATTATAACTTACTTTATGTTAGGTGCTTTCTTGTAAATTAAAACTTTGAACTTATGAAGTATAAGCGAATAACTTTTGTAAAACACAGCGAACGTCATTAAGACAATAATAAGCAATGAGCCTAAATTGATTAATATCCATCTTTAACCAAGTTGAACGGATGTGGAATATCATTATCAGAGAGCCGTAGCATGATTTAAAGAATCAAGTACTTTCGATGACATCATCAGCACTACCGTCCAAGGGAAAAAAAGTTATTTACTTAAGTAAGCAAATAGCTATTGAATAAGAGAGGCTCCGGCCAGCGACCGCGTGGCCCTGATCTTGACAAAAGTTGAATGTTAAATAATAATATACCTAGTTGAATATTAAAAACATTGTGGTTCATTTAAATTGTAACATTTTATGACAATAAATAATTATAAAAAAGCACCTTACCAAATCGTATATATGATACAAAAATAGGTTACATATTTACTTCTTTGAACATAAGTATTATATATAATTCATGTGGATAGTAAATATGGCCTTACTTTGAGGAGCCAACGCTAACTGTTTGCTAATAGCTTAATGCACTTCCAATGGCTGTCCGTCGAACTAAGTAAGGGGAGTTTCTGCGCTAGGGAGCCGACATAAACTGACATCATTCGGTACACTATATGAATATACCAATACAATTTCAAGATTTGTCTTTACAAAATATTATATTACATAAATTTAATAAATATAAATATCTAAATATATACATATATTATTCACATCCAACGCTATAACTACTTAACATTCAAGATGCGCATGGAGACTCGTACTGGCCTCCATTAAATAAGAATAGAGTTTATAATAAGTAAAGAACATGAATGTGTAGATCCCAGTTTAGATTAGAGCAATTTACTATCTCAACTTGTGATGTAACTGTTTGCTAGATTCCTAAAAATATCTTTAAAAAAAAGATATATCTTTTTATACGGAAAATATCATAAAAAATCGGAAAAAAATACGAAAAGGCAGTGTTTGAATTATTATTCTTTAACGACAAGAAATATCAAAGTTACATAACAAAATTCAACATTTGAGATTGAAAAGGCATATCTGTCTTGTTCTGTTCAAAGCTGTTACCCATTACGATTTGAGATTTTATAAATTGACACAGAACAGACATGTTGCATAAGATATTGACAATACAGTTTGTTCCTGGTTACCTGAATGCAATCTTTTACAATTTTTTGTAACTCGGCCATTGCTCCCCATGTAGGACGGCCCTTGGTCTAACAATGATTGAAGAGGGGAGCGTTATGCAGCTGCTCTTTTCTTTAGAATTTAAATTCTTATTATTGTAGCGGGTGGAGATAACTGGCTTTATAGACATTTAAGTTCAAAAATATAGTTTATGTATGAAATATTAGTATATTTATGTTAAATGCATTACAGTGACGTAAGTAACCAGACAAAGAATAAGCAACTGAATTCTTGAGCACTAACTCGAAGTAGGGCACATATTTCTGCTATACTATAGACTTTGGACTTACCTACGTATGAGTTACAAAATATATACTAATAAATTTTAAGCATTATTCGTTTTATACGTTGCTTTGACTTACAAAAGATAAAGATTAATTAGTATATGTTTTAATGTACCATACCTTTTTTTTAATAATTTACGCAAAACTAACTATGGAGTATGCATAACCAAAATTAGCTATTATCACTATATTTAAAAAATACGATTTCTACTACGTTTTAAAAAGTAGCTTACTCGTATTTACTTATATGCTCAAATATCTAAAACGAGATTAGCATTTAGCGCCGTCGTCGTCGCTTTCGGTTCCATATTCGTATAAATGTTGTTTTTACTGGGTCCACGAGATTTCCTTGAAACTCACGCTGAGAGCGGTGATTTGAGTTCATGGCCAGTGAAACAATCGATTGGCGTGATTTTGCCAGCTTTGCTTTTTAGAATATGATACCTATTGTTTATATTCAGCGGGGACAAAATACTGGCCACTTTCATGTTTTCTTCCAATTATGTAAACTTTGATGAGAGTTGTAAAATATTTATTCTATCAAACATTAATAATAAAATATAGTTTTCGCGGTGGATATCTATTTATAATCAGTATTTATACGAAAAAAGTATATATTTCTACACGCGGCTGTTGCGATTTCGGTGCTCTTTAGGGCATTGGGTAACTCAACACGCAAATTTTTAAAACGGATGCAAAGTGGGAAACGGAGGTTAACGCTAACCTAACCACCACTTCCTCTCTACTTAGTCTAGTCTTACTTAGAATATAATAACAATAAATAAATGATCTATCAATATGATTAAATCCTATTTGTATTCAACACGCCGATGTGTCAAATACGCACAGGTGCTCGTAGCAGGTGTTTTGCGAAGTCATTCGAGAATATAAAGACTTTTAGTGTTCCTGTAGTTAAGTCGTCCCCCTACGGTTAAATTACCGGCGCGTGCGCATCCACGTGTTCACGGCTGTCCGACCGTTTAACTAGCCTAATACCTACTTGTAATATATTTTCATTACCACATGTAATTGCTACAATCGACAATACCATATTATCGTTTGCATATGTTTTCTTATTAGCATAGTTGACTGATAACATTTAAGATTTCAGTAGTTTAGAACTAAATAAACGTATGGCTCTATGTATTACAGAGAGGAGCGATAAAAATATTGTCACAAAAGAACCCGCACCACTGCACTCTGGCTATAATTTAATATCCGCTCGAAAAGTAATTCCATTTCCTCAATGATGCTATAATAAACATGGAGTTGCTTAGATGATCCCTGAAACTAGACCTGGACAATTAAGTGCCAGCCGCCCACCTTCTGCAATATTTGGTTACGACTATTTGCCATATGTGAACTAAGATTATAGTTCCTTATACGAGAACATCGCCCTAGACTCTTATGAACGGTATTGAGTGCACCTAGTTGTAGAGTTGTCTAGAAGATCCGTTCTAAATGAATGTAAGGGAATGGTTGTGTAACTTTTGAAAGTCATAATGCTATACTTTAATTACAAGACGATATTGTATATAGCATAAAACCTTCATAATCAACAAAATATGTAATAATCAATATATCAAGACTATTATATGTTGATGCTATACAGATATATGTTGATGTTTTTGTTGTTGAATGTTGGTGTTGTTTATTAATTAGGGGAATATGTCGATATAACTCAAGGTCGTATCAAAAGGTCACCTATACCAAGGACTCGCCCAGCGGTAGCGAGTAACCTTCGCTTTTTTTCTCCGTATCTCTTGTACCCTTGTTATAATATAACCCGGCGTTTATTTTTGTCTCGCTCGCTATAGAGCTTTCTATTTTCCGCACAACTATGAATTTATTTTAAAGTCATCTAAATATATCCGATAGTTATGTAGGTAATGTATTATATAGTGAAAAAATGCAGTTGATCTTTTGTAGATAAAATACAAACACAAATACATAATAACGTTTTATACAATGAAAAAATTACAGCGGAATTTGCCCATAGAGTGCGATAAAAATTCCGGAAGCCATTGCAATTCATGGTGATCCACTTCCTGTCCCTTTACGCATCGCCACCGTTTGTTAACGGTTGTTTATAGGTCTAATTGCTTTCATTATTTTAATTGCAAAGTTAAAAAAGTATTATCTGATGAAATATTGCTAATTTTTTTTATGTATTGTTTAAAACATATACATAGGTTAGTCTATATTTAGAAATGTAAGGCATTCACGTTCACATAAAGTTCCATGCACAACGAAAATTTTAAATAATAGTTCCGTTTTACATCAAACGTGCAACCAGAGTACCTACCTTTCGTTTGGAGAGCACAAAGGAATATTACTAGACGAGTATTGAAGCGGACAATGCGGCGGTAACGGGACGCGGCACTAATTGTGAACCGAGCACCAAGCTCTTCCGTTAAGCTGCACCGTCGAGCTATAAGCCATAACACTCGCCCGGGAACCGACATCCCACTATTAAAACGTCTTGAATAGCGTGAACTACTTAAATAATAGCGTACGACTGTTTTACAAGTCTCGCCTTTATTTCTTCAAAATACTATTTTATGTGCCGTAACTGCGTGTATAACATTTAATAGAGCAACTTTACACTAGCGGGACTTTAATTGAGTACAAAACTACTTAAGTTTTTACCCACGATGTTTTTTTAGGCAAAGTTGTAGCTTAAATAAAATATATTGTATTACCTACAGCGAATGTTATTATATTATTAGTTAAATAGATAAAAAAAAAATTCAAAAGCACAATTCCCCTGGAATTCAGCTTCCGTTCTCCGTTAACGGTTTTTGTTTTGAATGAAGCGAGTCACGAAGCAAACCGATTATCTGAGTGAAAATAGTTTAAAACGATTTTAACTATTTAATGTACTCCATGAGTGTACCTATTTGTAATTATAGACAAGACAAGAAGAAACGATCAAACGCGTCTTGTACAAACTGACAACTTAATGTAGTATAATATGAATTAACGTTACAACTTTCCACTTGTTGAACGTTACCATTCAATAACAATGGCGGCTTAATTTGAACGAGAGCGATCAATATAAGGCGTGTATGGTTTGAAACAAACGTGTTAGGAATGTAAACTGTAGAAGCTGAGCTTATTGTTTATTCTGACCGTGGTCCGGCGACATTGCACGTAATGTTTTATATCTGTCAACGGTAATGAATATTATGATAGTCGAACGAGTCTTAAGTGCTGTTAAAATTGCGTTAAAATATTAAGAGTTCAGAGTATTCAATAGCTCTTAAGTAATTCGTGATAAATTTTATGGTAAACATGTCACGATTGTTTCTGAAAAGATTAACAAAGTTTGGCAATCTAATATGGCATACTATCTAGAATACGATAAATTGAGGGTCTAACACTAAATATTAAAGTTACAAATTCGCTTATTAGAATTTCTAGTTTCGCACAAAGAGATGCGAAGGTGGCTGGCTGGCTGCAAATACAGGTAAATAGCTCGCTCGCGAAACGACATCTTCACTGTAGACGTGTTGAGTGTAACAAGCTCTTGACTTGCACGCCAGTCGCCACCGCAAGGGTCGCACGCGTGCACTGACTTGGCCAAAGTGTACTTTACTTTCTGCAGATGAGCGCAAACATCGCGCTCGCAACTTTACGTGCAGTTCAAAAAGTTTACCGTAATAAAAATGTCGACTCTTCAAGCGCAGTAAATTTAAAATATTAAAATTATATACGTATTGCAAGTAAAACTATTATTAAATGAATTTAAGTCTGCAAGTATAATTCTATATAATTAAGCATGTTATGTAAAGCAATTGAAAATAATGATTGCATAATGCTAATAAATACTACAAACGCAATCTAGCTGTAAGGAAATCCTGAGAAAAATATGTATGTAATTACAAACATTATTATTTCGGTATATCATATAACGAATATACTGAGAGAGTAACACCCGTTAGCGCATGCTTCACCAGTCAACCATTTCTTATTACATAGGTACCACCATCTAGACACGATATGACAAGTATTAGAAATAGTACAAAAACATTATTAGAACAAATTAGAATAACCTTAGAATTAATAGGTTTCTATTACAATTTGAAGAAAAAAACAACAAAGAACGTATTTTGTGACCAACTGGTAGTGCCTTTCATAATTCATACACTTGAAATTAAAATATCGACACTTAGTTGGGACACATGGGACTTGGATAATATAACAATAACTAAGTGTACAAAAAATTACCTAAGGTATTATTTAAGAGACGTTCGTAACTAACCACATACCTACTTAGTTTATACGTGCATTGTTCCTTTATCAACGCTGTTGACTAATAATAGTACGAAGTATGAATGCTTTAATTAAAGTCTTTATCAAAGTCATTTTATATGTCAAGAATGTTTTAAGAGACACAGTACAGACAGACACACCAAAGCCTATACGTAACTCAAGTAACGGCAAGAGACCAGGAAAAAAAATGTTTTATTTAATCGCTCATCGCCTCGCTCTTCAAATAAAGTATTGCGAATGTATTGAGAATTGAAGATGCGATGGTGACCGGTGACTCATCACAATGAACCGCGTTCATTGACCCACCCTCACGACTTGGGCCGTTATCGTTAAATTGCTGTTACCGTATTTTTGCACTGTGAACCAAATTAGGTAGTATATTCAAGTACCCGCAGTAGCAGCTTGCTTCCCTATAAATAGCAAGAATAAAGAACCTCTGACACATTAGCCGCAAAATAATACTGTGTTTTTAACGTAACAAATGACTTGATTCATTCATCTCATTACTCGTTGACTCATTGCTACGTGTAAGTGACGCAGCCACAATAGTATGGTATGTAGACGAATGTTGCAGTTTTGTACCTATAGTACCTAAGCACTAATATATCGCGTAATTTGTTTATTTTATAAAAGCTAAGAATCTTACTTAGATATTCGAAAGAAGTAATTTAATAATACTAATATCAAGAAATTCAATTGTAGTTCTACTAAAACATAAACAATTTTAAATATTTTGACGATTTTTAACGGGACTTTCACTGAAAGGCAAGGGGATTGTGGACTAAAGAATAGATTTTTCTGTCCACTAACAATAAACTAAGCAGTTCAATATTTTTCTTCTTGTCGTTGAACCTTACCCTGAGTTCAGTTTGTACACGTAAAATTTTCTGAGTTTGGCAGTTAATTAGTGCGCTGTTGTGCTATTTATAAGAGCAGTGTATTCAGATGTAGATAGGCAACAGCAATTAACGCTAACCTAAAAAGGATTCACAGTATAAAAGAAAGCCATAAATATCGCTGATAACAGATAACCGTAGTATTTGAACGAATATACGTATACGAACGTATACGAACGTATATTATAATTACATGATTTAAGTAATCGTTTTATGTTTACTTACTAAAACTTACGCTTACTTTAAAGTATCGATTTACGAAAACTGGCTGATTTCAATTTCGTTCAATTATAACAGACCCTTGTATCAATAAATACGTAATGCTCCTCTGGTATCGATTACTGGGCAAGGAGGGGTGTTTTTATTACTCGACAGGTATGACATCAGCAAAAGTTAAAGTTTGCTCTTGGCATAAATTCTTGAGGAGGGAGGGAAAAACTTTGTAATAAATTACCATAATATATTTAGGGTCAGAAAACATATATAAGACCTTGATAACAGGAATGGGTACCATTTCCTGTATAAAATAAAAATTGTTTATTTTTTATCATGTTTACTACTTTTGAGCTTCAGCGCGTAATTACTTATTATAACTGTATTCGTCAAATAACGTTAATTTAACCAGATAAACGCTCTTTGAAATCTCAGAGCAGAGCTATTAAAAATCAACGATTTAAAAAAAAAAAAAATACAACGATAAAGTAAACAGCCGTTGGGGTTCGTAGCGTGGTATTAGTGTACTGAGATTCTGAATAAATAAAATGCAATTAAAAATAGGGAGTTGACACCACACACTCGAACTCGAGTGCTCTATGCAATAATGAAATATCCTGCAATTGTTAGTAGAGTATTTGGGGGGAGATTAATTTGTCTGAATAAATATAACTAGTAACTAAAATAGTTACTAGTTATATTTACTACTATAGTAATAATAAACATCTATATTTTGTAAGTAATATCTGACACCATCGTTCCACTGTTGGGAATAGTCTATAATAGAAATATTGTGGATTCAATCCCTATCAGAGGGGTAATAATATAAATTTAACTTTTTTCCATTTCCACGATATGGTCTGCATATCCCGCTAAGTGTTTCTAGCTATAAAAAATAATATTCTATATTTTAAAGTATCTATTTCGATAATGGCATAACTATATTTATATTTGTTGCTTGAATTAAGTATACAAATTACGCTTTTAACTAACGCACAGGGAGTTTCCATGGCAACCAGAGAAACTACGTCGTTTACATCCCCCAACATTTTCTAGCAGTACTGTCTTGTTTATACAATATATATAAAATACTGCGAATTGTTTTTTCTAAAACTAAAGGACATCTTTTTTATATAATAAAGTAGTATATTATTCCGTTACAGTAAATTAAAGAGATTATTTACCAAATTAAAAAGTAAACTGATACTGGTATTGATTCCAGCTATAAGTTATTTATAAACCAAATTTAATTCTAATTCCCTTCAGACATTTAATGTACATTGGTAAAAAAAACATATACTGTATACTGTTTTGACAGAAAAAAAGACAGGATAAATATTTCTGATTATAAAATACTGATTCATACAACATATTTTGATAAGCTTCTCAAATCACTGACCCGAAATAATAACTCTATTGGACAAAAGGCTGCGAGATTATGCCGGGCAATTTGGGATTTGGAGGGTGAAGGCGGTTATGTGCGACCTTATCTTACTTCGCATCACATACGTTATGGGTTATATAAATTGCTGCCTACATATTTTTTTGGTGTCTCTTCACCTCTTGTAAAAATTACGTTCGATTATAAATAGCGGTAAATAAAGCTGTAAACTGAAATTCGATATAAAACAATGGAACCATTCAGTGGTTTGCCAGAACATTGAGCCCCTTTAGTTGTTTCAGCTCTACCAGTGTGCGGTGTTGTGATCGGATTCCCCTATTGGAAATCCCTACACTCATGTTAGCTTTCATGGTTAATTGATCAATTTTGTCGGACAGAAACGTAAAGTCTATTCAATGTTTTTGAATAAGAAATATATTACTTATCAAAAATGATGCATGATGGTAAACGGGACAGGTTGTGGGTTCGATTCTCACTGGAGGAAATGGAATATTTAATATTTAGATTTTGCTCTGGTACCGGGGCAAAGCGCGGAGTTAAGTTCCGTCACTCAACACTCAATGCTTCCAGAATTCGAGAGAAAGTGGGAAACGGAAGTGTTTTAATGAGAACGGAGTGTCTTAATACTAAGTTCCTAGGATCCCTGTGCCTACCCTGCCATGTACGGGATACAGCGTAAAGCTACAAAAATATGTAAATAAATAGTATTCAGAATGAATACATCAAAATCTAAAATCCATAAGAAGAATATTAAAGTATTGGTAAAGTAGTATTAACATACCAATTTTCAGCTTTGTTTTGAATAAAATAACAAGATAGAAAACCAATAAATAGACTAATTTATGTTCTTAAAATATAGTAAAGGTATTGTAAAAAGATTTATAGACATAAAAAATATCAAATTCGATTCCAGACGTATACAAAGACGATGATATCTGGTTTCTAAGTGTTCATTGTAACATGTCACAATGGGTCCGTTGCCGTGGCGAAGGCCAACCCACCACTGCATAACGGCTGCATTATCACACTCACGGTAATGTGACTCGAAAACATAAAATTTAAAATTTACGAAAACAATATTATAGCCATAGTTAAGTTGTTTTTTTTTTATTTTTTATTTTTATTTATTTAAGTTGTCTGGTTCACCACAAATAAGATCTGAGTCCAATGAGAGACAGAAAACCAGTGGCGGTTATAGCTCATCTAGTTAACTAATTGTGCGGTAACCTAAGTAACTTTAGCAGTTTTCGTTTCACTCGATTGACCGCAAACAATTTGGTTCGTAAGAATATATTAATTATTTTCGCCATGATATATGCAGATGCTAGTATACAACTTTTAATTTTAGACTTAGTAGATAAATAGAACGTTAAAAGGACTAGAGTTAAAAATAAACTAATTGTGAGTTAGTTAAGAACTAATTAAGCCATTAATTGCAACATCATCTAAAACGGTTGCATCTGCTTGTAGGTCGTTTAAATATTCTTATTACAATTGCACGTTACACTAACTAACTGGAAAGTAAAATATATATGTTTTATTTCTTTTTCAGATATATATACTGACACCAAGAAGCAAGCTGGCTTTTTATAACGAGCACATTTAAAGGTAAAATACCTGTTATGAAACAATTTAATTATTTAAAAAAACTTCCAATTTAATCAATTTATGCATATGTCACATTATAGTAGGCTGCGCGCTAAAAAAGACGAGTAGAAATTTCAATGGGATTCTCAAATAATGTCGTCATTGGTCTAAAAATAGAACGTTTCACAACTGGTTCGACTTTGAGAGAGCGTGTGCTCACGTTATCCTGTAAAAAAATACCACTTGAATGAGACGGAGATATGTACTAGCCTCGTATATTGCAAGACTTAGGTCAAATAAATAACTTACACTTGCAATTATTCATATAAAAAAATATTGTTTATATCATTCTGAAATATGTTAATTCTCTGTAAAGAAACATTACAGAAAAGGTGAGATGTCTGGAAACAACATAATGCAATGCAGGATGCCGGGTTAATTTAGCATTTTAGAAATAAGTATGAGTTAAATAGTTAGTACTATTAGCATAATAATTTAGTTAAAAACGCATATGTTTAAACAATTACGTCATGTGTAAAATATAATAGATTTAACCTTCAACTTATTAACCATTTTGATTTGAGGTATAAAAAATATCAACGAATCAATCAGTGCCTGAATTTTAATTAAGCATGCGTCAAGGGGAATTTCAAAAAGTGTTTAATAAATAACGTTATATAACTGGGCCAGCGTGTCGACTGTCGTCAGTGTGACATATCATAAGTGCGGCTATTATCGACAATCAGACGACCTTGCAGCTCGTTGTCGCAAATCGTGGGGAGCCAGATTGTCATCCTCCATTCCGGCATCCGCCTTACGTGCATTTTTATTACGTAATTCTTACGTAGACCATTTTAGTCCGCCTTCGTCTTGCACATTCACCAAGTTATTACTTGGGATTAATCAAGTCATGAAGTTCAAATAGATATGTCTTAAGTTAAGCTTAAGACACCAGACTTCTAGACATATTAGCACTAGATGTATTCACGGCGCGCCGTTCGTAATTAGTCGAAGTCGATACTTTGATTTATTAAAAGATACTTGTTTTCCAAATGGTCCATTCCCTTCTATCTATTAACTATGTGAATTTGTTAGTGTGATAGGTGTAGTTGTTATTTAAGTTTTATTATTAAGTGTACGTTTAAATATATGCACCCCACTAATGTGTATTTTTTCACGCATCACACACTACTCATGAGCAAACAGAGACAAAAACGTAACAAATATTTAGTTTTTCTCTAACAAAGAAAATACGATAAATGAATTTATAAGCGATGTATTCTTAAGGGAACAAATGTAAAGCAATATACACTATATTGGTGAGTTCATACTCGTATAATCTATTTGACTTTCATTTAGTTATCGTGCTCACAAGTACAGCAGAGAACAAGACTAACCCGCATCCTGTTGATTGAAGTCCTAAAACGATACAATATATATCTAATAATTTACTTGCCTTTTCTTACCATTGTAAAGTTTACATATGAATTTAGTAAAGATATTTTTCAAGCCAATTGTGACTAATCTTTCAGAAGATAACAATAAAAATTAAACAACAGTTTCTTATAAACAATATGTCGCGATTCAGGACACAGTCATCCCATTTGCCCATACATCAACACAAGTACCAACGAACCAACAACAGCGACACGGTCAGCTTTTGCGGTTGCGTTGCGAAATAATATTACTAGAGCATAACCTATCATTATGCTGCATACAAAATACCTAATGCTTCATAGTGTTATTCCCACGCTATCAGCTGGTTCACGAGTCAGTGCTCTCGCGCAGCAGCCCGCAACACCGGCACGTTACCAGCACGGTGCATACCTACGGCTGCAATACTAGCTGTGGTTGCATTCGTCATATACTGATAACAATATATGAAGACAATGGAAACATATTATGCATTATATTAAAACAAAAACATTTAATATCATAATAGCGTTTACGTAATACGTATCACAACTACGAGGATACACTGAAATGACGTTACAGTAGACGTCAGATTGTCAAAGGCAGACAAAAGTAATAAAAAATAACAATATGGAGAATGATTTGTGGACCGTTAGCTAGCGGACGTCGGTCGTCGGCGCTTGGAAAATAATTTACACTGCTGCAAAAAGCAATAGAATCACGCTGATATTGATGACAAAATTATTATTATATATTTTTTTACTTTAAATTATGGCCACTCAGTTAACTTTTAAATGTATATTTTTCAATAACACTGTTATAGTATATATAAAAATACAAATTTAAAAATACATTGATAAATATCTAATATTAAGCATGTACAGTATGTTTGTGTTAGAATTATTATCCTAAAATAGATGCAATAAGCAATTAGAGGAGAAAGTGTGCCAGAGTGAAATCCGAACTCATTTCATTACAAATGGCTATTGAGAAGAGAATGTGCCCAATAATGAAACTCTGTACTATTATCATAATTGGCCGAGTATAGGAATAGCGTAGCATGCAATCTACCGCTTCTACAGAAGGCATTATTCATCTAAATTGCTTATTTAAAAATTCATAAATATTTTTTTGGGACGAGCTATGGATTGAATTAGAATCGGTCATTATTTTTTTTTAATAAAAAAATGTGAGCAGAAGTGTTTTGTACAACTGACTTATTCGTATATGACGTAAATCAAACAATTAACGCTAAATATAGTGTTTAAAGTTGTTGACACGTTCGTGTGCTACGAAATTCGTGTACATATATTATTTAATGTTCATTTATTAAGAGAGTGATAATTTATCATTGACGTGACTATATTTCCATTAATTTGTCAAAGTTAAAGAAATAAAGAAAAATCTAACCGAAATAAAGTAAGCTAAAAAATGTATAGAAATAGGTAAAACTATATAGAAATTTATATAACTAATTAACTACATATTTTCATTAGCATAAAATTTAATTAGTTTAATACTCAGGTTTACTTAAATCCCTTAGTACTGACGTTAATGGAATAAAGGAGTAAAAGCTTAGTAGTGCGTTTGCTCTTTGTAAAAGGAACAAAGATAAGTTGCTTTGTAGGTATTGTGACGCCATAAAGAGACCGACTTGTACGGCTTTCAATTATCTTCTTTCAAACGTTAATATAGGAACCATAAGAAAATATTTGAGAGAAGAATGATATCGATTTTAAGATAATGATATCGATTTTAAAATATTATCAGTTAGAATCGGACGTTGTTTTACTAACTACGTTTTTTCTCTCTATGCGCTTCAGCCGCCGTTTTCTTTGAATGACGCCGACCTTTACTTATTATGAGAACGAGTAGATGAACATATTAAATTATTCATTCCCCCGAGTGGGAATCGAGCCCACACCCGTCGCGTTCACAGTCACACGCCTGTGCCACTCCGCCACGACAGTTTCATTAAATTTAATTATGTTAATTATTTCAGTTAATGCTAGATTATACATCTTACAAGACCTCCTGACATCTTGTAATGTAATCTCTACTATTATACTTCGCAAGTATCAAGTCGAGCAATTGTTCGTAAGTGAGAAGGACTCAAACGAGAGATTTCCTTGTTTTATTGAAAGTAGTGTTTCCCCTCGTCACGTTGGGTGTTAATACACCAGCAGACGGAACTCGGCTATTGTTACAGAAATTGGAATTTTCAACAAAGTTTAAATAGAAAAAGTTATACGTAATGTATAAAAGTTTATTTACTGATTATTGTATTTTTAATAAGCACAACTTCTTTATGTTTAAAAACAAAAACGTTTGTCTTATGTCTATCGTATATAAGTACCTAGTTACATATGATGATTCATATTAGGTACCCTAAGCACAATAACACAATGACGAATAGGATAAAGTATGATATCGTCATAATGTAAACTATATATAATAAGAGGACTTATAAGTACAGTAGATGTCAGTCAGATCTTAACCATGGATTCGATCGTAGTTTTAATTAATTTCCGGCACAGCACCACATAACCAGTCCACCTACGCTGTGAATACCAACATCATATATTTCAATGCCAAGATAACCTTTGCCTTCAAAGCAATTTTACATGTAATCTTTAATGGCCTAAATAGAAGAGTCAAATAATATACTTTTGTTACGCAGAAGCAAAATACTAAATTGTGATGTTTTATTTAGTAAGTAGACGACAGTAGACAATAGGTTTGTACTCGCATTGTGGGTTACTCTCTCACAGGTCTTTTCAGTTGACAGTGCCAAAATATTGGTGTTAAGCATAGAGGTATTTTATATTTTCATAATCTACGTAGCAATCCCTGTATTTCGATCCCCACTCGATTGGTATGGACAATTTTATTTAAATGTTACTTTGGCGCCAATGATAGGCCATTTTGTTTTATTTTTATTCCAAAATCTACCTAGTGGAAGTGTAGTTCAGGGCACGTGGGTTTTTAAAACGAAGATTACGACTATTTTTGAGACGATACTTTAATTGTCAAAACTCATCGAGCGATTAGGAAGATTTGATCTGATCTTTGCAAGCATACGCGAAAAACATTGACAGAAGTTAATAATAAAAATAAAATGTATACTGTCGGCATTACAAAAAACACACCGCTATCCTTTAAAGAACATTTCTATCAGAGCTAACATTATTTAAACATATACTCTTAAATACAAGTAAAATAATCGATACGAGTATTTCGATTTGCATAATTATACCTAAGCATAAATCGATTAAAAGACATACATATAAACGGAAGTTTTCGTATAGGTAACCCATAATGCTTTGGTAATTCCGGCGATTATGGCTTTTGTGTGGCTATCTAAAAGGCCATACATCACTTCTTAATCAAATAACAAACGGGGCATTGGGATTTATGTCATAGTAAACGGGCCGTGTCAATCCTCAATTGAACTTATTAAATTAAATTAATACCAATGGCTACGGTGTTTCTAATGAAAATAATGTTGAATAATATGGAATTGTAAATGTTTTAGGCTGATATCATTATTAAAATACAACATTTTAATGTTGTTTGAAATTGTGAATAAGTTATTTACAATTAAATAGATTTATAAACTAGAACAATTGTTCTAATACTGTCAATCATGATTATTTTAATCGTATAAAGCTATAAACGAACTGTTAGAAGATAATATGATCTAGTAACCTTGAAATTTTGAATTATTTAGTATAAATTAAAAGCTTAATTGAAACGAGTTTCAGTATTAGAATATAAATTCAGTATTAGGCTATAATATAGATGCTATATACTTTTTCTATGTATAAATAGACGTATTGAAAGTCAAGGTAAACTTTAATTAAGAAAATGTTTAAACTTTAAATTTTAAAAAAATGTATATATTATAATAAAGCTGCAATTAACAAATATATTTATTGTTACAAATCAAACAAGTATACGAAACATTTATTTCTATATTTCAAGTTCTAAATAATTATAAAAATACAATTTAATTTATTCAGTTCGCGATACTACTATTTCCACTGACATGTACCTACGTACTTACATACTGCGACTCTATCTTTCAAAAGCTAGACGTATCAATGGCCTTCGAATTATTTGTAATATTACATATCAATAGAATTATAAATGTTCAATAAAATTTAATGGCGCTTGGAACGGCGTGGCGCAATAATGTGGGTTCGATTCCAATTAGGGGGAATAAAATGTTTTATATTTTAATTTCCGCGCACTGGTACCTAACGGGCAAAACGCGGAATTCAGTTCGGCCGCTCAATACGCTGTCTCTAGAATTCGGCAGAAATTGGGAAACGGAAGTGTCTTAGTGGGAACCGAGTTTCCACACTAGGTTCCCAGGTTCCTTCTGCTATGCGGGATACAGCGTACTTTATTATTGGGCGTAAGTTATAATGAAAAAAAAAATGGCGTTGACATTTTTTTACGTCATATTAATTATTAATACATATTTTATTTTATTATTTTTTATGAGATCCTAGAAATTACAAACGAATAAAACCTTAAATTACGAACGAACTCCACGCTTTATCAGAAGTAGACTTGGCAATATGCCTCTGCAAACTTCTTTATAAAACATTTTACATAGAGGCAAACAAAATTTGCTTTATTAAGAAAATTGGGTTATGCCACGAACGTATACGAACGAATACTATTTTACTTATCCATACTACTCAGCTTCAGATTAATCAAATGTTACATAAAATAAAATGAAAATATAAAGTCTAAATTTACATCGAGACGATATAAAGAAAAAAACAAAACTCTTTATTTAAATTATAGACTGCTCTTACTTTTCATATAATCACAAAATATACTTGATTATTTTTACTGATTGTAGATTTTAGTTGCTGGCAACTTTATTTAAAAGTTCTTTTTTACAGATGCCGACTATGAAGAAGAATACAAAATGTACAAGTGGTTGGTGGGTTGTATTGTTGACGGCAACACTTGCAGTTGGGGGATTAGCAGATTCTGGCGTTGGTCTCTACAACGCGAAGCTTAAACAAGTTGTCACCTCCAGTACACTGAAATGGGCAAATTTAAAGAAAGAATCGATGGAAAATTATGTAATTGGAGCAGATTCTGAAGAAGGTGAGGATGACATTTAAATTACTATATATGTATATGTATACCTTGTATTTTTTTATTTCGTAAACTATAGTATATTTTATATTGTTTTAGGGCCAATTTATCTATGTAAAACACGACACGAAGGAGATATGCTTTTGGGACAATTGAGACCTGACTACACTACCTGCACCGTTTCCAGCAGTAAGAGTTACCCAGTATTTGAAGTATTGGAAAATATTGAAAACGCATCATTAATCATATGGAATCCTTGGTACAAGTTCAACTCTAAGCCTAGTGGAGCAGTAGTTGTAGATTCGTCAGTCGATTCAGTTTTTATAGGAAGAGTAAAAGCTGAAAAAAGCTTATCACATAACATTGGCAGAATTATATACGAAAGTACTGCTGGTCATTTAATAACTTTTGACGACCAAAGTAACGAGTTAGAAGAAAACAAAGGAGAAATTTTGATAGAAATTGAACCAATGAGCTATAAGCTGGAAAAAGTCAAATTGGATTTAACAACTCAACACGAACGCCAGACAGATCCACAAATATTTGAGGAAAGAGTTTTGAGAAATGATGACGACGTTGCCGCTACTGTCACAACCGAAATAGAATATAAATATAATTATACCTTGTCGTGGGGTCACGGCCATGGCATTGCCATTGGCTTAAACACAACTATAGAAATGAACGACGGAACTGTATTCCCACAAATAGAATGGGCCAATCAGTTTTCGGAAGAAAGAAAGGAATTGTACAAACTAGAAAAGTACCTAGAACCAGGAACCGCATGCAATGTAACATTTAGAGGTAACAATACGGATCGTGATGTGCAATACACGGGAAAGTTGGTTACCTTTTACAACGAAAACAATGCGCGATCGAGACAAATGCGAGGGGAAAGAATTGAAAACACTGTCGAAGTTGAAGCTGTTTACGGCGAAATATATTATACCGTTAATAATACCTTAGTACCGACGACGACGACCACTACGTCTACAACTACCACCACCACTACCACCACAACACAAGCGCCAATACCGCAACCGCCGTCAGTGGAAAAGAACGATGTGGGCATGATAATGGACAGTAATGATATCCTGAGTGATAGCGGCGAAGATATGGTGAAATCGCCCCCTGTCAAAGAAGACATAAATCGTTCCGTCGTTGGAGGTCTTGGTAGCAATCCTAACAATGCGAACCGCGATGGGTTAGTTCTATTCACAATGCTCGTGCCGATGTTTGCCCTCTTTCTTTAAGTTAAATAGCAACTATACTTTCCCTGTATATAAAATATATAATTAATATACTTAGTTGCTTGCGTTATTAGATGTGTTGAGGCAACTAGGCTTATGCAGTTGTTTGTTTTACGAGATTAAGGAAGCCTTACTCGGCATACTTTGTAAATAAATGTTTTTGTTTACAAGACATTCCTGTTAAATATTGTCATTCCAATTGTATAAATTGAATATCCATGAATTCAGATTGTATATAGAATTTGTAAATAGTTATTATTAATATTCAGTCGCAGAGCGACAGCACTGTGTTTAATCGGTTAGGTTCGTTGGCATATAAGAAAAGTATAGCACTGTTACCGATACACAAGGAGTTCAATGATGGTTATGTTAAATGCACAGTAAAATTATAACCGCTTTTAAAAAATATAAATACAAAAATGTATTTTAATTTATTTAGTTTAAACGTTGTAAGTATATTGCGTCAGAAGATACCTTATCAGTTGAGCTTAGGCGGAGCGTAACGCAAGCACATCATATTCATTCACAACATATACTTACTTATAAATACTTCCCTTGCCTTAATGTCATTATACTCCTCTTAATAATAATTAGGAATCTCTGGAGCCCTAGCCATCGATGGCTTGGACCCTCGCCCCGCCCTCGGAAGAGTGTTTTTTTTTTTTATATTTTTAAATGTATTTTTTTTATTATTATAACTTATATTTAAATATGTAAAATTTATTCTCTTATATAATAAAAGTATATACAATTAGGCACGAGTACAAAACGATCGATCGAATGATGGTAGGGGCTTATGTCTATATTTACTTTATTTTATTTATTGATTTTTCATTTCAAATCATAAGATTGTATTAAGTTAACATATTATATCTTACAGTACCTCTTTTTATAGATTTGGGTATATCTTTTAATTTGTTACTTTTAGTTGTAAGTGAGAAGAATTTAAATCCCAGAATAAAAGATATTACTATTTTAGAAGGTTTTAGTGGTATATTATATTTAATTTATTTGTTCTAGGTTAATATTACGTACTAAATCTACAATTAAAAATGTATTATTGAGAATATTTTAAATATTATAACTTTGTTATTACCAAAGTTACATTTTCTTTAAAGTCTACCTAATAGTATATTATATTAGTTAGTCATGACGAGGAATACAAATGACAGTAGCTTCCTGTTAAGTAAGATATCACCGAATATATACACCAATTAGATGCAAATAGTTAGTGTTAAGTGTTATAAAATGCTTAGCGGTGTTTGTGTAAACATGAACAGAATGAATCATATTTTTGTATGGACATACTATAAGACTGGCGCGCAATTTTCGCTTGTCCAAATCCTTAGGCGCGTCCATCTTATTTATAAATAATCAACGTTATAGTATTTACTGATGTACGCCTCTAAAACTAAGGCAATCATTTCTTATGTAGTAGAATTGCTTCATAAATTTTATATGTGACGTGTCCCTAGAGTTAATAAAATTTTGTGTGATCTTTTATTTATTTGGAAACATATAGAATCTCATTAACAATACATATTTGTAAAGATCAATATCCCACCTAGTATAACATTATTGCATAAGAATTAGAATTAATACATAAATTATCCTCCAAATGTATTCCCAATGCATTGATATATCAGATATAACGAGATCTACATAGATTGTTGAAATCCCAGAAGTGTCTGGGTGTTTTAGGCTGTAGCACCTCGTTACTATCCTTGTAAGGCGTCGAAATGGAATATAAAAACGACTAAAATGAAGAAATTTAAATAGTGTACCCTGAAAGTTTTGGCAGCTAGCTTAAAATATTGAATATTGCTTATGAAATTAATATATATGAACAGGTACCCAACATTAATATTCACGGTACATCTATTGTAAAACTACTCATAGATTTACCTCCTGTAATAAAGATTTTATAGGTGCAAGAGCACAATTTACTTCACCAATGTCACGTTCATAAAATTTAAACTCGCATTGCTGTTAGCTGATGTCATACCCGCTACGGCTCTTGTTTAAAAATAAATTTGTATGTAAGAAACTAATTATTTATATTTACTTCAAAAATCTTGTTATATCATATATCAATGAATTATAATAAAGGCTTGATATATTATGGCTTGCGAATAAGTGAGTGCGTATGACGTGGTATCCCAAAAAACTGTATTTTACCTTTATTTTTATGACAAATTCTTTGCCATGAAGAGGTTATTTTTTTATTTATATTCATATTATTCACCATAGCTAGCAAATACGTTCGATACAATTGAAAGCCATTATCCATAGAAAATTTGCTTTTTATATAAATTAGTATAATTCTTGAATCTCAACATCTAGATTGTTTGCGAAGCATAATTGTGATGTTCTATGTAAGTTTTGTTTTAATCATTAAAGTATAATTCTACAAGAGCTTTTATTTATTTTATTTCCCATAATAATTATTAAATTGAAATACGTAGTTGAAAAGTTCAGTTTAAAATCGAACTTACCCCATAAAAAGAAAATACACAGTGTATATAGATAAAACGCGTGCTGAGCGGCGGAACTTAACGCCGCGCGTTGCCTTGACACCAGAGCGAAGCGAGGAAATTAAATATTAAATATTTCAGTGGTAATCGAACCCACAACCCACAACATTACAGTCAGACTGTGCTCCAGCACCACGACTAATACACTATAACTGCAAATGAATGTCCAATTGACCTCTTTCGGGCGCCAGCTATTTATTTATGTAGAACATTAAAATAAGATACTTGACTTTTAAGACCTATCATTCAGTTTTATATATTTCGATATTTTTAAAAAAGATTACGTGTAGAGTTCTTATTTAAATGTATGTAGAGTAAATTATATCAAAGGTATATTTTGTTTATAATTTATACATATAATAAAAATATAATTGATCGGTGTCTGTACACAGAAGATATATGAGAAAACATATTATTAAGAGCATTTATAAACGCAATATAACCCAAATACCTTTGTCTGTGCGTTTGTGCACGCTAATCTCAGAAACGGCTTAACCGATTTAAATCCAGTGAAGTTTTATTGTAATGGAAGTCCACTATACGCATTTTAACATGTAGTGACTTTTATTTCAATCGATTCATAAATAAAAAAGTTATACCACTTTCAAGCGGACGAAGTCGCAAGCCAGTTGCTAATAAATCAATAATTATTATTAAAAGTTTGTAAGTACGAGTATATTGATAAGACCGTCACATATTTTACAACAATTACACAGTACCTTATCGCGTATTTGCATAATATTGGAAAATATATATTTGTAAATTGTTTTATCTTTCAGAGAACCATTTCTTTAAAAGATAAAAAAATATATGGAAATATTGGAAAAATATGGAATTCTATGGATTGAATACTTTTCAATTGTTTTTAAAATTAAATTTATAAAACTAAGTAGTTTCATATTAAATTCCAAACAATATTAAAACATTACAAATAGGCAGTCTACATTCAGAACAATATTTTATGCGGCAATAAAAACAAAGCGGCTGGACTACAAAGCCGTAAGTTATATAAAAATGGGTACTTTTATAAGGAAGCGTTAGAGCATTATTTTTGAACCTCCCCCGTCCGACTGTTCCAGCGTGTTTCAACGAGGAGGGCGGGTTGATAACGCTCGATATATTCTCCAGATATATCTATAAATATTGACTTATAACTTTGCTTTATTTTTATATTATATAAATAATATATTTTATATTATTATTTAATTACTCAATTATTGAATTTTATATTAACACTCGCCCAATTCTTCCGATAACGAATGTAATATGTGTTCTTTAATTTAGGTACCGATTTATATCCTTATTGCAACTTTCATTCAAAATGCTAAATTTTGCAGAATATTGCCTTAATTTTGTTATATTTTAATATATAACATCTATTTTGCGACTGAAATAATATCAGTGTCCATCTAAAGTTCATGGCAGTGGCATTTACAGGCGTCAAGTTGGGTGCGTCGCAAATGTTCCATGCTCTGGAAAACGGCTAATAAAATAAATCATTTCACTACTAGCTTATATGCCAGTATAAATGTATAACGTTCGGCATTTAATAAATCAAGGGTTACCTACAGTGAGCCCAGGTCCAAGTCCACTAAACTCATTTGAATTTATAAAGGACGCGAAATACGTAGTAAATGTTTTCTAAATTATTTTGGCGTAATTTTGTATTCGCAATGCGACAAAATGATGCAATGAACCCGGACAAAACGAACCGACGGTAGATACCTATGTAAATATAATGGTATCTTTTCACCTAAAAAAATGTTGTTTTTAATTGCTCGAGCAATATTTAAATCCTTTAATTAAAAGCAATATTTAATACAAAATAATCGTTGAGGCTGTCCATACATAAGGAATAGGTAAAGATTGAAAAATATTTAAAAAGAATGAACATCAGAGAATCTAATGTATTTTCGCAGTCGAAAAACTGGGATTACGCGGACCAGGCAAATACTGCACTCGACGTAGTGAGATTCGCCGTAGTAAATATATGTCGCGGCTCCCGGGGGCCGTGTTTATATCCGTCGCCAGGTATACGACGCAGGAAACTAGAAATCTGTTTACCAAATATATTCTATTCGACAAATCTTGATTTTATACGCAGACAAAATATTATGTGAAATTATTTAGGAGACATGTTAATTTTCAAAATTAATTTCTGAATTTTTGTAGCATGTGCTCGTAGGTGGTATGTAGGTAAAATTAACATTTAAAAAAAATGTGTGTCTATTCAAAAGTACAATGTTTATTTATACATAAGAACATATTGATGTTTTGAATATATATGTATTTATAATTTAATATATGTTTGACAAATCATTTGGACTTTTTTAACTGTGAGAAAATCTATTTTAATTTATAATATTTAAAAAATATATAACAATTTAAAAAATATTAAAAAAATGCTACTCAAAATGACTTAAATACTAACGTATAAAAGTTGATTCCGAAAGAAACGAATGTTTTCAATTTTCAAAGCACATTTTTAATCTCGAACCGCCTCGAAGTTTCCGCGTCAGTTTACAAGGATTTAAAAATTTTCCGAGCCGTGAATTCGAGCAAGGAGAGCGCTGGGTAAATAGCGGGCAATCCTTTTCACCCGCGGCGCATTCAGTTCCCTTTGTGGAGACATTTGAGCTAGGGCCAGTGCAAGCTAGGGCTGCACGCTCTTTAATTATTCCCAGCCTGCCGGGGGAAATGGTCGCGGAGAAAGGGCGATATACCGTCTTGCTTCCCTCATTTATTTACAGAAGTTTGCTATCAAAGAAGACTGTGTAGAGTTAATATTGATATTATAACATTTGAAATAATAAAATATTTGAGAATATATAAATACAGTAAAAAAAGTTAATTAAGCAGAAATTTCTCTGTAGAAATCATTCTGTTATTGTAAATGATCAAAAAATATTTATTTAATAAAAAAGAGTTTGGGCTCGTCCGGGATTTGAACCCGGGACCTCTCGCACCCTAAGCGAAAATCATACCCCTAGACCAACGAGCCACATTTCACTTTGTTGAAAAAAGATTTATGTATCTATTCGAGTATAATAGAACATTGTAAAACATAATTCGTATTTTATATAAATTAATATCAAACACATTTTTTTTTTCTACTTTGATTTTTTACTATACGGAAATAATTATATAAAAATATACCTACTGGTTTAAAGATTTTATTTAAAGTATATACTTGTATAAAATTTATAGCAGTGCCATCTATCGTCTAATAGAGGGAGTTAAAATTATATTTGGTGGATTAGAGCACCGTTAGGCTATAGCCTAATGGTACTCTAATAAATCAATGTTGTATGACGGTATACCGTCATACAACATTGAGGCACTACAGTGGGCCGAGAGCTGAGAATTGATTCTTTGATCACTTCATAAGCTGTCTGTCTAATACAATGATATCAACAATTGCTGACGAACAAAGATAAGACTGAATGAAATAATTTGTTGGAAATGTAAATAATTATATAATTTATACTTTACTTTATAAGCAGATAACGTTGCGACGCAGTAGGAAAGTTGTGGGTTCGATATCCACTCAGGCAAATAATTACATTTCTCTCTTCGCCCTAGAAGATAAAGGGCGGCGTTGAGCCCCACCAATCAATACACATTATTTCAAATTGGGAGTAAATTGGCGGACAGAGCCTCTTGACACTAAACATGGGAAATAGTTATAATATTTAAAGAGAATTAACAGAAAAGCTGTGCTTGTACACTAAACGTAAGATAGCTAGCGTATAGTAGCATGTCATATGTAAAAAGATATTTAGTTCCTAAAGAGGTATCTACATCCTAAAGCTTTTCCCATCTCGCAAGCATAGACTCTTTGATAATAGGAAGAAAACGTGCGAAGAACTTAAAAGGTAAATTATCCTTCTGCAGACGTCTCGGCAGTTCTATTCTACAGTTTCACTTCTATAAGAACCATTGTATGAAATGTGCTATAAAGTATAAACTGTGAAGCTCACTAGGTAAGTGAAAGGGACGGCTGCTTATATTATGTTGTTGAATTTCATTATTTTAATATATTAAAGTTTATTAAAAATGGAAGTCGAGGAGTTTGTATGACCGCCATAATTATAGATTCAATTCACGTTCAGAGAAATATTTATATTCTGATTAATAAATTCTTATTTTCATTCCACTCGCTAAATTAAAGAAAAGTTGGAAG
>JAEBDU010000009.1:5520833-5555277 GCA_016802625.1 Heliconius numata | reverse complement strand
CAGAGGCAAATAGCGCATTTAGAGAACAGGTTAGAAGCTCCAGCTGACAATCCACAGGAGAGACAACCAGCAGTTAAGAAAGTTAAAAGAAATACACTAAGTATGCATGTTTTAGATATTTCTACAGTTGTTGGTGGAAATTCTTTGAACTATGTTTCTTGGTTATGTCCAAGGCTTGGTGAAATGCATGGTGCCCCAGAGGAACTAGTTATGTACTCTTTAGTTAAAGGAAATGGGGAGTTAATTATGTTTGGAGGTGTTCATAATGATATAAGTATATTAAACTATTCTGAACAACAAGATAAATATTCCAATTCATTACATTTTATTATACCTCCCAGGGATATTATATAATATGTGATTCCCTAGTTTAAAATATTTGATTTTAATATTGCGTTGTGACTACACTAAGGCTTTATCCAAAACTTATATAACAATACATAATATAACAAAATTTAATGTTGTATTTAAATAATTTGTAGCTGCTTTATTTAAAAATCATAAGCTATCCATATTGTTCAAATGATCAATTCTGTAAGTAGCTAAAACATAAATGTTCATAAAACATTAAATAAAGTGTTTAAATATCATTCAACATTATAATTATTTTCACATGAATTGTCTTTGTCATCATTTAATATATTTGGAAAAATCATATTGATATTAAAAACTGCCATTAGCATATGATAGTATGAAAAAGGTTTTTCTTAATTATGTAATAAAAATTGTTATCCTATAAATAAATTTGTTAAACTGTAAATGTATCTAAATTTCTAATCAGGCACATTGTTTCTGTGATTTTGTTGTAAATAAATGGCTAATGTATAATATTATTGCTAAGCTTATTAAATTAAACTTGTTTTATTATTTAAATAATAAATTTATTTTTTTCACAAGATTGAATGTATTTATTCTTTTTCTTGAAGTAGACCCCCGAAAACGGCAGCTGGAATTTCTTTTTTGTGTACTGGTGCTACTTCTTCATCTCCACTTTTTTCAGAATCTTCTTCATCATCAATATCTATTTCATCTGGATTGACCACTTTATCTGTGCTCTCTTTAAGACCTTGAGTTTCTCCTCTAACAAACATAATATTGCCTTTGCTTTGCACAGCCATTTCAGCAGCTTTTGCCTCCAACATTCGCATTCCATCTTTCATTCCTGGAGCCAAATCAGAAATAGTACCAGCAGCCTGTGCAGCAGAACTTAACATCTGTGCAGACATCATGTTAACTTGTGTGTTATATGTAGCTTGGACACTTCTCTTAATTCTTAACATTTCACGCATTGTATCTTCATTTCCATGCCTTACTTCAAATTCTTTCCATGTATTCCAAAACTCTGCAGTAATTCGAGGGTCACACATTTGACTACAGTGCGCATATATTGCACGCGCTCTGTCAATCTCACCAAGCCGTGTTTCCATTTCTGCAAAACGCACACACATTTCCCTAGACTTTTCATCTTGAAGAGTTTCAATGGCTTTTTCATATATTTGGCGCGTTTTTGGGACGCCATATATCTCAGCAGCTTTTTTAATGTATATGTTAAACATTTCAAACATTTGTTCTGGAAGAACAGCAGTAGTTGCTCGTTCATACACTGACATGGCATGCCTAGCCAAACCATGTTCTTCTTCTAACTTTGCGTACAATAAAAATATTGATTTGGCAAATTCCGGTGGGCAATGTTCTAAGCATTGCTCAAATAAGTCTCTGGCTCTTTCTAATTTTGTTCCTCCATATCGTTTTAGAAACTTAGTAAGATATGTATTCCAAATATCATATACATTTGGCCATTTGAAAAGAGCTATTCCTTTTTCATATGCTCTAAAAGCTTCCTCAAAATAATTATGTTCTTCTAAAAACAGCCCATAGTTGATAATAATTTGTGGTGTTGCTATTTTTAAATCAATAATGTGATCATAAACAGCCTTACAAGATTTGTATGTACCAAAACTTTCTTCTAGATCAGCATACATGGACCACACTTTCAATGATTTATACAAGCGCATTTGTACTGTTTCTTTATCATCATGATATGCTACTTTCCTACTTGGGAGCACTGTTGCTCTTTGCATTAGTTTCAATGCTTCTTCATAGTTTTCATGTTTAATTTCCATCTCTGCCCATTCACACCATACTGATGCGAGGTCATCAACCTTAGCATAGTTTACTTGTGTAGCTTTTTCAAAAATTAATCTTGCATCATCAATTTGATCATTGCTTTCATAAAATTTTGCAAAACCAACCCATAATGTATATAGTTTTCCTACAGCTAATTTTGGATCTACAGTTTGCACAGCTTCTGTGTATGTATCAATTATTTCATGTGGTTTTCCTTCATAAAGCTTAACTCTTTTGTGCCATTCTGATACATTATGTGGGTTTTGCCTAAGAAGCACTGAATTAAGGAGCAATAATCTTCTTTCCATTAAATATTCAAATCTTGCCAGTCTCAATTCTAAATCAATATCATCATCTTCAGTGGGGTTTATTTTTTTAGCAACTTCTTCCATTTTTTTACTCAAACTAAGTTCTTCAAATTGAGCATAAGCATCAAAAACCTGAGTAAAATCTCTTACTGTAGTGATTGTTTGGATTGCTTCTTCATAGATATCTCTGGCCCTTTCAAAGAGCCCACTTCTTACATAATAATCAGCCAAAGAGTTCCATAAGTGCCCTAATTGATCAGTATAACGTCTAAGGCCCCCTCTTATTATAGCATCAACATTGAGTGAGTGAATTTTATCTGGATTTTTTGATATTAATTCACATAACTCATTCCATAATTGATGATTAGATTTACCATGCTTGGACTGAAAGTTCTCATTATTAACCAGTTGTGCTAATTTAACAGCTGCCTCATCTAATTTTTCTATAGATATTAAATAATCTATATATTCCTCTGTGTCTTCTGGGCAAAGCTTAAGATATCTTCTAAACACTCTAACTGCTGTTTCAGGTATATTATGTTTCTTTAGAAAATTCAGATAAAGTGGCCAAATTCTATGGTGCTGAGTAATTGGCAAAGCTCTTAAAGCACTGTCTAATGCCTTCCTTGTACTAGTTATTTTGCATTGATCAGTCAAAAAAGTACAATAATCCATCCATATTCTAGGCATTTTATGCATAAATACAAGTGATCGTTCAAAACAGTTGTTAACATCTTCATATGCAGGATCTGTAATGCAACAACCTCTTATTTGAGACCTTCGTAATTTCAAATAATTATACCAAAGTTTAAATGAGCCTGGAAGTTCTTTGAGAGCTCTCTCATATATGATGTTGATTTCATTTTTAGGTGCTCCTTTTTTATGTTCAATATATCTTAGCCAGTGTTTTACTGAAAATGGGTTTCTTAATATTTCTTCTTCGTAAGGAAGGTCCTCTTCACTCTGTAATACGCAATTTTAATGATAATAAAATAACTATTCGTAAATAACTATTTGTATTTTTTTGTAATAGAGGTTATAAATACGTGGTCGTGTTCAGGGTTTAAATTAAATATTAAAGGATCATGTATATAATATTATTTAATATATTAATCAATATTATTTAAATTAACATTATTCGATATTAAACAATTCTACTTACAAAAAATATGTCGATTTCTTTTCCATCAAGTAAGGGCATTTTAATATGTTTCGATATCGTAAGTAAAATAAAAATGCCAAATAAGTAATAAATATGAACCACTGCTATTTAAATTATTTAATAAAATAACGATACAGACATTATGTTTTAGTTTAATTAATAATCAATTACATTACATTTACATTCACAATAAACTAACACAACCACAACACAAATGGTAATTGACAATCGTTAGTTTTAGTTCTGTCCACAGAACACATTTACTCATTGGTTCTGTCTGTAGCTCTGTAGTTCATTTTCATTCATACTTTCATAGTTCATGTTCATAAACGTTAAAAGTTGACATATGTCAACTCATACAAAATAGTAGTACAACAATAAACATTAACTTAACTTAGCTTCACGCTTTATCCCTAGCGGGGTAGTCAAGGAGTACGGAGCGCCAAAGGCTGTAATTAGTACAGTCATTAATAATTATAATTTTACGTGAGTAGCAATCATATTTTGAAGCGAGTATGATTTTTTTTCTTAAATGTACACATAGTATATAAATATATATGTACTAATTATACCTTAGCTATATTATATACTAATTAATTATTATTATCTTGTTTATAATACACAGTATGAAACCAATAAATTATTTGACAATAATTAATTAATTTAGGTTGATACATAATCGTGAGAGTCTAAGGCTGTGAATGAATTAAAAAAAAAGTTGACAGCGAATATTGAAATGGCGTTCAAATTTTATCGCTTGACGCTTCATATTATTAAATATTAATCAATACATTGAAGAATTACTATTATGATTTATTAATGAATACATTGAAATTATTACAACAATTATTTTTTCTACCTTTTACTTTCTTGATATTTTGTATTCTTCTGAGATAAGGAGATGCATGTGTCTAATAAACGCTTTCGGTGAGACCAATGTTTCTTTATTATAATGTCAAAACAAGGAAAAAGAAAAATCACCGTCGAGTTGCCGAAAACAAAAGACCTTTCGAATAGACCTAGTGTGTTTGAACGCCTTGGTACCAAGAAATCTTCAAGTGCTAAAAAAGTTACTGAATATTGTAGACAGTGGGCACAACACGGCAGTTGCGCTTACGGGAAAAATTGTAAGTTTGCATCTACACATACTTTAATTAGCCCATCTAAACAACGTGCGGCAAATAAAGATAGTGAGAATAAACGTCTTCCCAAAGATGATAGTAAAAACCGTTTGCATTCTGCTGTAGTTGTTAGGTCGGGTCGTAGCCCTGAGGGTGAAATTGACAATTGGGATCAAAATGACCTAGAATATGCAGATACTGACGTTTTGGAAAAGCGAAGACTGCAATTGCAACGTGAATTAGAGTTACAATTGAAAATGGACTCAACAAAAGATGTGCGAAAAGATAAAAAGAAAGCAATATCTAGCTCATCATCATCAAGGAGTTCTAGTTCTACAAGTGTGTCATCATCATCTTCAGATGGAAGCTCTTCATCATCATCGTCTGGAAGGTATAAGTGTATTAAACTTGAGTTATGCTTATTGTACTTTGAACTATTTAACTGGCATTATTTGACAAAAGAATTACTTTACCTGTTAAAACATATATGATAAATTAAGCTCTTTAAGTCATTTTAATTTGGATATCAATTAATGAAATAAAAATTGATAAGTCTTAAGTTAAAATTTTTATGATAAGTATATTATAAAAATTGGGGACCTTACCTCAATTTTTATATTAATTCTCCACTTTTCTTAGTCTCGAAATGATAATTGTTTAAATATCAATATTGCAGTCGAAATTAAATCTACTATTTGTACATAAATGTGATGGTTGTAGGTTTTATCTGCACTTGGTTAAAAGTCTCTGGTTAAAAGACCAAATACATCATAATTCTACCATTCAACACCTTATGTCACAAAAATTTGTGACATATAAATATAGTGTGAAATTAAATAAACATTAGGTTTAACTATAGTAAACATATAATTTTAGGGATACCAAAAGGAGAATTAAGAAAGGAAAATTAAAAAGAAACTCGAGTTCATCATCAGAATGTGATATTCCTAAGAAAAAAATACTTAAAAGTGATTCACTACACAAAAGAGATAAAAGTGAAACTAAAAAGATTGTTAAAAAAGATGACCGTATCACCAAAAAACATGATGCTACAAAAAAGAAAAATTTGTCAAAAGCTATTGGTAAAAAATCTCTATCACCTGGAAAGAAATCAGGTGGTACACCACCAATTACATCTAAAAATGTCACATCAAAGACTATTACAAAAACAGTGAAATCTCCTCAAAGAAAAGAGAGAAATAAGAGTACATCACCTCATTCTATTCGTGACAGAGAAAAAGAAAAAGATCGTTTAAAAGAAAAAGAGCGTGAAAAGGAGCGGGACAAAGATCGTGATAAAGAGAGAGATCGAGTCAGAGTACGTAGTCGATCACCGAAAAAACCGAGGTCTAGATCTCCTCGCAGACATGGCTCTCACCCAAAAGATCCAAGGAGAAAGGAAAGCTCTGAAAGAAGTAGGCCTGTTTCTCCTAAGAAACAAGTGAGACGTGATGGAAGTCCTGAAAGACACAGAAAACGTTCCTTAAGCAGAGATAGAGATCGAGGCCGCGATCATAAAGACCGTTCTTTAGAACGAAAAAAGGATAAACACGACGAAAAAGACAGGCATGACAGAAAAGACAGAGGGCGAGATAGAAACAAAGACACCAAAAGAGATGATCCGAAACGGAGAGGTCGTGATCGTGGGTTGGGTAGCAGTAGGGGAGATAAAGGTTTGGAAAAGCCAAATAAACCAATGCAAAGACTACTACCTCGTCCAGAAGAGCGTTTGGCAGCATTGGCGGCTATTTCTAATAGAGCTTTGGAGTCAGATAAGAATTCAACTAATTCAAAAGATCGTCAAGATTCAGATAGAGGTAGTCGTAAACAGGACAGATTGGAAAGAGACCGATCAAATAAGCGGGAGCGATTGGATAGCATGGACAGGGAGCAAGGGGATTATGACATTGGATTGGACCATCAATATGACCATGGACATAATATGGAACACTATGATAGAATGGATGATCGCTATGATGGCGTGGCTAGAGAAGGTGAACGTTCACCAGGTTACAATATACAGGGCAGGGATAGGCATTATGATACTGGTTATGATATGTCTGGTCCCCCTAGAGGTTATCCTGAAGACGATGACAGGATGTATGGAGATTCCATGGGAGACCCGAGAGGTGTGTGACTTAGACTTTTTAAATAATAATAAATAATATTTAATTGTTTTATATATATTGTTTAATTGTTTAATTTGCGCTTTAATTGTTTTATAAAATGTGTTTATTCGTCGAGGCTCAGATCGGACGGATTTTAAAGTATACAATATAATGAAAGTTAATTCAATTTTAGGGTAAATTCACGCTTGAATATATTAACGGCGGCGGCGGCAGCGCTTCCTTTTTTGAATTGTTCGGCATCACAGGCGATTTTTTTGTAATATAGAATTAGTTGGCATCATGGGTTGTAAGAAACTGACGCCTAAAGAAAGTTGCGCGCGGTGGTTACTTTTTCAAAACCTAGATAAATTTAATGCTAAAAAGCAATAACAATGCTAAAAAACAAAAACAACAACAAAACAACACGCCTATAATACAAAAAAATCTATGGCCGGGTCCTCTTGGATTTTTATAATTACTTGTTTTCACAGGATATGATGACAGACGGCCACATCGCGATCGTTCGTGGGAGGGACGTTCGGGGTCTATGGAGCGCGATCGTTATATTCATTCTCACAAGGACTGGGATAATGAAGATTATCGTGGCCCTGGTGATTGGGGTCGCGAACGTCATTGGCCAATGCTCGATTCGCAGGTATATGTGCTCTTTTATTTGGTCTCATCTCCATCCCATCCTAACCTTTATACAAAACTAGCGGCCCGCCCGCGGCTTCGCCTGCGTGAACTACGTTATTATTAATTTCTGTCTCCATGGGTACGTCCTATAACAACCCCTTAGAAGTCGAATATAGCAAATTCTCGTCTTAGCGAGCACCTACGTCCTAGAAATAACCCCTATGCAAAATTTCAGATACCTAGCATAATTCGTTTCTGAGATTTCGTGATGAGTGAGTGACCTTTCGATTTTATATATATAGATTTCCTTATTAATTATTATTAAATTGTTCCTTTAGGTGAGTCTGTATCATCAATACTTTTATTGGAATGAACAAATTGACTATCGCAGAAGAATTGTAAAACCATGTTTTATCCTATCCCACATATTCCTTGGATGTCCATATCCTCATTTTGGTATGCTTAATAAGCTGTAGTGAGATTGATTTATTATTGTTATCTTTTTTATTGATGTGAAAAACGTATTTTAGATGAACGAATGGGGTGATAAAGATCAGGATGTGGAGGGTTGGCATCACCGTGGACATGGCCCCGGACCCCATCGCGGCCGTATGCATGGTTGGTTAAATATTATCGTTTGAGTATTTTTTACACTGTAAACTTTTAAATTAATTAATCAAAATCTTCAGATGATTACAATCGTGGGAGAATGGATCACGGTAGAAACGATCCTAACAAAAGACGCGCTCCAAGGAATGAAATTGAAACTAAAGAAGCTGTTGCATCAACTTCTCAACCAACTGTGACTGCAGAAGACCAAGAGGCTGATGATAAACCCATTCCTGACGATCTCAGTGAAATTAGCGATGATCCCGACGACATTCTTGAAAGAGATGATGTAATAATAATATTTAATTATTTCTATATTTTTAGTTTCACATTATATCCCGCATAATGCACAGTAGACAGGGTTAACCTACTGTTAAGATTCCCCACTTCTCAAACAATTTTTAGGATGTTGCAGCTGCAAGTTAAGTGTTAGAACTCATTGAATTCATGTTGTATTCAGTTGGGAATCTCACAACCGTCGCGATTATGGTCAGAGGCTGTCAAACTATGCCTCTAGCACCTCAAAAAGAATTACTAAGATATAAATACATCTTTATATATTCGTAATTCTTTTTGTATAATGGTAATTAGTATCTATTTTAATTATCTATATAATTTTCCAGATGGCTGACCAAAACATAGACGACAGTAGTCAAAATGAACAGCCTGTTGAGGAAAATGTATCTAAGCCAGATTGTTCGGAGAAAGAATCAACACAGGTTTATACTGTTAATATTTATAAATATTATTCTATTTCCTGAACAGTATTACTACAAGCCAGTAGGCTTTACTTATAAGTAATTTTTTGCATGATATATTTAATTATTTTATTAGGATACTAGTGGAGCTGGGGAGGAAAAGGAATCTCAAGATGGCAAAGATGATGAGGATGTTGCCAACTTGGACTTTGAGGAAATATCTGATGGTGAATTAGAAGAAGAACGAACTCGAGGTATAAAATTTCACAAAATAATCAACCACTACTACTAATGCCTACTGTAGAATGATATTTATTTAATTCTTATTTACTAATATTGTTTTAAATTCAGTTTTCGACACTAAAATTATGTAAATGTTACATATTAATAATGTAATATAGTGTGTGTATAGATTGTATTTGTGTTTTTGTTGTATTGATTGCATGTGTGTTGTCAATTATGTCAATTGTTGCAAAGTCAAATAATTTATTCAAATTAAGAAGTTACATGCTTCATTTTTTGAACGTCAATTAATTTACCACCAGTTCACTAACGTTAATGCCTCAGACCTGAGAAGAACCGGCCAAAAAACTCAGCACGACTTGTTTTTATATCAATTATACAAAAACACATTTTAACATTTGTGACGATAATACTTTGTAACAGACTGGAGCGAGCATTTCATCCCCAAGGCTTAATTTCGTAATAACCTTTAACACATTAACATATTAAGCCAGTATTGCTAAAAAATATATATACTTAGCAATATATTCATTTTACTATGTATGTTTTCCTTTTTTTTAGCTGGGCTAGGTGATGCTTTAGGTGTAGATTGGGCAAGTCTGGTGGCAGATGTACATCGGCGCGAGCAAACTGCACCAGCGGGTGGCGCAAGAGACCGGTGGAGACCTGAACGAGTTCTACCTCGATTAGGTCTATCGATCGACATGGCCGGCAAAACTGTCGTACAAAATATACTGGAGCAAAACGCTAAGTCTCTAGCACAAGAGATCAAGGATGACCAACCTACATTAGTTAACGGGAACCATGAACAAAATAATTCAGATAAACCTGAAGTACCTTCTGATGTTGATACATTAAATCCCGTAGCTGCTATTCAGGTACTTTTACAGCTTTAAATTAACTTGTTATTATGAATAACAGGTTTTTAATTTACAAAATATTTTCATATATAATATTCTTGTGTTCAAACTTTGTAAAAATATTATTATTTAATTTGATTCTCAATAAATATTTTTGTTACAGGTGGCAATAGAAAAACGTAAACGTCAGCGAGCTGTTCTTTTCGGATCCGGTTGTGAAATAACGCGAGGTCTAAGCGCAAGGCGTGACTTAGCCTTGCGTAGATATCTCTGTCAGTTGCCCGTCGCAGAACGTACTGGACAATCCCGAGTGGCCCCTCAGCCGTCATTGTTCCACGCAGCTAGAGCTTTGCTCATGCAAGCACCGGTGAATGGCTGACGAAGACTTTCTAATTGGAATTTCTCAAGGCGAATGTCATGATGATATTTTTAATATTTTCAGTGTTATTCCACACTAAGGATAGACAAACGTTTTTAGAAAACTTGTAAAATTTAAATGTAGGATTTCATCTCATGGATGTCCCCACTTCCATGAAATGCCATTCAAATCCTCGTTTAAGCATTTATTTTTGTTTTCTAAAAATATTTTTCTGTTATGATGATATTTTAAATGAAACATGTCTCCAATGGAAGGTGTTACAGTATGACAAATAGAATTCCATAATGAACATGAGTATAATGTGCATTAGCAAAATCCTATATGTTGTTATGTTTTGAAATTTTGGCAACTTAAGAAGCTCAATTTCACAATTCTTTTTCTTTAAGATACATATAATAGCTACCTATTTTATTTCTTCTGTTATTAATATTATTAATAAAATAGTTTGATGATTATTATTAATGAGAAAAATTGTTTCATTACAATGTTTATTACCACTGCATATTTTTCATAAATAAAAGATAAAAAGAAATGTATATCTCATTGTTTATTATTTAAAATATATTATTTTATTTTGAAATGTATGATATTAAACAAAAATAGAAATAGATTTAAACATCCTTCATATTTTCTACAAGAAATGAGACATCTGCTCCTGCTGGATAATCAACTTTGTTTTTTCCTCTGAAAAAATAAATAAATTGTATAAAAACTGAAAGAAAGACTACTTTGCATATTTATATGTAATAACTACTCACTTTTCAAATAACACAGCACCTGCAACTCCTTTTAATATTAAGGTATCTCCATTTACATGTAAAAGACAGCCTTCTCTTAACCCAAGAACTGGATTTGCATGTGACATTTCCATAAATTCACCTATTCTTTGGTCTCTTGTTTCACCTTTGTGAGTTTCACTTTCTATTTTATCAATATAGTGAGGATTAATATTAAAAGGCACTATACCAATACCATCAAAGGATGGTGGGTAAATAATAGGCATGTCATTAGTAGTATGTATACTTTTTGTTGCAACATTTGTTCCAGCACTACTACCGATGTACAAAAGTTTTCCAGCATTCACTTTCTCCCTAATTAGATGTACAAGATTTTTATCGTACAGTGTCTTTAAAAGAAGAAATGTATTTCCACCCCCAATAAATATGGCTTTGGCTGAATTTACAGCATTGACTACATCTGGGTAGGTGTGTAAGCCTGTTACAGGGAAACCCCATGGTTCAATGACTTCTTTCACTTTTCTAGTATATTCATCATAATCGTTTTGTGCATACGGTACAAAAATTAGTTGAGAAACATTATTCCTGAAACAAATAAAAATTATACTCTAGATTATGTACAAGTGTGACTTTTTATTAAATAGCAATTTTATTAAATAGTACTTACTGTTGCAAGAATGAAGAGATTTCCTGTTTTGCAAATTCTAATAGAGAATACCCGTGACAATTAGAAGATGATAAAAGAAGTGCTTTACGGTTAGGATTCATAGTATAAGTATTATAATAATATTTGCGAAAATGTGTTTTATTTGTAACGAGCTTCACCAATGTGCAGTATCGACTGAGATAAAGAAATCGATTTGAAAATATCATTAATCACACGATAATGCTTTGGTTTGATAAACAGTAAAGTTGTAAATAGCTAATCGTTTTACAATTTATGCTTTAATATTATTATGCAGTTTTAATATGGCTTTTGGTGTTTACATTGGTATTAAATTCTTTACTTGCTATTTTACCTTGGAACATTTTAATATGTAATAATGATTAATATAAAGTTTTTAACAACAAAAATTCAAGATTCCTATTTGAACTAGTAGTCATTTTGACGTTAAGTCGGAACATTACCACGAGTGGTAGCACTAATTACCCTTAAATTCAATATTTACTTTACAATATATTTTATACGTAACCCAAAAATATAAGTATGAAGTGAGAGCCAAGTTAAAAAGTTGGAAACGCTTAATGTGTATTTTCCTTCATAATTCATTAAACAATTAGCCTACTATATTCGCGGGGCCTAAGCTGAGCTTTGCTTATACGTGAGTAACAATATAAGTATATAAAGACAGAAATAATTTAAAAATATAGTTTATTATAAAAAAACTAACATAAAAAATATATAAACTTGTCTACGTCGGATATTGCATCCTCATAATTTTATTCTCATCTGATATGTCGCTTCACTTAATAATTATTCTTGCTTTTTGTTATATCGTCTAGTACAGCGTAGTGTTCAGGATTTTTCTTTTTTTACTGCTTCGTTACATGTATTATTCCATTCTTGTACAGTGACCCTTTTTAACTTTTAATACTTTTTCCACGTCAATTAACTTTTCATTTAAAATTACAATATATCTAGAATAATATGTAATGGTATTTATTATTTGTATTATTTGAATCCAAAATCTGAATGAAATGGATGTAAATAAAATAAAATATAATTACCAATAATTTGACATGACCATAATTCTCCATAATTTGGGAAAGCATCCGTTATTAGGCACATCCATACACTAGCAACATCAAGCTTGTATAATCATATGTGACAGGAGCTATTGTCATTCTGTAGCTGAGGTATAAAACTAATTGAAAAAAAAACTACAACGAACAAAAGTTTTTTTTGATCGAGCAAACAATATCTATTCAAGATTTAAAGGAAAATAAAAAACAAGCAGGCACCATTATATTAAGAGCCACAATATTATTATTATTAAAAAAAGTATATGATTCGTATCCAACACATTATTCTTGCAAGCGGATTGCTTTTAAGTAGGTAGATAAATGCTTACTGAAAAAAAACATACTTAAGATATAATGTAAATTTAATTATTATAATTAAAATTATATTCTAAATTAAACCTTTTAATCAATATTAACTATAAGCATCTTATTTAGGAAGGAAAAATAAATGACAATTATTTTGGGCCTTAAATATTTTAATATTATTTGATAAAATGGCATTAATTAATTCATATTTCATTAAATTCATTATGGTAAAGCATCATCATCAGTAAGTAATACATATCGAAATATTAATTCTGAGTTAAGATATGTATATGATATACATGTAGGTAACATGTAAAAAACATAAATCTTGATAATTATGTCTATATTAAAAATTGTCATACATTCTGAGCGTAGCTTGTTTAATTGTCTATTTCATATTGATAACGTAGATTAGTTGTAATTTATAAGCACTAAATATATTAAATAGTGAAATAGTTTGACTACTTGCAAATGGTTTGCAAAATTGACTACATCTTATACTTTTACACGAATATATTTCATATTTTTTATTATATTCAGATTTTGTTACAAACTAAGCCTATCGGGAGAATCGAGAATAAAAAATTTTTCTTCATGAGGCTTATCGCTACCAGGGCCGAGATATTGTCTTCGTAGCTCTAGGTCTGGTGGCGCTGATAAATCGCCTTGAAGTATATTATAGGCTTGCTCTATAGTACTCTCAATTTCAGATTTCAGTTCCTGAAAAATAAAACAATTCTATCAATGATTTAACGTAACACTAGAAAATAATAACTATCTAAATGTTATACCAACAGAAATCATAAAATTAAACGCACAATGCAAGGTTAGCAGAGACACTCCGTTTTCGGCGGAATTTCACTGACCTAAGACAAAAGTCTTAAAGCAGTGACATGAAAATAATTGATTCCCCTGAGATCGGACTAACAAACTTCACGTTTTTACAGTCAGATTCTTCAGTTTTTTAAATCTTAAGTAAGATTAATAAAATATTCATGTACACCTAGTACACATGTACAGGTTATACATAGTTAATATTGATTACATGTGAGAATATAATAAGTTGGAGAAGAGACTTGGAAATGGTTATTTACAAAATTAATCTAGGTAGCTGAATACAAAATACAACAATTTAAAAGTTCAAAAATATCAATATGAAGCATTAAAAAACTCGGTCAGCGAATGACCGACTTTGTCGTAGTTTTTGATCAATATGTTTGGTATAATCGCGAAGTATGTATATATGCCTAAAGTCATGGGTGTAGGAATAGGTAGGGTCAGGTGATCTAGCCCACCCCAGAATACTCCTCTGCTCACCCCAAAAATTGAAAACTTAAAAAACAAATCTATTCAAGGCTAAAGAACAACCCCTAATGTGTGGTATAAGATGGCGTACCTCATACAGATCGGGAGACCGGCGGGCGCGTTCTGCCAGCGCGGCGTGCAGGTGATACAGCAGCAGGCCGCGCAGGTGCGCGTCGCCCGCGCCCAGCGCCGCCAGCGTGCGCAGCGTGCCCCGGCACAGGCTCTCCTTCAGGGCCAAACGAGATTCTGACAGCTCTGCAAACGTTAGAATTACTTTAAATGTACCTAATATTTAAAAATATTCATTAATTTGTAGTGAGGCCATCGCAGGGGCACAAATGTGTGACTATAACGCGATGGTTGTGGGTTCGATTTGTACTCGGGGAATGAATTATTATTTATTAATATTATTATTTCTTCACTCTGGTACCAAGCCAGCGGAGTTGAGTTTCGCCACTCAACTTCAGCAAAGTGGGGAATGAAGTGTCTTAACACTAGGTTCCGTCTGCCTACCCCACGTATTGACGCGGGAAACAGTGTGAAGCTGAAAAAGAAATTATAGTAGTTAGAGAATAAGTAGAATAGATTGGTTATTTTTAAAAATATGACTGAAACTTAAGATTTCATATACGCAAGCATTGTTATGAAAGTTATACCTAATAATAAGTTACTATGCTAAATTACTTGTGTAATATTTTTTTAAAATTGAATTTTTATAAATATTAGATAATTTGAAGAAAATGTAAATAATTAAAATGGCTTAGTAAATATTTAAACTATTAGACAACGGTGATTGACAACTCATTTCAAGAATTTCTAGTCCTGTAACTAATGTTTCAAATCCATCGGCCACGAACGTTGGAGCCAGTCGTCATATTCAAATAGTTGGCAACGTATTCATTCACAGACCTTCAACTTCCACCGCTTTGAATGTACAATAACAAAAGTGCGAATATTATACAAATAACTGTCAACAAGTTTCAAGCATTCACGTAATACTGAGAGACACGTAGACGTAACGATTGATTAACATATCGTAATACACAACAATCGATGCCAAATAATTTACTCGCCCGAATACTGTTATTAATAAACATGGTAAGAATAATTCAGTGTTGATCCCAGTGGCTATTAAATATTAGGCTTGATAGTGTACTAACGGCAGTGGTCCGCACATCCACCTCGTCACCACATGTGGTCTTGGATTCTTCGCGGCGGCGCCCATGACAGCTAGCGATGGATCGAATTGACTGACTGGACTGACCTACGTATAATAATCCTCACTGGTTTTATTCACTAGATGCTTTACACTTATTATATATTATATTTGAATATGTCAGGACACACCGAAGTCAATGCCGTTAATGACTTTTAAAATTTACTCTCAGCTTTAAAGTAATATGGTTTTCGTACTAGCGTTTACGATTCCGATATGTGGAAATTGCGCAGTTTTCTGACGTGCAAAGGCGTAGTTGTTCAACTAAATTTAAATGCATAAACCCCCTTCTACCTACATTTTTGTGTTCAAACGATAAAGAGAGTTCACTTATAATATGTATCTACCATATATAGATACATTTGTAAAGCACTATTATTTTTATTGCCTATTAAAAAGCAATAGAATTTTAGTTTAACAATATTAAATTCAAATAATGTACTACAAAAGGACTTTCTAACGCAAAATTAAATTTAAACAGAATATTATGGTTAAACAAAGTGCCGTCATGTATAAAAGCTTGGATGCATTATAATATAAATATGTGCGTCTTTTCGTATAATATTTTTAGCTTTATTGAAACGTAAACATGGTAATAACAATAAATATTCTTTTAAGTCGTCGTTATTTCCAAAATTTTTATATTTTTAAAATTATTAAGGTACATTTGGTTTTTGCAATAAGGAATTCTTTATACTTTTTAATATTTAGGTAGTTGTATATTTCAACATTCAATAATGTATTTTTTATATTTTAGACACACGTATGTGCGGTACATGCCCTCCACTGTACACTTGACAGATTGTGGGTTCGATTCCCAGTCCAAGAAATAAAATATTTGATATTTTCATTCCCACGCTCTGGTAACCAGGCAAAGCGCGGCGTTGAGTTCTGCCACTCAACACACAATGCTTTCAGACTTCGGAGGAAAATGGGGATAAAGTGGGGAGTGTCATACTCATAACACTAGGTTTCCTCTGCCTACTTTCTTCTTTATTTATGACTTTTGTATTGTCGTATGCGATTGCCACTAAAAATATTATTGAAGAAAGTAAGTAATTGTAAATGTGTGATTGTGTGTGAATTGATGTAGAAATAGTAGTGGTTGTAAACATTCCGACCTAGATATCTATTCAGCGAGACGTATCCAAATAATAATGACCATTATAATTAATGCAAACGCAATTAATTAGCAAGGCTACACGTTTACCATTACACAAATGAAATAATTTATATTGCCTTTTTATCAGCAACATACGTGTAAAAAAATTACGATATATGGACCTAATATGTTTTTAATAAAAATGAATAAATGTACAACTAATTATTTTCTGTTTGTAATAAGAATTTAAATTTAATGGTAAACAAAATTATTACGCATTAAATTCCATTTTAAAATGTTTACTTGCTTGACATTACATTAGATATATTTACAAAACCTTGACATAATGCAAACCGCATCATGTCCTAGAAATTCAACACTGTGCGTGTTATTATAATAGTCTCTATTGTAACGTTATATATTCTATTTTATATGTATTATATACTTATATTTTATACTAAGCTTATAATTGTGTTGCTTTGTCAAAATACACATGTTGTCAAAAACAAAAAAAATATTTAGGTTTACGATGGGTATTATTCACTAGTACGTTACAGAGACAAGAGAGTTCTTTCCTTAAGAGAGGTCGAGCTTCGAGAATACAGTACCCATAATACGGGAGTAAAGTGACTTGAAAAGCATGAGGACACCCCGGAGGGCGTGTTGATGAGGAGGTTGATGTCAGTTGAAGAGTCGAAAGAGTTATGAAGAGACTTTTAATTTTTGCGCTCCGTACATCCTTGCAAACCCGTCAAGGGTAAACTATATTCACGAGTCACAAATGTCTCTTTGTTGTAAATAATAAAAATTATTTTAACTGTTCCATCAAGAAAAAATGACACACGAATAGACAAATTAAACAGAATGCCATACCTGTCATTATTGTGATCATCAATTGTTTTAATAATGATACCTATATCCATTTAGTTATTGAGTCAAGTTAGTTTTGTTATACGAATTTTTATTTCGATTATTTATACCGTTAAGTAAACACCCTTCCAAAAAACCGAGTTTAAATGCTAATCTCATCCTTATATCAACAAAAATATGATTTGAAAGGGGAATAAACTCAGCAAGCCTTTTGAGAATGATGTTATCCATTTTAAACTCATCATCCAGCTGAAGGATACCGACGAGGCTGCCTAGCACAGAGTGTATCATGTTTATCTCTTCCAACGACACTACGGCAATACAAGTGTCGCATAGCCATTTTGACAGCGGATTCAAAGGCATTTTGGGCAAAAGAATTCCTATGCATTCTTTATTTAAGCATTTCAATGCTGATAAGTTTGTACTATTCTCTGTTTTGTCACTACATCTACTACATTTGCACCAAAATTGTTTAGTTTTAAAAAGTTGTAATCTCCTAACGGGGGTGCACGGCAGTATTCCTGTATAACTACATGTAATCTCCTGTCCTTTTTCAATATCTTTGCTTGCAAACACCGCCATAGCATATTCTGATGTAAATATATTTCTGGTATTTGGAATACAGGTGTGGTTCATGAACGTTGATAAGGGATAGAAACCTCTTAGCTCAATTCTTTTACTATCATGAACACTACTGATTCGAAAACAGTTTATTTTCATCAGTGAATGTATCACGTAAAAAAAATCAACGTGATGCTGAGGTATAAAAAAAACCGATTGTAATAAATCAAGTTCTTGAAATTTCCATATAATGTCACTGTGTTGGAATATTCTCAACAAAGCTTTTTGTTCCTCAGGAAGTAACAAGAACCGTAAATAGATTAACATATGTCCAAGTATAGTAGAAATTTTGTCTATTCTAATAACGGTTTCCTTCAAGCTCCAATTTTCACAAATAAATGAACACAAGTGCATGTGGTCTAATGACTTTCTGCAATGTTCTGGGCAAACAAATGCGTGGCACTTTTCACATGAACTACATGAATCGTTGACTTGATAACAGTTAGAACAGAATTTTTTAATTTTACAATCAGCTCGAGGACCAAACACAATAGGTTTATTTATAAATAGAAGTGATCCTTTTTTTAGAAATTGAGTGGCAAATAAACCTCTTCCTCCTAATATGGATGTAGAAATTGTCACGTTAAGCGTTGATTGTAAACTATCGGAGAAAAAAGGGCGGAACATTTCGATATTTGGAACTTCTACCATTTTTGATTTTGGTTCTCGCGCGCGAAGTGCAAGCAATTCGGCAGTGTTTAAGATTGACTGACGGCATATATCGTTTCAACGTCGATATACGCATTTAAACTATTATGAAAATAGCTTCTGGAATTTACCTACTTACTGATTCATGGAGCCTAGTTGCGTATCGCATTTGACGTCATCTTATACTGAGATATTACATATGTTTGTAAATTTCATTTTTTTATTTTATACTGCTAAAATAATCTTAGCATAACATTTATGCTTAATTAATTTTGTTTAAAAGTTTTCTTTTATGTTGAATCAAAACGTAGTTGAATTTAACGGAATAAATTATAAAATTATTTTATAATGGAAATATATTTTTTATATACATTTTGGAACTGGATATGTAGATTATTTTATATTACGCATATTATTTTTTTTATGGAAAGAACGAGGCTAACGAGCGTACCGGTGATCATTTACCATCAGTTGACATACGTGTCACCGCCGCCGTCCACGACCGCGTGGAAAAGGTACCAGGCCTTATATTTTATTTTTCTTTTCATATAATGACCTAATTTTATATTATAGAATTTTTTTCAGCTTCATGCCGTATTCTCCATTTTACCTTGGTACCAGAGCGAAGAAATGAAAATATTAATATAAAATAATTCGTTCCCCAAAGGGATCGAATCCACAATCATCGCATTACAGTCATATATTTGTGCCCCTGCGCCACAATGGCCTATTATTTGATTTAAGATTTGTTTATTATCAATACTACTTCACATGGTTTAAATGTACAAGAGGTCAAATACCTGTACTTACATATTTATCTCGACATGTCAGGATCTTATCTTCGATATCTCGAAACCAATAAGTTTTACATAGAATTGTCCATTCTTGTTCGAAGATAGGCTCAAATTTAATATAAATTAAAAATAGTTACTTGCCATTCCACCGATATCCCTCGACTTCTCCAAATTTCCATATAAGACGACATTGCAGGTCGACCATAATTTGATTGGATTTTGGAATATATTTGCTGATTCTGTTTAAGAAAAATCTTTCTACTTCAAAAATGTTTTCAAAATCCAAACACCCTATAAGGCTCCCCAGAGCACTCTGTATAGAGCATATATTGTTGTGAGGTACATGCATGCCACAATCTAAACAGCGCCACGATGAATTTAATTTTAAGGGTTCAATAGGTAGCAGCGAACCTGCGCATACGTTTGAGAAACATTTGAGAGCTGCCAAGAGCGTACCACGTTCTGTGGGATCAGCACATCTTTCACAATAACACAAGAAATGCTTGGTTTTCTCAAGGTGAAGTCGCCGGGCAGGAGTACCCCACAGCATTGCAGAATAACACGTAAATATTTCTGTGCCTTTCGAAATCGGTTTACAAGCTTTTATTGTCATGTGAGATTCAGCGTTAAAACTATACCTCGTATTGGATATACAGCTATGATTCATTATGGACGCAACAGGATAAAGCCCACGCATTCTCATCTCATGTTGTCCATATGGTGTTGCTATTTGAAAAGCATTTGCATCTAGAACACAAGTCACGTAAATTAAAAATTCTTCTACTTCTGCGGGTATGTCAAAGAATTGCCGCAAGTCTCTAATTTCACTTCCATGTTGTTCTAAAACATGAGCTTGAAGTGAAGTCAAAATATGTTTTTGATCATCTGTTAACAACAATGCGCGTATAGCTGTTAGTGCGCGCGATAATAGTGTGTCGTCGACGTCCTCAATAGGCACTTTGTTAGGCCAACAGGAAATTATACTACAGTCACTTAAATGGACACCACTGTTTTGACACTGCTCAGAGCATAATAACAGCGCACATCTAGAACATTTAAATAAAATGTCGCTATCTATATTCTTACAAACTGTACATCCGCGCTGTATAACAGTTCCAGACCGCGGACCAGATACAAGAGGATGATCATGGAATAGTATTTCTCCGGCCTTTATGTCTTCCGTGGCAACGAGACCTCGACCTCCTATGGTAGATTCAAAGATGGTCCATTTCTTGGAATATGGAAGTTCCTCGTTCAAGGTGAGAACATCAAGATGATACTGGATCATTAGAGACAATTGTTCTATCGACATCTTCCTGTCGCAAGTCGTCCGGTGCCGGCGCTGCACTGCGCACTCGCTGTGATTATTCACATCAATGGTTTTGATAACACTGGCTAGGTGGCTAGGTGGCTAGGTGGTGATCGAATATACACACTTCGCCAAAAACATGTGCGTTCTCTCCAGCAATTAACTGAGTTAGATAAACGTGCGTCGGCCGTTCGTGTTAAGTGTTAGCGTACCTGACGTTTCTCACTCGTCGGTTGCCAACATTGTTTTGCCATTATACACAAAATTATCAGGTAGGTAATTTGTATAGAAGCAGTTCTAATTTTTATATTTTAGTAGCCAACAGGCCTACCAACGTAACGTGTTAAACAGGGGTGACATTTGCGTGAAAAAGTATTTGTTATGTAAGTTAGGTGCTAATTTTAAAATAGAGCTAATACAAATTATATATATTGCACGTTTAGATAGTAATAAAACCAGAAAGAGCACCGATAACAAAAAGCTTGCATATTAGGTATAACTATGACAATACCTAAATGATTTGTGGTTTTCTATTTCATATTAAATAGATTTAGATCTATTTGCTTTGGCACAGCCGCTGATAAATCAATTACATATTAATAATTTATTTTACTGCAACATACATTATCTCTATAAGTTTGATTAGTAATTGATAAATATAAGAAGCATTTATGGTGAAAGTATAAAGTTAGCTAAAAGTATTATAAGAAAATATTGTGCATATGAAGAGGTACTATTCAAATTTTAATGAATGTTTACTAAAACGGTTTCATAGATTATACTTTCATATTATTGTTAGTTAAATGTAATAAAAAAATCTTAGTAAACTTAATTAAAATTATATATAAATATAAAAAAATATATGCCAACGATTTTGGCAGAAATCTCACTTGACTACTTATGTTTAAAGAAAATATATTTTTTTATCGTGGATCTTATTATTATACTTCTAGAGAAACATACTCCAATAAATAATCGTCTTATTTAGAAATATCGGAATTTGGCATTCATAATTTTGTTTGGTATTGTCGAACAATTAAAAAGTAATTATCATGTAGAACTCACATACTAACATTTTTTAACGTTGGTACTGTTAAGTTAACTTTAATCTCATTAAAGCTTGCGTTCATTGAACATGCATTGTATGTTGCAATCTAAATTTGGCCTACTGTAACATAAATAGAATAAAATAGAACACGTATCGGGATATATTTAACTTGCAAACTAGTTGGCGAGTAACTTCCTTGTGTCTTGGCTATGAATAATGAAATATATTTGGAGAGGTGTTGCGATTACCATATTTATTATATTTACATATTTTTATGCTGTGCCTTATTAAGTTTAATCGTACTTAAGGTTTCAAGTAAATCCTATTTTCAAGTTTTAAATTTTATATATTTTCATTATCCACAAATTTGCAGGTATTAAACCAGATTAATAAATAAAAAAATAAGACAAGAACTTTTGTGGTGAATATTTCACCAAATATTACTGTAGAGCTATTATTAAAATATGTATTATGCACGTAACATTTATTCTTCTATGTTTTACTGAATTGACTGAATCTTTAGTTTTAAATTTCTTTATTAATATTTCTATTTCAAGCGGGCGTAGCCCCGCACGGGCCCACTAGTATCCAATAACCACCTTCCAAATTCAGTTTTTTCGGTGGCTTTTTTTTGGATTTAGATATAGAAAAGTTACATAATAGAAGAATCTTTTATTAGCCCTAATTCTTTAATATTACCTTTTGAACTATGATGTCACATACAAAATCATTCCAGGACGGTAACATGATGCGTATCCTTTGTCCAGCGGGAGCCAGTTGGTTCGACAACCTGTCCAGTCTCTGTGACCACTCATCCTATGTGGACGTTTGTGTTGATTCAAATTTAAGTTTACGGTCCCCTTTCATTTGGTGCCTAACGTGATATATTGATTTACGTTGCAATGCAAACATTGTTCGATTATAACGAGGACGAGTGTCCGTGGTATTATTTTGACAGTTCATACAAAACTCTTCTTGGAGCTTGTCTCATTGTGTTTGGTAAGTAATTCCTTTATTTATGTTTTAATATGTAAGGCCAATATTACTAGAAGATTATAATATGATATGCTTATGAAAGTGATAAATTACCAGGTCAGTGCCGGCGCAGGGACACAAGCGTGCAACTGTAAATGCGTCCGGTTGTTGGTTCGATTCCTACTCGAGGAAATTAAATAGTTAATATTTTCATTTCTTCGCTGTGGTGTTGATGGTGCAATGCCTGCAGAATTCTGTTGAGAGTGGGGAGCGGAGTGTCTTAACTAGGCTCCCTCTCCCTAGCTGAAAAAAAATGGAAGATGGAATAAAAAAATATATCTTATAACCCTCGTATTGTCTAATGGCAGGTGTATTCGGGGTGCTGCTCAATGCTTGGCTCTACGCCACGTTCATTCACAGTCACCTTGTTATATTCAAAAGTCATGTGTTGGTACTGAATCTTTGCTCGGCTTCTCTTGGTAGAAATCTCCTCGGATTTCCATTCTCAGCATCATCTGCAATAGCTAAGAGGTGTATATTTAAATATATATATATTTCATTGAAAATATTCTATACAATTTATTTTATAACAATGAATTAATTTGTTTTAAAATATTTCAGATGGTTATTTGGTCCAGCGTGTTGTCAGCTATTTGCGTTTATGAATCAATTTTTTGGTGTCTTTCAAATGATTGCTTTATTCGCAACCGTACTGGAGAGGTATTTGCTAGCGAGATACTACAGGCGAGGTTAGAGGAAGTACTGGTGGGGTCGTTTTTTTGTAGATAGACAATATTTAATAGCCCTTATGTTTCAGAAAGAACTGTATACTTTAGGTATTATTGGACGCTGATTTTTGTGTGTTGGATGGTGGCGATTATCTTTGCGACTCCACCGCTGTTTGGCTATGGAATATACTCCTGTGACGCGACTGGTACTGTGTGTTCCCTTCTGTGGCCGTCATTAAAATCTGGTGCAAAAGATTTGGGCTATAGTGTGCCGTATGTCATTGTGTGTGGAATTGTTCCTGTCATTGGGATGTGAGTTTTGATTCCCATTATTACCTTTTTATTTATTAAAATTTATATTTTCGTAGCTTCGCTCTGGTCTCAAGGCAAAGCGCGGCGTTGAGTTCCGCCACTCAACACGCACTGCCTCCAAAATTCGGTGGAATGTGGGGAACGGTGTTTCTTAACGCTAAATTTCCTCAGCGGGGTGCTGTGTGCGGCATACAGCGTGAAGCTGTTTTTTTTTTTTAACTTTTTCATCTTTATAATTCATATTACCTATTAATTACAAAACTCACTCACTGTATTGATAAAAATAGTAACATTTTTTAAACGGTTTTATTTAGCTCACCCCGTTTTTTAGCACTTACGACATTGTTTCCTCTTCCAGGATGTTTTTGATTTCACACAATTAAGAATTTAAGTTCCTCAACTTTTTATTTATATAAATCCTTACAATGTAGGTAGATGTATAAAAATACTTAGTACAAAACATTTATGAGTTCTGTACTTCAAAAGGTAGCAACGGAACTCTCATAGGATCACTTTGGTGACAGTCTCTGCTGAAATTAATATCAGTCTCGGTGGGCGAGTCCGACTAACATTTGACCAGTTTTTTATACAATAGAGAGATACTAATGCTTTTCCATTTTTTATTATTAATATATATATACATAATACATAAATATGATTTCACTAATGACCTGCATAATTATATTGTAGATTTTTCTTCATGGTAAAGGCTATTCGACTGGAAAGAATAAATTATAGGAGCGAACAACAAAGGGAGGAGAGGCGATTGACGAGGGTAATTTACAATATACCTATTGCTTTATAAATATAAATTACGTATATACGTATGTATTCTTTTGTAGCTGATGTATATTAATAGTATATTAGAATACTTTACTCGATTTAATCTTTTTTTGCCATCTCGCTGTATCCCACGCAAGGGCAAGTCAGAGGGAACCTAATTTTATGACAAGCTGTTATCCACTTTCCGCTGAATTTTGAGACATTTTGAGTTTTGAGCGCGCTTTTTTTGTTACCAAAGGGTGGAATTCAAAATATTAAATAATTCAGTTCCCCAAATAAGAATCGAACCCACAGCCGTCGTATTTATAGTCACTGTATAACTGCGCCACGACGACCTTTAATTTTCTAACTTTAACTTATTTTATCTAGTCTATTCATGTACTATCTATGGTGACACTCGCGCTGTGGGTCCCGGCCGCTGTGCTGGCCGGCTGGCAGTGGCTGCCGCAACTGCTGTACGGATATAGACCGCACGTACCGCAGGTGCTGGCTCTCATAGCGCCTATTGCTGCAGAGGCAAGTAATGATTAATTGAGATCTCTGTTCATAGTTGATTTCTTTGTTCTCTTCTTTCTGTTTCACTAAAAGAGACAAGATAGTGAAGTGAAAATATTTTGTATTAATTAATTTGACTTGGTAGTAAACGTTAGTTTAGTTATTATTTTGCCTATATTGTCGCATACAGTGTGACTCAGTCTGCAGTAAATAATTGGATTTAATACTAAACGGAGAATAATTTGCAATTAATTACTATTATCAACAGGCGGCGACTAGTGTTCCTGTACTCAGTTACCTTGCGATAGACGAACGACTTCGGGCTGCATTACTAGGCCGCATGAGGAAGCACTACGCCTTATTACATCCAGACCGGGCTAAGAGATATAGACGGAGTTTTTATTAATGATTGAGAGAAGCCTACGAATGAATATTTGAATCTGATGCAAACGGCCATTCCATAAGACGATGGTCAGGAGTTCATCTAGTCCAAGACGAGAAATTACAATGTGTCGGGAGAAATAGACTACATGGACAAAAGATGCATGCGCAAGCGCATCTAGAATAATGACGGCAAAATGTTCTGTAAACATATGTAAATTAAAGTTATTTAATTAAAAACTTCTTTTAATTATTGATGTGATTATATTAAAAATGAACTATAATCATACGCCTACATCATTATTCATACTCTACTTAAATAAAAGCCTTTTTAGATTTTCATTCTTTTCAAGTAAAACATACTATTTCCTGGGTATATATAGATTCCAATAAAATACACTGTTTTTTTTATATAGGTATATTCGTATTTATCTGTAATTTATATAAAATTACATAATTTTCGTAAAAGTATCAAATATAAATTAAAGTACAGTTAAGTTGAATCAAAGCCAGCCTTTTGTTCAAAGGACGTGTGGTTTTCACGTGGCTCTAACCACGTATCGGGGAAACAGAGCATAACAAAACCTGAAATACTAGAACCGTAAACTGACACTCGGAAATTAGATCTGATGAAGAATACTAGATTGTGCACAATTCATTTGACTTAGATACGTAGTGGCACTTCATCGGCGCCGGACGAAGAAGGGACGAACGGAGAACACGATGATTGCTCTAAGCTGCACTTGGAGTGAAGTATTTGATGATCAATCTAGGGAAAACCTGGATACAGGTTTCGTTATAACAGGTAACTAAACAGTATTTAAACAGTTTTCGTTTTATTAATAAAATTGAATTTTTATTCATTTTAGTTGTTTTTAGAAATTATTAATTATTAGTTCCTTCTATAATAATTGAATATTGTGTCCTTGTAAACGTGTTGTGTACAATCATTTATTCAAATATTTTATTTGCTTTTGTATTTTATTTATAAATGCGAACTTTTAAACGTAAATAAATAGGTATTATAATAGCAAGTTACCATACTTTTCATGAACCTTACTTTCAGCTTCTAACATATGTACAGAAAGGTTTATAATGCTTAATTTCCTATGCCTACCAGATTAGGCATAGAAAATCAAATATTAAAACACTCTTTTACTAAGTTTCCCCCTAAATTTCAAAGACCAACTCATCGCCTCTTTGATTGGTATCAGAGTAGAAAAATGAAAATATTGAATTCTCCCGAGTAGGATCTAACCCACAACCGGCGCGTTAACAATCGGTCACTGCGTCACTGCACCACAACGGTGTGTATGATATCATTTTTTATCATTACAGGGGCCATATCGGCATTGTTAGGCCTGTGGTTGAATCTGGCCTTATTGTTGACAAACCTACGATCAGACCCGAGCTACCGTAACTTAGCCTTTTTTACGGTTATTGCGTGCGTACGGCGCTCCATGTCCGTCTTCTCCTCCTTCATACCTTTTAATCACTCAGGAAGGTGAGCACAAACGAACAATTAAGTAATCTCGTAAAAGTCTGAGACTAGAAATTCCCTTTCAAGTTGTATACTAAAAATTTCTATTTCAAGTATACTAAAAATGCCATTATAAAAATCCGTTCGCTTTTGTTCTAATTTTTAGATGAACACTTATAGATACATAATATAAAACATTCATATTCATATTCACGCTATATCCTGCTTACAGCAGGGTAGGGAGAGGGTACCTAGTGTTAAGACATTCTGTTCCCCGAATTCTGGAGGCATTGCGTGTAGAGTAGCGGAATTCAACGCCGCGCTTTGCCACTACACACTAGAGCGAAGAAATGAAAATATTTTAAACAAATATTTCATTTCCTCGAGTGGGGATCGAACCCACAACCGGTCGCTTTAACAGTCACGCTTTGTGCCCCTGTGCCACGACTGGCCTGTTTTATATGAAATTGAGATAAATTGCTTTGCGCCAAAGAAAATTAGTTTTTATGTTTAGTTGTAACGCACCTAATGTGGCTTAATATATTGTAAAAGCCAGCTGAATAGGTGTTGCCGGATTAGACAGCTGACAATTGAACATTACTTTCTCGGATTTAGGAGATTAAGCCCTGGCTGGTGTTTGCCAGCTTCACTCGCTTGCGACTTCCGACTTAGTTTTATCTTTTAACATAAATTTTGTCTTTAATCTCTGTAATATTAAGTTTAAGGTGGCCGTTGTGGTGCAGTGGCACAAGCGTGTGACTGTAAGCTCGGAAAGTGGGGAACGAAGTCTCATAATGGGAACGGAGTGTTTTGACACTAGTTTCCTAGGCTACCTTTACCTACCCTATCTTGTGCGGGATACATTGTAAAACTACAAAAACAAAGGAAAATTACACCGGTGTTGATATTAAGTAGTCGTATTTAACTACTTAATTTTTATTTAATGCAACTTTAAATTAATGTAACTTTCGGCTAGTCTCTATAATCAATGTGCGAGCATCGACTACTATTTCCGAGTTATCATTAAGTTAAAAATAAGATTTATAAGTTTATATTTGTCAATCCCAATTAAAATTGTAGTGCTAAAAATTGAAATACTTTGATATCGGTATGAAAAAATAGCAATTTGGCTATTAATTTGTTATATAAATGAGAATATAACAGGGTTCTTAAATGTTTTAGCATTGAATATGGTATGAACAAGTTATCTTGTGACATATTTGGATTTTGGGATTCATTCTTGGCAGTTTATGAAGTGGAATGCCTAACACATGTTTGTATAGAAAGATATGTGGTAGCCAAATATATAACGAAAGGTAAGCATCAAAAATTTTTATTAATTTTTTTTATTAAATATATAAATTACTTTATATTTAATATTTTTCAGGGTGGCCTATGCAAAAGAACTATTACATATTATATCAAGGCTTGTGTGTTTTCTTTGCTGCATTATATTCTCTACCACCGCTACTCGGTGTCGGTAGATATGCCTTGGACTTCTCTTGTCAGTCCTGCGTCTTAGATATGATCGTACCGGAGACGTGGGAAAGGTTTATTGTCGTCCCCATATTCCTATTGCGAAGTGTTAAGTCCACGGGTTTTATGTAAGTAGAATGCAGTAGTAAATTTAACTTATTTAGTAGTAATATGTAACTTATACTATATTCATATCTTATTATTCTATGAATATACTTATTTTAAAAATATAATTTATATTGACGACAATGATAATTATATAAAAAAAGGCAGGGAATAATAGGGTTTAATAGCAGTTAATTATTTTGAACGTTTAATAATTATATCATAGGCCCAGGCCCATAAATAGGGTATTCGAGAATCTATGAACCTGATCATAATACAAGTATTGAATTATGAATGTAGATCGTTCCATATATGAATATTATTCTATTATTATTTAAAAATGTAAAGATGTCTTTGGGCATACCTAATAAGCAAAATAAATTTACCAACTTATATTTCCTGAAATACTCCAGTTATTTTAGGAAAATCACTTGTCAGTGAAATTCGAAGCGTCATTCATTCTCAACTCTTATTTAGAGAATACATTTTTTGAACGAAGTCTTTGAATTGAGAATTTCTAAGCAAAATTATTTTTTTATATTTTATTTAAGGATCGTAATGTTGATTTGGGCGCGGAATCTCGAATCAAAATACGACAGTTCAGAAAATTTACTAAAGGAATTCAAGTTTACAAATGTGAGTATCAACCTGGAATGTGAGGGCAGTTGTGGCGCAAGGAGCAAGGAGTGTGACTGTAATCGTGACATTTTGTGGGTTATTTTCATTTTCTTTGCTCAGGTATTGGCAGAGTACGGCATTGAATTCCTCCGCTCAACCCGCAATGCCTCCAAAATTCGGTGGAAAATGGGGTACGGAGTGTCTTAACACTAGGTTCCTTCTGACTACTCTGATGTGTGTAAGATACAGCGTAAGGCTATAAAAAATACACCTGGAACGTGCCAAAACGACACTTATCTCGGTTTTTTTATTATTAATTTACTTATTGACACATAGTAAAAGATTTTACTATCTTGATTTTTGTAACATTTTATCTGAGTAAAGTTGACATTTTAATCTTTTGTCTGTCTTTTATTGCAGATGATTAAATTAAACATTTATAAGTACCTAGCTACCAAATTTTTACTATCATATAGATTTCGAAATTCTTTTAAAAATATTATCTATTTATGTTTTTTTACTGAAGTAGGGTTTTATTATTTATGTGCAGTTATCATAAGAAAATTATAAGAAGAACAATGAAATATATGAAATATGGAATAATAAATGCGGAATCGTAATATCGCATTACCTAATGACGGAATGAAATGGTAATGGCTTCAAATCACGGCACGAGTCATTTATAACCAGTTTTTTTTTCCAAACCACTTTTCAATCAATACATTAATTAAATCCATAAATGAAATTACCACAATTTAAATTCAAAAAATTAGCTGCACACGCTGTATCCCATGATGATACAGAGTGTGCAGGCAGAGGGAACCTAACGTTGAGGCACTCCGTTCTCTATTTTTCATGAACATAACGTTATCTTTATTTTTTCAGAGTGTTATCGTGATAACCATTGTGAACTTGCTCTGCTGGTTGCCGATCGCGACTATGCGTGGCTGGGTGGTGCTGTCCCATGTGCTCGCTAATGACGAGACGGTGAAGCCGTGTTCTACTCTGGTACAATGGGCCATTTGGATTCATTGGGTAAACACTTATTATAGGAGTTTATAGTTCCTGTATTTATTTTTTAATAACTTTTGTTTAAAATTTATTTGTTAAATAAAAACGCGTGTTCTGTTGTGGAGTAATTTTACACTTATTTTAATTCTTTAGCCGAAATATTCGGTACATTATATACATAAATAAATAATAAAATAAATAATTATTGATACAATTATGTAATATATTTTTAAAGATATTAGTTATATTTTATTTGTCTTTATTTTTAGGTTTCGCCTGCAGTTACTGTAATAGCAATGTTTTTGGTTGACGAAAGAGCTCATCAAAAGATGATTAATATTTGCAAAGGCGCGCGTAGAGTTGATGAAGATAAGAAGAAAGAGTAAACATACTTAATGTATATTTATGCGATAACAGAAGTTAATATTTGTTTGGATTCATTTATGTGTATAAACAATATAAATATCTTGGAAAAATATATTTTGTAAGACTTGTTTTTTATTATGATATAATTATTTTATTTGGATAAACAGTGTGTACCTTTATAATACAGCCTTAATTCTTTGTGGCTTGGTATACTAAAAAAATATATTTAATCCTATTTAGTAATGGTGTGCATAGGTTAATTAATTTGAACTATTAGATGCTTTATTTCATACATAGCAGTCATATGAGATTTTGTAATTGTATTAAAACTCGAATAAGAATGTATTTATGTGTCTTTATCATCTAAATAATTTAAACGAGATCTTTAAAATGTATCATAATCATTAAATCTAAATGCAAAAAAATGCTATTTATTGATGTAATTTTTATTATTAACTTCACGCGTCCTGCATATACGAAGGGTAGGTAGAAGAAATCTATTGTTAAAACACTCCTTTCCCCACTTTCCGCCTAATTTTAGAGACATTGCCTGTTAAGTAGTGGAACTTAATGCTGCGGTTTGTCTTGTTTACAGAGCGAAAAAAATATTTCGAATTTTAGAATTCACTTCAATTTCTATGGCTTTTCTCATGTATGTATATGAGTAGGTTCACCGTTCAAGTACAAATCCAGCTCCAGCGACTTTTCTTAAAAATATTAAATATCATTTTTTAAGTGTGTATAAATCTTCCTCTCATCATATCGATAAATATATTATGAATTTTAACTAATTTATAGATAGATTCTATCGTAGTAAAAGGGTAGGGTAGTAAAACCTGTTTTTGTGTTAACTTTAATAGTTAAAGTTAAATAACATCCATTTATTTGCAATATCGACATAATTACACAATTTAGTTTTAAAGTGATACGAGGAGTTGCGTTGATTTATACAAAAATATTGTTTCTATTCGTACGTCAGTCTAGTGCGGTACATTGGCTACCACCTCGCCATGTTAGAGCTATGGGATGAAATTAAAATTTAAAATAGTCTAAGATCTGAATTCCATCTGAGTTATTATGTTAGTACTAATTGTAATTAAGGCATCAAGTTAGTTACGATACGAATTTTATTGCATTGTTTTTCAAGTTTTATTTATACTGTCTTTGTGACGTCATTTAAAGAGATTTTAAATATTTTTGTATAAATATAGAAAACTGATGTCAATTGACTGGATTCTATCGTAGAGAAAATAAATGTGTTTGATTTAGTAAATAAATATTGAAAATTGTTTTGTACTGAATATTTTCAATAAGCAAAGTTTAATAATTAATACGCATGGGAGGAATTTACGATTATTTAAACTTTGATAATTAAACAAACTTTGAACGTCACACTTCATATCTTTATTAACTAAGCAGATAAAGTTAAATCAATGGAAGGCAAATTAGTGAAAATAATTTTATTTATTATATTTTTAAGTAATATTACAACAAAATCTTCAATGGTAGTTGATGATTAAATTCAGAAAATTTTATTACCAACCTTTTGGTCCACAATAAGGCCTTTAATGCATATATAATATTTACAGTTAACTATTTACTTATTCATATGTATATACAAGTGTAAAATAGCTTTATACATAGTATACAGTTCTGTAGACAACTATAGTTATATTGTACGCAAGTGAAGACATTCCAATATAAGGAACACGATTCTTATTAATATTTATGACATTATTATATTCTGAAGACATGTTTTTATTAAGGGCAATGTGTTTACATCATTACATGTACTCCTAGAGTATTCAATAAATCAATAAAGCTTTCTTACAGTTATAATATATTTATATTGTAAATTATTTATCTTAATATAATATGAACAATGGTTATTTATCTATGCTGATTACAATTATTAAACATAGCACTTTTAGTGTAAGAATTTGTTGAAGTTCTTTATATTTCTAAGGTAACACAGCGCGTTTCTGTTTGTTTCGTTCATTTTTTTACACTTAATCAAAATTATCACACGCACTTTTCACATCTTTGGAATGAGCTAGAGTTTCGCTATTAATCTATTCTATCATTATTTACATAATTATATTCATTATTATCTGCATGGTAACTATCATTAATGTATTCCTCGACTATATTAGTAGTATATACCCTGTTGCTGTAGGTGTCCTCAGTGGACGTCGTGGAGGAGGGGGTGGAGGGGCTGTTAAGTACGATCACTGGGTAATCGCGTCGCGCCCCTCTGAATGGCTCCTGCTAAATCTGCTCTAGCATCGTCTCCCTGTTGTATTTTCTCCTCTCCAGCATTGGAATGAAGAAGAGAATCAGACCACTCAAAGATATCGTACCGCCTGCCACGTAGAAACCCGGCGCGTAAGATTGTAACGAGTCATATAGCCAACCTAAAATAATAAAATATTGATTATACAAAGGAAGGATGAAGTGAAAATTTTATGTTTTTTTTAATTAAATAAACAAAGCTCTAATGCAACTGTCATAAATATATCATTGTGATGATTTTCATTAATACTTTTACAAATATTATAATCATTATCATAAGTAAATATCACATGATAAATACAGTAGTCATATCACACATGACTGGTCATGTGAGGACATTATTCAATGGAGAACGTGATTGAGATTACATAAAGCAAATATAAATAATACCTGCAAAAGGGGGTCCTATAAGAGATGCAATTCCTTGAAATAGTAATAGTAGACCAAATGCATTGGTTAATTTTTCTATACCCAGAAGGTCCACTAGTACCACTGAAGTTAAACCGACGTAAGCACCAATGTTAAAACCAAAAGCTGTCGCATACATTGCGAGTCCCCAAAATTCCCAGCAGGCCATTGCCAATGCTGTACCTGTTAAAATAAAAATACATTAGTTTATTGTTTATTTTTTTATTATAAAGAATAATTATTGAAATTATATCAGCTTCAAGCTATATCCCATATGTAACAGGGTAGGCAGAGGAAGCATGGTGTTGAGACACTCCATTCCTCCAAACTTCCTCACATTCAGCCAAATTCTGGAGGCATTGCGTGTTGAGTGGCGCAACTCAACTCCGCGCTTTGCTTCGACACCAAAGCGAAGTAATAAAATACTAAAAATATTGAAATCATACATACTACAATTATCGAGGAAATCAACTCTAATACTTACTAATTCCTGCAATAGTCAAGCATATATTGTACGCTAATAAACGATTGACCCAGGGCTTATCGCTAATGTATCCCAGGATTATTCTCCCAATAAGATTTGACGCACCAATTATAGATATCAAATAAGCTGGATTCTCTATGCCTAACTTTTCACTCATAGGCACCGTATACACGTACGGTATATAAAATCCTATACTAGTTAGAAAGTTTGATAGTGCAAATAGAATGAATACAGGATCGACTAGAAGAGAAACGTCAAGCATTTCTGATAAGGCAGCCTTCGACTCCTCCGAACACGGTAACCATCCACATCTTTGTTCGCGTTCTTCTTTTTTTATAGTAATTTGTACTCTATCAGGTGACGCGGCTCTAAACTTTGATAAACTAGTCATGCTTCCTTGATATAGGACATCTGGTCTCTGCATAATACCACTGCCATGACGTGAATGAGAATGATTCTTTTGTTCGTGTGGTTTGTTTAATGCGGGCTGAGACAGGGTTAGTCTTGCTACATCATCGTCATATTTACCATTCGCTCGTGCAACCTGCTCTGAACTTTGTGATCTTTTAAGCGGAGATTT
>JAEBDU010000009.1:5460656-5515833 GCA_016802625.1 Heliconius numata | reverse complement strand
GCTCGTGCAACCTGCTCTGAACTTTGTGATCTTTTAAGCGGAGATTTGTTTTGCTTGGGTAACATTGGCTCAGTGGCCGGCATCCTGGGTCTTTCGGGTACAGGCCTGAACATAAGTCCTAGTGGAATACAGTTTAGAATAAAAGCTCCAATAAGGGCCATTGCACCTCGCCAACCATAGTTTGATATCAAAGCTGACGTGATCGGTGCAAACAGAAATGTGCCAAGACCAGACCCACATACTGCGATACCTAAACAAGGAAACATGTTTATAATTAATATACATATTCTGTTTTATATACGAGTGTATCACATCACGTGTTATCTGAGATAGAACAAACCTGTAGCAAGGCTCCGATAGCGTTCAAACCACACGGTGACGCTCACGATCGCCGGAAGGTAGATGAGACCGAATCCCATACCAGCGCCGACGCCCACTGTGAAGATGAGGGTAGTCACGTTGTTCGCAAAGGCTGAGAGGACTACGCACGTGGCGGAAAGTAGCGCGCCTGCCACCGTTACTGCGCGACATCCCCAACGGTTCACGAACGAGCTTGATATTGGACCTGTAAGAGACAATTTATGCAATTATGATTTTATATAACGAGTGAATTTGGTACTTTTGTTTTTACTAAAACGACAGACATAAGAAATATGAATAATTTATTTTACGTATTATTACGTATATTATACTTTTTATATTAAACTAAATATAAATATATAACATGGACATATATCGAAAACTATACAAAGAGACTGAGTTTAAATTTGCATTTAAAAATGAAGAAAATTTTAATTATTTTACTAAAGCAAAGGCGGGAAGAGTACGGAACAAACGCGTTTGTTCTACGGCTCTACGACTGTTTATAAGCTATTCATGAGTTCAACTGAGATTACGCTGGCCCTTATATTTTATGGAAAGCTTTATAAGTAACACTCTACTAAGTAGATTCTCATAGCAAGAATCGTAGCTTACTTTAATTTCATCTTAGAACCGTAATTAAGTTTAAAATATAAATAGTTAAAATTAAAAAAATACACATTTAATAAGACATATTATGTTTTCTTAAACGTGTGTGAGATTGAATTAATCTACTCTTATACTATAATTAAATACCTGAACTCAACGTGACTCCAACAAGAATGGACACAATCCACGCAGTCTTGCCTTTGCCCTCGTTGAAGTAGGTCAGGAACTCTGCGTAGAACACGCCGAACGAATAGGTCATACCATCAGCTGGAACAAGCGATGCTTATTACTTTAAAGGTCATTCATTCATTGAACTGCAGTCCGCCGAATATTGAGTCAAGAAATAATATAATTATGCCAAGGTAGTCTAATAAATAAATACTAGTTTTCGCATTTTTCACATTTATGCTAAGAAAACCAATATATATAAGTTACAATTTGTGTAATGAAATATTAGAAGATTCGAAAGATTAACAATGACACATTTAATATAAATTAAAATTCCATTGTTAAATAAAAACGCTTCATCTAAAATCTCAACCAATTGATAAACTCTTGCTTCAATATTCAGACAATCGAATGACGCACATAGAGAATGTGAGGCAAAAATTATTTCATAAGCGAAGTGACATTCAATTCCATTCATTCGAAGCTGCGACCGACGCCGTCCATCCTAAACTAGGTTAACATGATAGACACCACATGCCTATGGTGTACTGCGATCGCGACACTGCGACAGTCGACACTCGACACACGCCGCGCTAATGAACAATAGATCGGCCTATTTCTTTCGATCGAGAGCGCCTCAAAGGGCTTCCTATTGAAGCGTGAACAAAGGAAACAGGGAACTGAATATAGTCTTGTATTATTCATTCAATATAGATAATATAAAACTGTTATTTCCTTCCATTATAAGAATAAGTAATTAAGGTCAGTTAAAATCTTGATCGTATCATGTAAATTTATTTAAATTTTAATAAAAGTATTTAAATATTTTTATTAATTTTATTTTAAATAATAAATAATAATTATTATTAGGCATATATTATTTATTTATTACTTTAAAACGGCTATTCCATAAATTATAAAATGTATGTAATTGTGTACTACTCTATACTTTTAAACGTTCAATTGTATTTTTATTTTATCTCAAACCGAAAATCTATAATAAGATTATATGTAAGTAGAAGGTATTTTATAAAAGACATTATAATGCACGTACGAGTAGCTCACAAGATAGGCACGTGCACCAGACTTAAGACAGGACGTGACGTTATGAGATTGCCTGCAAGCCTGCAACTCTATTATACAGCATATATATGTAAGTAGTTTTATGTTAACACTTCTCCCGCAACATACACTTTAGTAAGTAAAAAATCCTTGGGGGAACCTATATAAATCTATTCCACTTTCTTCTCAGCAAGAAATATTGCAAGTTAGGTTACATCGCAGTTTGTTATAATCCTATTAATAATATATACTCGTATATTAAAAATGTTAATGTTTGCGAAACTTGTTAAACGAAATTATAAAAACAATTACATTATTTATGGCTTATAAGCTTATATATTAGAATAGCACATGGGCTACAATTTATTTAAAGATTTTTTATTATTTGGCTACCGCGACACTTCCAGAATTTGGCGGAAAATGTGTAACGGAAGTGTCCTAATGGCTTTCCAAGTTCTCTCATTTTAGTTTCCAATGTTTTATAATAATATCGTATAATTTATTTATATTTATGTAATAATGTATGTAATATTACTTTATATATTGACTGTTGCTATCAAATTACAATAACATTTGCTATATGAATCAGACTATTGCAACAAACACTTAGAAATATTCAACTGTATAGTATGTACAATGTACACACAGACGTAATACAAATACTTAGTAATTAATAGTAAATCTAAAAAGAATAGTAAATCTAAAAAGAACTATTAAATTTGATTGATTTGATTTTATTTTGAACATTCCTTTATTCTGTATCCCACATACCCGCACAAGGCAAAGGAGGTCTTAAGACATTTCGCACACCTTTTTCAGCCTAATTTTCAAGATATTGCTTGTTAAGCGACGGAATTCAACGCCGCGCTTTGTCTACCATAGGGGGGATTTTTTTCACTGCCCCTAGTGGGAATCGAATCCACAACCGTTGTGTTAACAGTCAGACGCCGTCCCACGATGGCATATTAATAATATTATATTAGATTATTTAATAATAGATAAGATATTTAATTAGCGGCTCTAAACTGGCGTTTCTAATCTATTTGTTTGTTTATAGTATGGCAATGAGAAATGCGATGTAAAATAAACGTCACGAGCACTCGTGTTGCGAGGAAAGCTGATATTGGATAAACTCACACGAGTCATATTTGAAATGCTTATATTAACAACGAGTGAAGTGGACGAAACATTTTTAGTCTAATAGATCATAATTTTTTTATGAAAAAATATTCTTTGACTTTAATTGTAAATTACAGCCAGATTGGTATTATAATGAAATATTATGATCTATACTAATATAATAAAGTGTAAGAGTTCTCTGGATCTACTGGTCTTATCTATTTGTTTTTGTTTTGTTTTGTATAAAAGCTACGTTCCTCAGGAGTGCTCCAGGCTACGAGTATCTCATGCATTCGCAGTGCTTGCACTTTCGCCGAATTATGAACATAAGTCGTTCATGACTGAATGTATAAATGAAACAACCAGTTTATTGGCAAATGCAGTGTTATAAAAATATTATAGGTGGTACGCGGGCGAAGCCGCGAGTGGGCTACTAGTTTAAAATAAACTAAAGTATATAGGTTAACGCTCTACGTTTATTAGAAATAACCATTTGTATTTGTCATTAGCCTTGATATAGGAGACTTATAATAATTTTAATTACATTCATATACCTATGTACATTAATAATGATTAATAAAATGTCAACAGACTACGAATGTAGGTCATTAGATTCTTTCTTTCCTTATACTTTACGATAATTGAGTATTTAATTTTCTTTCATTTTAATTATTGTTTTATTGGTTCAATTTCTTATTCTTATTTTCGTCTTTATATAGTTTATATAAAAGATATACTACTCGAGGAAATAAAATATTTAATATTTTCATTTCTTCGCTTTAGCAAATACGCGGCGTTGAGTTCCGCTACTTGCAATGCCACCTAAGTTCGGGGGAAAGTGGGGAGCTAGTTGGGATACAGAGTGTAACTAGAAAAAAAAAACATGTATTTGATATAACGTTATTATTACAATTTTATATACTGTGAAGACGAAATCGAATTATATCGTAATTTCATTTGTCAAAAGCAGACCACACACAATAACAAATTCAATAACAAGCAACTCTTATCATTCGCTTTATAGCCATACTTAGATTTGAAACGCCCCTTGTTGAATCAAGTCAATACCGTTAACTAAAATAAACGTTTAAAATATGAATGTATTTAAATAAAAATTGTTTTTTTAAATATTTTTATAATTAACGTTGTGCACTATATAATATAATAAAGTATATTTCTCAAGATTAAAAACTTTAGAGAATTTATCTAAAAGTATGAATTATCTAATATAAAAATAGAATATAAGTATCTATGCAACATGAGCCTTTTTATTTCGGTAGCTCGATCCCGCATAGTGATTATCACATCTTGATAAAATCAATCAATATTCAGTTGGCTGATAAAAATATATTGATCGATCGCTTTCATCACGAAGAGCAAAACATTTCTCAATAAGATATGTGATATGTCACAAATAAACTGATAACCTAAAGTTATATTAACTTTAGGTAACTTGTGATAAGGCGAACGACTTGACACACCCGATTTTTTTTATAAAGTATAAGGTAATAAACATTACCTTATGTTTAGTTGTCTTCTTGGGAACTAAAAATGAATACAGAAGTTTCATACATATTTGCATTGCATACGTGTTTGCTAGAATGAGAATTGACCCCGGAAACTGAACCAATAGGTCAATACAATAAACCACTAATCTCTTGCTAATTACTTGGCTAATCTTAATAGATAAGCCAACTAATTAATAAAAGATTCAATCAATACTTTCATAATTGAAAGTATGTTTACTATTTTTTGTATTTATTATTTTTTTTAAATCACGCTGTATTTCGCAGGGTAGGCAGAGGGAACCTAATATTAAGAAATTCCGTTCCTCAATATCCCCGCCAATTTTTTGAGACATTGCGTGTTGAGTGGCGGAATTCAACGAAATGAAGTTGAAAAAAAAATTGATATAACATTTAATTACTAAGCAATAGCATTTTTTTGCTAAGTATATATTTTCTCAATATATAGATAATACGCTCAATTAAATATAGATAATATGCTCAAGAGCAATCTATACGCGAACTATAACATTGACCTACTGCAGGTTTTAAAATAAACACATTAGTCACGTGGCCGTAAATATAAGCCAAGTACGAATTATTACTAATATTCTGAAGAAAGTAGGTAAAACGCTGAATAGTTTGCACTGAAATTGGAAACATTTAACGAAATTATATTTAATGAATTAATAAGAATTGTTAAATTTTAAATGTAAAATAAATGAAAATGTGACTACACTACTACCACTAAAGTCACATTTTCATTTATTTAACATTTAAAATTTAAACTTTATGTAAGAATCGAATTTCAAAATTTGATGTTTGTAGTTATGCGCGAGGTAGTCTTGATACTCGTATGTCCTTTGCTATAATATAAGGCAATTGATGAATCACCGTAAGAATTTAAAATAAGACTTCCGGTTATTAGTTAGCAATGATTACTAGCGACTAGCGAAAAATGTATATATGAGAGTGACAAAACTAAAAATATAAATAGTAATAAATTTTAATATTTATTTTACATGAAAAGTTTTATATTTACTTTCCATGGAAAGTTTATTTAAGAAAAACATGTAAAAATGTAATAAATAAGCTATAAGTACATAAAGTGGTCGTGACTGCCTTGATAGAGCACTTTAACAACTCGTGAGTTGATTAGAAAAAGAAATGTAAAAATCAGTACAAACAACCACTACAGAATTCGTTGAATCAAAATTAGTGTATGGACGGACATGCGAACAAGGCATTACGAACTTGTCATTGGTTCATTGGTTCATTGGTCGGTTAACTGCATGCTCTTATATTACGTATTACGAATTAATTTAATTCAGCGCTTGTTGATAAATCGCTCTTAGATTTTGTTTTCATTTTGATATTATTAGTAGTTATTTTTTTCGTTAAATTCCAATTTGCTAATAAAGTAAGTTTAGTTTCTATAATTTAATTCGATTCGATAATAATTTTATAATAAACTATCCTTTATTAGCGTTTTGAATGGAAATAACTAAGAGTTGCGTATACAGTATGACATATGAACACGTCCTTTGCAGTGCAGGTACCCTGCCTATAAAAACAGTGGGTAACATAAAAATAATCGTTAACACGTGATATAATATGACCTTCCTTGATATATGGACACAAAAAAAAACAATATGAACCAGTAGTTCCTGAGATTAGTACGATAAACCAAACAAACAATCCAGCTTAATAATATTAGACGATATGGATAAATAATAAGTTTATATTAATTTGTATGAAGACAAATGAACGCACGCCAGTCACGATGGCAGCGAGATGTATAATGTATTCCGGGTCAGCTTTAATTTATTCCAGGCTTCATTAGGAGTAGATATATGGCGGCTTCAGCTCGCTTTGGTGAGCTTCACATGTTTCATGTGAAAGTCTAAGTATAATTTAAATGCACTTAATGTCACTTACAGATAAAGCTTCTAAAAACGTTGAACTTTCCTATAAAAACATTGTATTTTAAATAATTTCTATAATAATATAATATTTTATTATTTTTTCTAAATAAAAAAATCAAAGACTACTGGCCCAGCGGTAATTTAGCTACTGTTATTGTGTGTATTATGCAAAATGTAAGTCACGTAAAAGAGATACTCCAAGTATTAAGAAACTATCCAATTTATTCCAGAAGATATAATATAGAAGATTCCAGAAGTTTTAATTACATTATTCAATAACGTGGAAACTTTATCGCGTTATCCTAGTGGGATGCGACCGCTTTGACCCGGTTATTTTCAAAACGTTAAATAATCAGGAATGGTGCACATGTGTATGTGAAACTATGTGAAATATCAACATTCTTTGCTATAAGAATAAACTTTTTAAACAAATCGTATAAATATTTGCATATTTTAGTTTTGTTTTTATCTATTATCAACTCTTTTCTCAAGGTTCATGTTATCCATTAATTATATAAAAATACATTAGAAGTTTCGACTAATAGTTTTCTTTACTTTAGATTCCTATGTATCAATCTATATCATTTATTACTTTTCGGTTGTATTTTCGTAGTTGTCTATGCGTTTCTGGTCTGGTCTAACGCTTCTGGCAGTTTACATCTCTAGATGTAGTCCAGGTAAGATAGGACGAGTGGTATAATCTAGATCTTGTCGTGCCTTAATCGAATTAAGTGGCCATTACCTTACATTCACGAACACTACATTAGACACTTAAATTAATAAGGATATTAGTCTTTCTAGCTGCAATCATATCAATCACTTGATTACTGAAATTGTAATTTAGATAATGTTTAAATAAAATCAGCTTCTCGCTGTATCCCGCATATAGCAGGGCAGACAGAGGGAACCTAGTGTTAAGACATTCCGTTCTTCACTTTTTGCCGTTTTTTTTTGATAATGTTTTCATGCCAAACTAAAACCGTATGTAAAATATCTATCTATGATAAAGGGTTACGTTACTATTAAATGATTTGCAGTAAAATATTTAAGTTCAGTAAAAATATATTAATTATAATAATCAATACAAAGCGATACTTTATTGAAGAATTATTTGACAAGTGCGACTCATCCCGCGTTCTCGGATGATGAAGCGACTACAATACTGTCGACAGATGAAAGTAAAAATAACTATTTATTAATAGCAGAGACATCACATTACAAATAAATAAATTAGGTCTACGTCGCAGTCGATAATGCACCATTTAAGTCAGTCAGTCTGCTTCAAGATATATTATTATATTTATATGAATATTATAGATTTTTCCCTGGTACACAGAACAAAAGGGTAAGAAGATTTTTTTATCTAATTCTCTAAATGTGAACGTTAAAATTATGTTTATTTTTAAATCTGGATAGAGTGTAAATATAATAAGGTTAAGTATTTCTTTTACCTACATTTTAAAATAGCAGCGTTTTACCTGAAATAAAACGTTTATTAATTTGACTGTCCCTTATTCGAAGCTTATTAAATGAGACGTGTTTGTTATCGCCTGGTGGAAGTGACGAACGCCAATGTGATAGCAGTATAGATCACTTGAAGACTGTATACTAGAGTGGTACATATATTTTGTATATTGAATGCAATATAAACTAGAAAATGTCATAAGGCGTATTCTAACAAATATACTTTTATATGAAATCACAATCATTGAACTCTTACTTTAGAGTGACAGCAAATTTTATGAGAAATAAATAAAAAGAAAAATTGTTTATTATAAAAGTATAACTAGATATTGCTTTCTCATTTTAATGAGAAATTTTTATTACAATTATTCATACATTTATCATCAAAATATAATAAACTTAATTATTTCAGGCATATAAATCACCTAAATTCATCAAATCACATGATAGGATAAAACAATTGTGTCACTGATTCTGTATTTATGATTAGATTTTTCAATCGCAAATAATACTACGAAAAGTACTATAAGATCGCGAATTTCCTTAAGCTAGAATTTCGTTGACGGTTCAATAGTCAAACCAATTTTTAGAAACAACCGCAGGTCTAATGCTTTCGGAGATAGCTGACACGCCCGCATCCTTAAACAAGGATTTGACCTAACCGCCTATTAATGAACGTGACGCGGGTCTGGCCTCACCTCCAATATTGATAAAAAGGTTAAACGATAGTCTTCTCCGATCTTCAAGTAATGATTTTGTTAATTGTATCTAGAAAACGGGGTCCATTTTCTCATTTTCCTTATCATTAGCCAATAATTCAAATCCTGACTACAGATTTATTACGTACAGACACGTAATAGAATCGGATTTGACCCAAATGGTGGCCAAAAAACTATAGAATTATCGTCAAGGGTGTAATTGTCTGAACCTACTGTTAACAAAGTCAAGTCATGAATTCTTCTTCCTGAACCTGAAGCAATAGCAGAGCAGCTGTATGTCTTTGCACTTGGAAAACATTAATTTTGTCTCTTAACTCTAACTCTGTAGCTCCAAATAAGATACCAAGACGTCAATATTTCAAATTGGGGCCTTCATATGACTGATAGCTTACGCACGCTATTGATTTCAAAATGTGCTTTACAAGTACATGGGAACTAAGTTGACCTGATAAATTCGGATGAATTGAAATGATGAATTCGTATGCGATTTATGAAGCAAAACAGAAGTATATGATAATTTGAAGATTAATGATGTAGATCTGACAAAAAAACTAGCAAATTCACTGGCCATTAAGCAAAACTTAAGGCGACTTATTTTATAAGATCTACACTAAGAAATCTTATCGTTTCCACGCGTCTTACGTGTTGATGAACGCCAAGATTCCCTCAGAAACTTCAACTGGTTAAAGTTTCATCCACCTAGTGCCCCAGACCGCTACACTATCGGACCTCCATTGTCATTTTGAACAATTTCAGAGGAGGTAAGCTTGAGATCATGTCTACGAGAACTTTGTCCAGGTGAGGAATCATGCATGGTTCTGCTAGGGCATGAGCTTTGACATCCGGGTGCCAACATACCCGTCTCCGTCGAGGGACGATAAAATGATAGATTCCATGAGCCTTGTTAGATGACACAGAATCTTGGGAATAAGAAAAACGGTGGGATAACCACGCTAGATTGAAGTTCCAAGTCCGGGAAAAACGCATCATGAAAAGCACACCAAGCCTGAACGACGTTTAGATCCAGTGAGACGTAATTAGTCACTACATGAGCTCGACTGAACGCGAACAGGTCTATAAATGGAATTCCCCATTTATGAAAATTCTGTCCGTGCCACACGATTGTGTGTCAAATGCCACTCGGGTCTCTCTTACAGCCTTAATAAACCATCAGCGTGATTGTTATAAATTCTAGAAATATAAAATGCTTTCAAATGAAAGATATTCATTTTGGTGAATATAAGAAAGATATTCACCAAATGCATATGCATCTGGTGAATCTGACAGATCTGAATGAGAACAGTACTGCGTTCCATTTCTTTTTGATTGCAATGGAGACGGCGCTCTGTTTGTAACCATGAGCCGGCAAGAGTTATATTGTTTAGGCAGGCTCCCCATGCCCCATCCAACGCATCGGTAGTGAGAAAATGATGGGGTGGATCGAAATGAATAAATGTTGACCGCCTGCAATTTTGTAGCCACCAAAGCAGTTTTTCCATTCCAGTCAAAGGAATAGCGTGAAGCATTTTGGTTCATAGCTATAAAATTTTGCTCAAGAATTTCAGAAGTGCGCGATAGTTGAGCTTGCCCCTGGGTACTGGCAAAATTGAGAATCCCGACAAACTGGCAAAATTGAGAATCCCGACAAACTGGCAAAATTGAGAATCCCGACAACCTGGCAAAATAGAGAATCCCGACAAACCTTTGAAGATTTCTGAGGCTTGTTCGTTGATCCGTCAACACTTCGTTTATTGCTGATACTAAAGGGGTAATTTGTCTGCAGGTAGACACTTTGTTTGTCCAGGGATTCCAATGAATCCCCAAAAACACTAAGCTCTTCTCTGCAACCTTGGATGATTTTTCGAAATTTATCACCCATCCTAGTTTCTTTAGAAAAACTATCACTTCCTGCACATGCTCCTGTAGGATGTTTTTGTCCTGGTTGGCTGACAGAAAATCGTCCAGTAGACGATAATTGTTATTGCTTGCTCTCTGAGAATTTGAATTATCCAATTCGTTATTGTCTGCAAACGTTTGTGAACCCTTACTCAGCCCGAATGGTAAGCAGGTCATCTCCAGGAGATCCTCGGGATAATAGAGACGCAGAAATCTCGTGTGGCTTTACCCAATAGGAAGGTGAAAATAGGCTTGTGAGATGTCTATTTTGAACAACCAATCGTTCGGTTGTAGGAAATCTCATATGCGCTGAACATTTACGAGCCTGAAATAGCGCGTCATGACATATTGTCTTAAAGCCTTTAAAATGAAAATTGGTCGATATGAGCCGTTGCTTTTGGAACCAGAAACATTGACGATAGAAAGCTTGGAGAGCGATTTCATCTTGCTTATGATCTGAATCATGTTAATTGATTCGGGCACATGTCATTTTGAATTGACGGTACCGAGGTACACCAGAGGTGGCTTTAGACTGAAAGGTATGCGATACCTCAATATTATTTTTAGGACTAGGTTCGGAGCCCCTAGACAAGCTCATCGATCCGACACTGCGCCAGAAACTAAGTCAGAAACTCCGCCTTTTATTGTCTTTACTTTGAGGAGACGGTGATAACGCTCGTTTTTGTCCAACCTTACCTTGATCACGTTGTCTCGTGTTTTGTGGAAGGGAACTTCCCTTATAAGAACTTTGAAAATTGCGATTATTCGGTGCGGCCGAATTGAAATGAGCAACAAGGTAGCATGTAGCTGGTAACTTGACAACCACCTTGCGGAGGGGCTGCATGAGAGCAATGTGGATGCAGGTAACTGCGGTTACACCAAGTTGAACCCTGCGAGAGCTAAAAATTTCGATTGGGCCCCTGCAAGGTGCTGTGTGACTTTTTAGAGCAGCCTTCGAGGCAGAACTCATATTTGTTTTCTGGGCAGGCTGCATGAGAGCAATGCGGACGCGGGTAACTGCGGTTACACCAAGCTGAACCCTGCGAGGGCTTAAAATTTCGATTGGGCCCCTGCGAGGGGCCGTATGACTTTTTTAGAACTGCCTGCGAGGCAGAAGTCACATTTGTTTTCTGGACAGGCTAGAAACACTTCTTAATTCCACCAGCACGTTCTAAACTACAGTAAACTTTTCTGCGCTGAAAAAATTAGTAGCTGACGGAAGAACCTTGCGAAGACCGTATTTAGCAGCCAAATCCTCAGCCGATGGCCACAGATTAATTGAATTAGGTCTGTGGAGCTTTTATGAAAAACGCCAGACGAGCAAAGAGCGCTTATTAAAACGTCATAGTTCGACAGGTCGCAATCTTTCGCCCACGACAGTAGATCCCGTAAACCATTTTGTAAAGCTTCCATTTGCTTAAAATATACACATGGTTAAGGCAGCATATATCTTGCCGGCGTGATTGAGATGCCGAGGGATTTCATAAGAACCTGTTTCTTCATTAATTTCAAGTTCCGTAAAGTCCGGAGAAAAATTGTACAATTTATTGAAAGTCCGCGTATCTGACAACAGACCAATCATCTTTATCCAAATGTGGATGATCAATAAGCATTGAAGGCCGTTGAAGCCTTAGGAATTAAGGATTTCAAAAGAGAGAGTCAAATCATTCTTACAATTAACAGATCTTTCAGAATTTTCATGAACGATCTCATCATCGATACGGTATAAGCGTAGCTTGCCGCCATAAGCGATGTGACACGATAATTAAAATCTTCACTCACTTAAAATCAGCACTCACGTGACAATGGCGATTTCTTTGGAACACGATCTTTCCACATTCTATTCTTTATATTTCTACGGTGTTTACTCTTCGAATCATTTGACGATCACTTGAACTTAAGGACCTCCGCCGCTGCTGATTCGGTGAGAAAGAAGTTCCCGGAACCACGGACGCTACATTGTTTTCCATGCTAAACACAAAAAAGAAACACTATCCTCCGAAAAAGATGAGAGAACCATTAATTTTATTAAATTTATCAATTAGTTACATGAAACAAAACCGTTAACATTTACGAAAGTAAAACGTTAATAGAATATAAAATTTAAAAATGTGAAGGTAGATTAACTTTATTATATCGGCCTAAGTAGGCCTAAGCTAAGCTGGCTAAGTAGCCATATAATTTCACTATTCAACTAAACATTTAATAAATGAAATAAACGAAATGTGAAATGAAAAGAAAAAGTATACATTATTATAATAATGTAAAAACTTACTTGTATAATATCTTTGAAGAGTCGGAATACGTACTCGGACGATGACCGACTCGGCGGGAAAGTAAAACGCCAATGAATATTTTTATCCACGGCTGTCAAAATGTGCCGGGGCTGCCAAGTGGAAGTGACGTCAGGGGGAAAAAGGCGTGGCCTAAGAAGGAAATACAGGCGGGAAACGTAGTGCCTATCTCATTTAATAAGCTTCGAATAAGGGACAGTCAAATTAATATATTACAATTTTTAAATTTAGTTACTTATTTTAGAATTTTAAATGGGCCAATTACTAATATCTAGCTACAATGTCACAATGAACGAAGGAGACGCGAGGACGAGACGACGAGAAGATAACGAGGCCTAAACAATAATAATATACAATCGTTTGATGTATTTATTACTTAGGCGCTTATCTTTAAAAGCACTTAGAATATTATTAAATGTAATATTTCTATACGACTGGGAATCAGAATTAATAAAAATTAATAAATTGAATAACTAATATTATTTGCAAGAAATATGCTAGTATTCTTTAATGTAGGAAAGATAACCTATAAAATAAAAACGAATGTATCACACATAATAAAATGCGTGTTTAAAAATAAGCGACTTGTGTTCACAACTTGCGGCAAGGTTAGTTGATGGATCATTGCTATAATCGTTATTGCAAAAATTTTCCTTTATATATTATATAGTTAATTTGATTTAATAAGTCTGTCGATTATTTATACTTTATCTGCATTTTTATTGACTTCGAATGTCTAAAGAGAAATAAAAATATGGTTTTCTTTAATATACATCAAATTAGAGATTACAAATGATTGCAATATACTGTTAAATTAATGTTTATTTAAATTATCTTTTAATATATATACGAATGAAAAAAGAAGATATATATACATTCATTAAAGTTTTAATTAATTATTGTTAAATCATTCTCGTTCTACTACATTGTTGATAAACGTAAGCGTCTGATTAAAAACTCATACAAGGTGAATTGACGCATTTAAAGTCAAGAGTGGCGTAAAAAGTAAATAATTAATTTACATACAATACAATGTCGATAATGTTTAAATGGTAGGCAGTAGCTAAGTAACTATACAAGATATATAGTATAGTATAGCAGTAGTATACAATCAATCGTTAAGTTGCTTTTATTGCGTTGTACTATTTTGTTTATCTACGGTAGTCGTAGCGTGCCTTTATTGCGGCGAGACACAACCGCATTGCAGAATCAACACGGAAAATTTTAAACTAAATACTAATGTTATTCTTAAAAATATAAATGTCAATAAATATTATTATTAATATTGGGAGTAAATTTAATATGTTAATTGATATAGCATTATTTATTTTCATTTATGATAATATTTAGGGCAATACTCGGTAATCGAATATAACTATTCGTATTTATATTTGGTAATAAATCCTACTATGGTAAATTGGTTATTTGTTAAATATTGTAATTTTATTAGTTTTGCGATTACTTAGAAAAACTATTTAAAAACCACTTTTTACGATTTTTTATCGTGTATAATTATTTGGTTTAATTCTACAGAACAAACATGAAAATTGTTTAATATGTTAATTTCAATAATTTTTACAGCTCGGTATATTATACTAACTATTCACGATCATGAATCAATTTAAAGCTCTAAAAACGACAGTATAAGTCGTAATAAAAAATATAATAATAATATTTATAGTGTTTTTCATAAGTTAAATAATATTAAATGGGTTTACATCTCATTAGGCAGACCTTTTCTAGGTGACACTTTATATACTCGTATGTCGCTGTTAGCAAGGAACGCGTTGAACGTTGACAGTAAAAATAATGACGTGACATTATTGAATGCTATGAAGATATTAAGTAAGAATATAACTTCCCCATCGGTAAACTATTTTTATGGTGAAATATTTGCTATAGTTTGTGTGTAAAAGAAGAAGTGTGTGAAAGATTTTTTTTTAAATAATACTAATCTTACTGTAAACCGTTTAGCGGACTATTGTTTATGACATTGTCTGAGTGTATTTACATATACATAGTCGTATTTGGAACAGACCTATTTTTTTTTATTAAATATAAGGTGAAATATCCAAAAGAACGAATGTTATTTTCGAGACAAAGACAAATAAGTAAAGTATAAAGTAACTACTTTTATTTCATTGGGGTATGTATCAAGAATAACAATATTTTTATACAAATTAAACTCCATTGTCAAGTATAATTATTAAATATTTTAAGAATGCGTATAAATACTTCATCCATGTACATTTCTACGAGTAGCATGTAAGCAGTTCAATTAAACAATAACATTTTAAATAACTATTTTGCTTCTGTATCCGAGGAATGTGTTAGGTAATTAGCGTGGAATGCAAAGAACTAAAGACATTATTAAGACAACAAAGACCTTGATGGTCATGAGCATCTAAAGTTTCGGGGGCGTTTCTTTGTTTGACTTTTGTTTTACAAATGATCACACGGACGTTTATATCACCGATTAATACAAAGGTGCTGACCTCGTTGGAACCCAGCAATATATGAGTAGATTGCCAGTCATTGCTTACTGCTATCCTCATACTATATAGAAAACATACATTACAAGTTTGTATTTATTTCTTCATGTTTATTTATTACGGAATCTTAGTTAATAGTTCTGTTATTACTAATAAATTATATAAGAGGTTATTCTTAGAATTTACTACATACTGTAGGTATACAGAATTAATTGCAATAGAGCTTTTGTTTTCAATATTTTAATCTAGTTCACTATTCACTTATGAAAGAAGCATGTCTTTTGTTTTCATATAGTGATTGCTGCATGTTAAATGTAAACTATGTATTTATAATGTAATGCATAAATGTATTAAAATAACATATTTTATTATTAAATATTGAATATTTAGTAGTATATTAGACACAGAACATTTTAGTATTTTTCATAGCGAAATTTACTCTGCTAGACCTTATCTTAATAATGATTTGAAGTCTGACGGCTCTGTCTTATCTCGCTCCTGTTCTAATCTGCCTCGATCTCTATTCTCGATACTGTATCGAATCGCGGTCCCATCACTCTTTAGACTATGGGAGAAAAGGAAGTGACTGAGCACTAGTGTCCTATCTTTTAAATTGTCATATATATCTTAAAGGGATATGTATGTAACATAATATGTAAACGTGATAAACAGTAACTTGATGATATATGAAATGAATCTGTCACAAAGATATGGGTGGTAAGTGTTATCATTGTATTCACAATATGCCTATATTTACTCTGCCTGTCAACGTTTTCATGACTTTTGAGTCACATATGTTAAATCATTTTGTTTATCTACTTACTTTGTTTACTTTGCTAATTTATACATTTAATGCAAATACACTGCATATATTTATGACACTGTTATTAATGCAAATATTTGTGATATATGCAATATACATATATATTTGTGATATTAGTTTTATATTATAAATATTTTTATAGACAATGTTTGAACAGGGGGTAAAGATAAATTCTATGTAAAATTTATACAAAACGTGATAAAAATAACGTAAATTAAACATGAGTAATTGTTATTGTTATATTAGGGGAGGGGGAATTCATTGGAATTATATGCAAATTTGTGGAATATATTTTAATTTAACACGTACTAGCATTAGCGCTATATGTTGATAACTTCAAGAGTAAAAATATTCCGATATAATAGTCTCTTTATCCTTATAAATACATACAACAGCGTCTAGTTCACAATAAGTGGTGCTGCACGTGGGAGTGAATAACAAAGCCTTTTTAGAATATATTTAATATCAATGATGAAGGAAAAGTGGCTTAGATGGAATAAAAAAACGGATATTATTAAAAAAAAAAACGGACACAGTATTATATTAGGAAGTTATTTACAATTATAACTTCTTCAGATTAATTTAAATTATATTAAAGCACCAGCAAAATTACTTAGACTCTAAGTAAGGCGCACAACCGCGTAGATGTGAACAATGCTTAAGCAAAGAATAGCTAAAGTACTCACTGACTATGTGAATCATAAAAGATGCGAAAACCACCATCCAACCCCATCCGCCGTCTGGCGGGGGTGGCAGGCTCTCGGAGCCCTCTCTCGACGTCTCGACTGCCTGCGAGGTCCCATTCTTCGCGCTCTTCACAGCACCATGCGACATGTTGATGCAAAACTATTATTACTTGGCACTTATTTTTAGGTATTTTAAGGCAGTGTGCTATATTTGTATGTTGATATGATAGATTTCAATTCACTTTTGTTTTCTATATTTGGTATTTAAATAGAGGCACTTAATGTTTTTATTGGAAAGAGGAAGCAACGTTGCAAAAGGTAGGCTCATAGGATTAAAGCATGATCTATTGATATAGATCTTGACAGTTCTGTCTATCTGCGGTTCAATGTGACCTCCAGATTTCTGAGCTGTAGATAGTTTTGGAAGAACATTTTTGGCTTGGTATCTGGAACAAAGGAAAAAACAATTATATATTTAAAACACATTTTTTTTAAAATTATTAATTGATTATTAATTATTAATTATTGATTATTAATTAATAATTATTGATTATTAATTCTATTATTATTGTAATATTGTACTTTCCCATATAATTAACGTTTTGTCAATAATTGTGTGGGCAAAACCAATTTAAAAAATTATGAGTATAGGGAATTTTCAACATTAGTATCGATATAAAATTATAATAATAATCATCATAGCAAACTATAACAGTTACTGTTTTGTAATTAAATTTACTACAAACAACCTGTTTAGTTGACCTCCTCTTATCTAATAATAAGATATTTGTATCAAGCGTTCCTTGGGAATTACTTATGCAATTCCATACTCGATCTGTACGAAAAAAGCTAGATTGGATTTTTAACTTAATATTTTAATTATTGTTCTTATTTTATCAATGGATACGTTAATGGGATATTATATTTAAATATAATACAATGTTTATTTCGTACTCCCGGAGCACTGAAATGATCCAAAACGTTTGGATTAATGATTGAAAAATGTAACTGTCTCCCACACTAAGAGCCATAATAAAAAATTCCCGAAGATATACATATATCCTAAATGTTAAACTTAAAGAATTAACAATTCATCTTTTAACTGCCATATTCAATGGAGTTTTATCAGCTGCCGTATACCTTATCACAATTATTTATTCAGAATAACAATATTTCTGTGTTACTCGTAACTAAAACAAATTACTTCATAATTTGTTCTTTATTTAGGGTTACAAATTACATTATCACCATGAAATAACAAGATAACATTTTTTGCATGCGCCAATAATAAAATAGCGAATTTACGTAAGACGTAAAGTGACCGTTATTATCAATGTTTATTATTATTCGATAAGAGGTCGATGTTCATGATCACTAATGAATCTGCGCTCTAGAAAATTACATCACGTTATCATACGAGTACACTGTGCGTCGCCGCTGAAGGACTGGCCATAAATAATGTTGCAATTAAAAATAAACAAAATGTTACTTTTGAATTTGGAATCTGTTATTTTTATACGATCGTTCATTGTGTTTTCTTATTTTTGTGCCAATATATTGTAATATATTTTGTGATCTTAAAAAGGAGTTGGGTGATAAAAGGGAAAGGAATCACTGTCATTGCATTACATAAAGTTGGTAGGGACACAATACAATTTTAAAAATACTCCATAAGCATGGTATTAGTTAAATATTTGTGTAACGAAACTTCCTCTGTTTGTGACGTGTGAAGATCTGGCCATCGACGAAGTAACGAAAAGCGCGATTAAAGCAATAAGGAAAAGAATACGAAGAAATCCTGTCCGAAAGCAAAAGATTTTATCTCGGGAGATGAAGCCTAGCACGTAGATCCATGTCGCGTATTTTGAAAGATAACTTAGAACTTGCAGCCTATAAGAGAAGCCAGACATTTATTATCTTTTCGTTTCTCTTTCTTGTCATATACATGTAATAAGATTCTTACTGGTCGCTATGTGTACAAGGAAGATAAATTATAAAAGCTTTTTTCTATGCCCCCAACAAAAGCTTTTATAATAAATTTTCCAAGACAATTGCTGTTAATCAACACGCAACGTCTCGAAAACGAGGCTGAAAGTAAGGAACGGAGTGTCTTAACACTAGATTCCCTCTGATGATGCGGGAAGAATGTGAATGTGTGCGTGAATTTAATTAATAAATAGTTAATTAATAAATAGTTATTTATTCAAAGGTTTATCGTGTTTCATTTCTAGTTCACCAAAAAAATTTCAGACCTCCATTACAATAGTTTATTTGAATATAGAATATTAAAGAATGCAATAGTACTGCATTTCATTTTCGCATGATGCAGTTATTATACTACAGTATAAAAAAACAAAAATTAATTAGTTCTTGCAAGTCCTCTAACTCGAAAGTTATGGAACGAACGATATGGGGAATATATCAACATTGTAGGTACTCATTTTACATGTGCTATGCTTGAAACATTAAGTAGGACTTGTATTTTTATTTTACATGTATTTAGATTAAGATGAATAACTTAATCTAAATAACTACCTACTTTACTTATTTATCAGTTAATGTATTATTTACTAAGCAATTTTGTATTTTCAATGAAACTCTTCAATATCTTATTTGAATAGACGTTTAATGAGAGCTCGGATAATCCTGAGTACCGTCTTCAAATTATCATTTATAATTTGCTCTTTCATTTTATATTTTACTTTGCTAAATAAAATCAATGTTTTATTAATAAGTTTTCAAAACTTTACGACAACGTTTTGCCTGTTGCTGATTTTAAAGACATTCCGTTTTGAGTAGTGGAGTTTCACTACATTTGTTTGAACCAACCGAAAAATATATTAAAGGTTTAAAATTGCATTCGGCTCCACAACTACATTATATAATGCAATCATAGCGATTCAGTTAGCACCCTTTTAATATCATAAAATATTTTACAATAAATTGGCGCGAAAATAAGAAATCACAATGAACAATCGTATAAAAATGAGAGATTCTAAATTTAAAATAATATTTTGTTTATTTTTAATTGTAACAGTATTTATGGCCAGATGAATTATACACGTTTATGTAAATAAAGATTAATCGAATAATTGACTGTAATTTTTGTTTTTTTCCTTATTTATGGTGATCATACGTATTTAATAAGATATATATTAGTTATTACATTGTTAATTATAATTATAAAGTTATTATTATTTTGTGTTGCAAATGAAAACCAAGTCTTCACTCATTTCTTTTGAACAGAGTTTAATTTTATTTGCCAACTTCTTAAAGTAGACCGTAGGAAGAAACGAATGGGCCCGATTATCACAATTTATTAGTTTTAGACCGGCGGGAGCCCGTGGTAGCTAGTTAAAAGAGTCGCCACGTGCTTCTAAAATGATTGTTGCGACGAGACGCGGTCCGGCATCAGCATCCAAGTACTGAATCGTTTAGTTTTACTCAGAGCTCAGCGGCCAACATCGGGGCAGTGACTCAGCGCGTGTCGACTGTCAACATTGCGAATCAAAGTGTAATTGCAATCACTGGACATGTTTAAACAATAGCCATTATGTATCGTCTTTTGATTAAGCAAATTGGAGATTTAGGAAATTATGAGAATATGAGAATATAAATAAAAAATACTTATGCTGAATATATTTTAAAAGAGTAACCTACTCGTGTTAATCAAAACCCCGTTCGAATTTACTGCAAAAACATAGAAGTACTATTCTGGGTATTAGTAACTTAATAAACCAGCAAATAAACAAAGAAACTATATTATGATATTGCATACATTTTGAATTTGATCGTAAAAACCGCGAATTGTACTGTAAAGTAATTCAGGCGCCAAAAATAATTTTGATGGCGCGATATTTTTTCACCAATTAAATTGATTAGAGTTTACATAAAAAACGTACCTATTTAAAATAAATTCCTTGTGATGAATTTCAAATACTTGCTTGTTTCGCAGTTCAAATTCACGACAATGCAAACTAATAATATTGAGAACACTGTTATAACCGTTCGAGCGTTCACTCTCGCACGCTGCCGCCCTCTCACTGACAAGTGACAACAAAAATAGCAGATAACCGAGGTAAGTATCGCATTTAAAGATATCTCGCGAAATGTTTCCAGATTTCCAATAACTGCGTTTAATGCCATTGTTCTCGCTATACAAATATAAAATACAGTCGAATTGAAGAAGATAATAATTTTCTTACAGAAGTCGGTTAAAAACGTAGTAAAAGAATTTTTAACCGGAAATACTGATAGATTGAGAGTTGAATTGGGTGTGCAAATAAGTATTAAACTTTATATATGCTTAAATTTGTTTACTTATATTAATTTTTGAGTTAAAATAAAAAAAAAAACAGCGGACAAGCGCGAGTCGGGATCGTCCACCTAGGGTTCCATACAAAAATTGGAGGTCTCGAGCTTTTTCTGAAATTCAAGCTTAGCTTAGCCAAATTCCTTTCATCTGATACCTAAGTAAATGTAGAAATATGTTTTTTTTCAGAAAATCAAGGGACCGTAGATATCGATATTTTTAAGCGCTTCTGCGACAAAGGCTCTTGACAGACGGACAAAAGGTGATCTTATAAGGGTTCCTTTTTTCCTTCAAATGTACGGAACCCTAAAAAGAAATATGCATACTACGTAGGCTTAAATGTAGGTCATGTTACTTTGCAGGAATTAGTTCTAATTATTAATTAGTAATTGATACTTGTTAACACAAATTAAAAGTGTAATCAGTATAATTACATAATGCCTTCATCTTTTAATCTTATATCCATAACAATTAAAAAATCCTAATTATTTATTTCTGAAAACAGCTAAACATTCATATTTTGACTTTCTCTTTTTAAAAAATACACGGCCATTAATTAGTTAAAAATTATTGGAAAATTATATGATAACAAAATAATGTAACGCTCAGGATTGGAACCCTATAGGTATTATCTACATCAAATAGTTATTGTTTAAACAACCGCAGTGGTACGTGCAATTGTAGACACTGTACATAGTGCGGAGCGCCTATTTAATGTTTAATGCTCTAATTAATTATTGATTCACTATTACAAACAAAACAAAACAACACAAATACACTATTATAAGCAAATCGTAAAGTTAAACAACGTATTCTTTAAAATTAATTTAAGGTATAGCAGCACTAAAAATTACAAAGTCAGCAGTTTTACTGTCACATGCCATTTGCACGTACAAAGACAAACTATTAAGTATTATAAATATTTTAACAATTACATAAATATGTTTTTAAAATACTAATAAATGGGCTATTAAAAAATGGGATGGGCTATTAAAAAAAAAAAAAAATTTTTTTAATAGCTAATCGTGGCGAAGCGGCTGTAAATCTGTCGGTTGTATGATGGATTTCCATTCATGGGAACGAATCATTTCTTGACCCTAGTAAGTGCGGCGTTGAGTTTCACCACTCAGCAGTCAGCACCATATATCTCTAAAATTAGGCGGTGCGTAGGCAACGGAGTGTTTCTGTCTTAATACTAGATGCCCTCTGCCAACCTTGCTATATACGGGGTACAGCCTTAGTTGTGTTTTTGCCCATTTCGTCTAAATTGATTTTCACTAAATAAGAATTCCCCCCTAGTGAAATTAAATTTAAACAAAAACTAATTTAAATTAGCTGTTTTGAATTCAGTAATTATTAAAAGTATGAATTTATAATTAGTTAGTATGATTTACTTTGTTAACTTTAAGGCCGCGAAAGGTCACAGTTATTTAAATTATATTCCTGAGTCCACGAAGTGGTAGTGACATAATATACTAGTTGCCGTCCGCTACTTCGTTTGCGTAGTTATACACACATTGTCGTCTTTATTTCTTCAATTATTGTTTAGTACTTTCACTTTGCCTCCTTACCAGAGCGAAGAAATGAAAATATTAAATATTTAATTCCCCCCATTGGGAATCGAACCCACAATCGTCGCGTTTACAACCATACCTTGGTGCCACCGGGCCACAACGGTCTCATACTCTGGTCATTTTATATATATTAAGATATTCATAAAGCCGCAATCGTTTTGTTTATATTAAATTTGATATGCTTAGCTCATAATATTGGAATTAGTGTCATGTGAAAATTATGTTTTACTTATTAAATATTAACTAAAGTGTCGAATTAATGTTTGCTCGATGTCAACTGAAATAAGAAGCATGTGTACACTTGTACAGATACGTCTTGGTATAATTTTATTATTTATTGTATAACAAAAAAATTACATTAGTAAACTCAACTTTGACTTATTTAGAATTATTGCTTATATTTAAAAATTTTATTATTTATTATTTTTTACTTAGATATATTTTATGGTTATCAAATTTCTAAGCTTGCAATTTTCACATAGCTTCTTTACTTTTTTATTAGGAAAATATCGAAATCTAAAAAAAGCTTCAGTTTCACGCACACAGCAGGGTAGGAGAGGGAGCCTATTGTTTAGACACTTCGTTCCCCACTTTCCGCCGAATTTTGGTGGCATTGTGTGTTGAATGGCTATAAATTTAAATAAATATTTCGAGTGGGAATTGCACCCACAACCAGTCGCGTTTTCAGTCACATTTTGTGCCCCTGCGCCACGACTGGCTAAGTTTATCTAGATTTTTCATATAAATTTCTATATCTGAAGCTTTGGCAGATAAATTTCTATTTTTCTACGAGCCATTAAGTTGTCACAACATGGTTTTTTCCCCTATAAATATTATAGTATTCGAAGCCCAGATAGTTGAGGTTATAAGGTGACATACAATAATAAAATTTCCATATTGCCTATGTGTGACGTGTTTAAAGTGTAAGTGGAATCAATTTCGTAATGCTTTGTGTTTTGGGAAATAATCTTTTGAATTTATAGTCTTGATTCTTGCACATTTATAAAGAAGAATATGTAGGGGAATTGTGCTCAAGATGGCATACTATGATAAGATGACACACTACCGATATTGATGAAACTATTAGAGCTAAGTGCGATCTTGTGACGTTTTAGAGAGTGTCTGTAGATGCAGCTAGTGCATAAATTCAATATGGGTGCAAATGAATGCAGATGGGCAAGTAATTCATGTTTTCGTTATTTTCAATTGCAACAAATTTTTCTTTCGCTTTTGCTTGATGGTGAAAAGACATGTAAGATAAAGATTTTCTATTTGAACTAATTATAAATGTGAAATAGGATTATTATATGACAGAACTAACGCTAAAAGCGCATCCTAACCTATAAACTTTTGTCACAATGGTTAAAATTAAATTCATATATCTATTGGGTAAGATGACATACGAAACGTGAGTATAAGATGGCATACTATCTTACCCTTATAAATAGCATCGATGTATTTTTTTTGCTTTACCGACAAAATGCCTGGCAATTACAAACGAATATATATTGGTCACAAGAAGACATGGATAAGGCTGCTAGAGCAAGGGCATTCAATAGCCGCAGGTGACGAAGCTTATTTCCCTTTTGGAAAAGGAAGTGACTGATAACGGAATCCAACCTCATAAAATTTGCAACATATATGAATCTGGCCTTAATACTGTTTAAAAGCCCCCCAGCAAATAAGAAACTGTTTATTTGTGAACTATGCTCGACAAATAATGATGGCATTTTTATGCCACATACTAAGTATGTCATTTTACCCTGTAGATATTTCGTCTTACACTAGTCGACCTAAGTGCGATTTTTGTTTATTTTTATGATGTTTGAAAGATAATTGTTCTGAAACTAAAATAATTTCGTTGATTATGAAATATATAATAGTATACGCAATATGCTGTTCTCAGATCACTTTATTTATTTGAAATATTTGTCTTCAAACAAAAAGTATGTCATCTTAAGCACAATTCCCCTATGTCATTCGTTTCCTTTTTTAATACTTTCGACCCGAATAAAATATATATGGTATAATGTAATATTTCAATCATTTATATTTAGAGGTAAAATGTAATACCTATGCAATGTATATTTAATTAAAAAAAACATAGAGTTTAAACAAGACTCTACGATACAAGTCTCCTAACCAACTGCTGGTAATGCATCATGTTGTAAAATAAATTTAATTTTAAAATTTTCCAATACAAATAAACACATTGTACCTTAAAATTATAGTAATATTTTACATTATATTGTGTAAGTTATAAATGTAAATGAGTGTGGCATACGTTACTTCCACCATTTTGTTTATCATCTACATAGTATGAAGTTTATCACGCATCTACATATCTCGACGTGACCGAGTTGTACTTGAGCTGTGCACTACAAAATATACGAGTAAATACGAATGCTGTTGACCGACATGATTGTATACATTCATATCTATTACTTAAACTAGGTAATGGGTTACATGGTTATCAAATTTAATTAATAGTTTCTTTTTAATATTCAAATTTATATAATAAATGTAAGATTCTGTTTCGATATATAAAGTTCAGGCCATTAAAAGAGTATAACAAATGGGATAGATAGATATATAGATAGATTTTATATAGAGTGAGAATCGAACTCGCAATCGTAGCACTTATTGTCAGACAATGTTCCATTCCATGATCAACTGTCATCAGTTAATGCCTTTTACGAATTTGTGTTAAAAGAATAATTATGTGTCTTCGGATTTCATTTATTGTAAAACAAAAAAAATCTTTAATAAAATATTCATTTAAAAAGGTACTTCATAAAAGCTCCTTAATTATTGGAAGTTTTTAATCTGTAAAGCTAATTTCGAAGTAGGTAATTGCGTCCTTTCAAATGTGCGTTTTTATCGCTTATAAGTTATAATCGTTAGGAGGTCGACCGGCGAGGAAATGCGGACAAGGTTCATTTTATAGGATAATTCGTGTTTGCAATGTATATGTGGCGAACCAACGAGGACAATATTAATTGAGCTTAAATATATAGGTATCTCCTTTTGTAGAATTAAATATTATTTACAATATGATTATACAAGTGTATTAAATATTACCTAAATACCTACAACATGCAAGTATACAACACATGCAAGTATATTTATGCAAGTATACACTGTATTAAATATTTGGTATTTCATGTACCTACAGAGCATTATAAAATTGAATTATTTAAAAAAAAAATTACTAATTAATTCAGGTCCCAGGTTTCCTTTGCCTACCCTGCTATGTGTACAGTGAGAGACTATTCGCACAATTTTAGAGAATCCACAACCCTGGAATTTACAGTAAGATGATGTACCACTATGTCACGGCGGCCTTAGTGTATAATTTATTAAGTACTTAAGAATTACCTTAATATTGAATATTAAGTATAAAAGCTGAAGCTTAAGCTTAATACGCGTAGGTAAAAGCTTAATTTTAAAATTATACTCGTATACAGAATGTAAAAAAATGTTTATTTTTTATTCTGAATGAAATAAAGTTGTAAAAAGAAAAGAAAACGCGATATTCATCCCGACAAAAGTGCTCAGGCTCAATTTAGGCGCCAACGACTCTATCTGTTCTATAGGGTTGAAGTCTTTAGTATGTATTTTATTTTATTCATTTATTTAAGTATTCTTCATTTAATAAATATAAAATAATGATCAATAAATAAAATCTATAAATATAACAGAGCGTGCTTCATCTTTCCTTAGGTTGTCTAGTTTATTGATGATATTTATTGTGAATGATGTGATGTTTATTTTGAAAATATTTTATATATATTTCTTCAAGTTATACGTACTTAACACTGTAACTACTTTGGTGCAGAAAATATTTTGGAAGTCTATACTTAGTGTTAAGATGTCGAGTGGCGGAACTCTACGCCGTAATTTATCTCAACACCAGAGCGAAAAAATGGAAATATAAATTTAAATAAATATTACATTTCTTCGAATAGGGATCGAACCCACAACCAGTCGCATTTACAGTCACACACGCCACGACTGGCGTCTTCTGACTATGAGGCTGCCATGAACCGAAACAGAGAGCAGTTCAATTATATGTCAATGTAACATAATATCCAAAATACATATATCGATATGACGAGAAGAAGTGACTGACCTACTTTCTACCAAACTTATCACGATTTGCCAAGCTGCTCTCAAGTTTCCGGTTGCGTTTCCTTGTATTATAAAACCGAATCTTAAATATGTATGTAGCATATTTTACTTGATATTTATCTATATTTTATTGTAGTAAAATGTGAAAAAAAAAAATAGTAAAAATAAATATTAAAATCTGCTAGTCTGTTTTTTTTTTAAATATAAAATGAAATTAAGTAAAATTAATATTGAAATTTATTTCATATATTTTAATATGTATCAGGCAACCCTAAGTTTCCCGCGCAACTGTAACGCGATTACAACGCTCGATTAGCTGAACTCGCTCGTCTTGTTGTCAATTTATTTATACATTTAACACGTTCAATTTGCAGTGAAAAATATTGATGGATAGTGTTTAAAACAATTTTGTTCATAAATAAGTTTCTGATCATAGCTTAGGTTTGTGTGTGATGTGTGAATAGTGACATATCAAAATAGTACGCTAAGAACGGATGTAATTAGAATCTTTTTTATCTACATTAAATAGCAAAAATATTGACACGTAAATTATTTAAAAAAATATTGGAAAAAATCGAAGAAAGCCAAAAATAGACATTTGTTTGTTTGTTTGTTTTATATAGGATTTGGATATGTTAATAAATATCAATTATCTTTTTTTATTTTCTATAGTACATCATAAAAGGGATATATTATTGCATTATCCATCAATATCTCAGGGATTGCCCTCTGAGCTTTAAGGTGAAAATGAAAAACATCGATGTTTGATATTCGAGCTTAAGCATCGTTAGTTGACTTATAAATTTATTTGTCAAGGCAATAAATATTTCATTTGTTTGTTACTAGAGACTCATATGCGGTGTCGCTCCTTTATACTTATTTTTATATTATAAACAAAGAAAAATATAATTTCTTAATATGATAACATATGATAAGTATGCTATAATATTCCATATTGTGTACGTCGTTATATTAAAGTGTCGTTTTTCATTATCGTATCAAATTCTACACATAGTCGATTCTAGTAAGTGTAGTAAGGCTACGTTAAGTTCAACAATAAAGATATTTTTATCTTTAATTGGTATTTTTGTTTGAGAGAATGCCAGCAAGGCCTCTTGCAAGTACTTAGAACAATACTTTTAGTACTCGACCTTTAAGTTAATAAGATATTTACATAAGTAATGAAGAAAAAACATGTTGTGTGTGCCTCTGACGAAGAGTAAAGTGTTTAAAAGAAGAAGTGCTTAAAATGAATGCTTATACAATGATAATATTATAAGGTTTTAATTTCGTACAATAATATTACATTTTTACATGCATTGAGTTTTTAAAATTGTTAAGTAATTTAAATATTTTTATTATTTTTTTGCTGTAGGTCATAAAGAATCTAATGTTATAAAATTTGTATTTCTCAACGTTTGATTACTTTCACTTTATTATGAGCCCTAAAATCACGTTCTCGTTAACCAACCAGAACAACTTGAGGTAACAGGTGTTTCTAGTACTAGAATTACTTATACAGTAAGAATATATAAAAAAATACTTGTTAATTAATATACTAAAGAAAATAACTTACCTTGTCAGTTTTGTATGGATTCAGAAAATATTTAAAATTATAATATACTGTCCAGATGAAAGCACAGAATCGATATACACCTTTGTTTAGGTCGCTGTCCTAATTTGAAATAGAATTTGTAACTTAAAAAATGGGTATATTTGATTATCAAATATTTTTTTACAATTATCAAATGATATGTTATATTGTATTTAAAAAATATTATATATTGTCGTATTTTGGTTAGGCCGTTTTAGGTTATATATAGTGTGGGGGGAGGCCGCGCGCGGCGCTGTCGGCGGCCGGCGGTGGGCGACTGACTGCGCGCGAAGGCGGGCGGCAAGAAGCCTTCATGTTGGTTTCACTACCGCAAATACTCTATCTCCACTCTAAATACAAATGTCCTCATGTGGAAAGGAGATACCTTTAAAACGTGCGGAAATAATAATTCGTAATAATAATATGGAAATTAAATTTTCTTTTGGTAGGGGTTAAAATGTTGATATTATCGCTTTTTATATATAAATGAATAAATATCTCCACTGTCATTTTTAATTAAAATACTAATTTCTGTATATTACAAAAATCGCTAATCTCTAGAAATAATAATAATAAATAAATTTTCCATAAATAATTAATACAATACTTTCAATATTGTTTTTATTACCAGATTGTTATTAAGCGCATACCTTTCCATTAACCTCAGCAATAAAATGCAATGGATCGCAATGAAAACTACTTTTCTTTATTTCTTTTTACTCGTAAATCATGTTATAAGTCATTTAAAAGATTTAGGAGAAGTTTCTAAGAATTGGACAAGTGTTTTGAAATATTTAGAAAAACGTATAGTTGGAGGTAAAACTGCGTCAAAAAAGAAATTTCCGCATGCAGTTCAGCTATTTAATTTTGGTGGTCTATGCGGGGGCACGATATTGACAAGCAAAACAGTGTTAACAGCAGCACATTGCTTTGATGAGAACGAGAACTTAGCCGAGATCTTCATTTTCGCAAGTAGCTAATACTAAACTTTTTCCATATGAACTAACAATATAATATCGACACTCCAGAGTTTCATTAAACTTGAGAAAATTTTAATTTCAGATCCTCGTTATATTTTTGATAACCGATCGGCAATGCATGAGGTGTGGGATTTTAAGAAACATGAACTTTATAATAATCCAGCGACGTTTTCTAATGACATTGCAATTGTTATGATACACGATGAATTTCAATTTGGCCCCTTTATTCAGAAAGCTAAATTGTCTAACACAGATGTGTGGATGAAAGAGTCCACTGTCGTTGTCGTTACCGGATGGGGAGAGACAAAGGTATTTTTTGTCTCACATATATAAATTACTAATTAAATATTAAATTAATAAATATCTATTTATAATTATGTCTTGTTCAGTATGGTGACGGCATGAAAAATAAAGATTTTAAGCAAGCTCAGCTCTATTATATTAATAAAACAACATGTATGATCCAAAATGAAGTTATATTGCAACCAGAAATGTTTTGTTTGTATGGTGAAGGACAAAGAGACAGTTGTCGAGGTGATTCAGGAGGAGGAGTCGTTTGGAATGGGTGAGAGTCATGCTAGTGGTATAACAATGTTTTAACAAGTTTTATAATAAAAACCAGCTTTATATTTAGTTTCAAAATATATAGAGAGAAAGAAATGCAATTTTATTGTATTAATTCAAAGAGAATATTAATTTTTTTGTGTAAATGATGAACCAATACACTGTGTTTGTTCATATATCACTTTATTTAATTGTCTTATGGCCTTGTAAAATAGCTATAATAATAATTATTATAAACTTTTTAGACTTGTAGTTGGAATTGTATCACATGGGAAGGGATGTGCGGAAAAACCAGGCATATATATGAATGTTAACTATTTTAGATCGTGGATAAATGAGACTCATAAAGAATTGTACGAAAATTTCTGCCATTTTCACAATAAATTGAAAATATATTATTATTTCTTGTGTTTTATAAATAACTAATGATCCGCTTGCTGCTAACATATTCTAAAAACATTATCATTTAAAAAAAAACATAACTATTTATAACTGAACTGAACTGAAAAAAAATGTTTTATATTAAAATATTTTATTTAGCTAGAGTAAAGTGAAATAAAGACTATTCAGATAAGCTTACTAAAATACAATGGTGAAAATTGAACTTAAATCGGGTCAAAGATTGCAAAGCATACAATTTGAATTTAAAGAATATGTTAAAAAATATAATAATATACATTTATATCTAATCCGTTACGGCAGGTAGTTGACTGGGGAAACTATCAACCCTCCATTTCCTTAGGCGTCTGCCGCTGTCTAGACGAAGCACTAAGTTTTAGTAATAAAAGGGTATTTCATGCAACTTGTCTGTGAAAAGGTAAAATCAAACATGTTGTTACACCTTTATAAACTTTAAAAGATCGTAAAAACTTATGTGCGAAAAAAGCTTAATTTTTTTTTTTTTAATTTACAGTATCAAAGCTTGTCCCATTTTTTAAATGGATTTATATTTGTTCTACATTAGAAAAAAATATCACAATATTTATTGACACTTAAAAAATGAGAAAATCTCAGATATCTCTCGAGTGGGGATCGAACCTACAACCACTCGCGTTTGTAGTCACACTTTGTGTCTCTGTGCCACTACTGGCCTAAAGTAATAATAATATTTAAGTCTATAATTTTACGTAAATGTACCAAATTAGTCAATAAAATTAAATTCTTGTGTTATTTACCTTTTAATAACAGTTACTAGCTCGGGAATAATAATACTTGAATTCCTTAAACATTATACAAACGATTTATTTACGAATGAATTAAAATAAATAATCACAAAATTAACGTTAAATTAATAATCTCGTGTTTATTATGTTTCAATATATTCTGTATTAAAAATCTCTTTTCCCGACGATTGCTTTATACGACAATATTTTTTTAAAAATCTTTTACTGTTCAGCATTATCCACCTGTAAAATATTAGCATTTTAATAAATCTTTTTTTTAATTTGTTAACGGGAACTGCCCATCATGTTGATATGGTATGGTATGTTAGAACGATTTTTTTATTTCTTGCTTACTTAAAAGAATTAAAGAAATTTCGAAAATAGAGAAGTGCGGCCTCAAAGGTCTCCAGTAAAGTGTTAAATAATAATATGTATTCAGGACACAATTATATACTTTATAGATGGAACATAGACAAAATATCCAATATTTAGACAATTACAGCTACATACATAATAGATTTTATGGCTGATGGTGCGGAAAATTAAAATAACATGATTTGGGGACATGATCGAGCGGGAGTGACGTTACGTTATTGGGTCTAATTGGATTCAGATGAGAATATCCATAAGGATAGATCACTATGGCAGGCTTACACACGCCAAATATTTTTATGAATGTTATTTACCTGTAAAAATATGAAACATTGGTAAGAATTGCGGTGTTAGCGTGTTCCGTGGTGGCCCCGTATGACAAAATTCCTACTAATAATAATTTATTATATATAGCGCCTCCTCCGTTATCGCTTAAGTGCCCTTCCTAAGAAAAAAAAAGCAAGTATGTAAAAACAACACATATATTTGAGAAAAAATAGTGAGCATATTATCAAAAGTTAGTAAATATTTATTTTTATACATATATGTCCATATAAAGAAATGTATGAAAATTTTACAATTACCCAAAATTCAATTCGTAATCTTAAAAAAAACTTACTAAAAGATATTTAGCACAGAAATTTGATGGACTCATCAAGCGTCCAAATTGCTTTAGGCATTCAATTTTATCTACTAGCACCATTTGAGATTGTAAGATTAAATTCAAATATTTAACTGGTAAATCCTGCAATATTAACATTTACTTTATTCTGTGGTAGGTATTAATTAATATTAATTATGGTTTATTTTTTATTAATGTGATTATTGTAATAAGTAGGTTTTATTTTTTTCAGCTTTAAGTGTTAAGACTCTTCGCTCCCCACTTTCAGCCGAATTCTGGAGGCATTGCGTGTTGAGTTGTTGAAAATTGAGTTGAAATTATAATTTTTCCAATATTTTTGTACAGTGCCATCTTTTTCATCCTCAAACATTCGGCCTGACTCAAAGAATTCTTGATATAATAATGCTAATACGAAGTTACTACAATCAACTACAGATGGCGTTCTTTGTGGACTCAGCATAACACTAAAATACTATACTGTCGGCACGCACCTATAAAACAGCGGTTAACATTTAAAACTTATAACAAGGAACAATAATACATATCAATATTATAAATATGCATGTAAGCTTGTTCGTTATGTTTTCAGACTAAAACTACTCAACCGATTATTGTGAAACTTTGTACACATACTTTTAGTGATATTAGAAAGGATATAGGATACTGTTTATTTTTAAAAAATATAAAAATATAAAAATAAGCTTAAGCGATTGGAGCCATGTATGTGCCTTTATTACATATATAAATACACGAATACTTTCGTGATTTGGCGGGTGAAGCCACGAGCGGATTGTGAGTATTTTTTTAATTATGTCACTTCTGTTGTACGAGTATATATAATAAAATAGCTACAAGTAAATTAATAACCACTTATAATGATTTTTGTTAGTATAATTATAAACTTACTAACCGTCCCACCCCATCCTGTTACTGTTACTGGGGAACTAAGTCTAAAACCAACGTCTGGCTCTACAAGAATTGTTTTAGAAACGTTTTTTCCAAAGACAACATGATCCTGAAACAGATCTTTTAGTTAACCTATTTAATGCTTAAAATGTTGACGACAAAAACATTACTTCATTAAAAATTTTCAAATAATAAATTACGTTAACACATCGACGGTTCCTAGGTTAAGCACGGAAAGTGAAAACTTGTCAGTATCTTTTATTGCTGTCTTGAACTACTAACAAGGGTAGTTTTTGATAACATAACTACACATTTAAATAACGTTTTTTAAATTAAAATGAAAATAATTAAAACTACACTTCTTACTAGTTTACAAGAACGATAAAAACATTTGCGAGAGCCATTTCGCTGTCGATACTTTACCTAAAGAGACCATCGGCATAATAAATATAATGTTTGCATAAACAATGAGCTTACTCGCAGCATCACTAAAGCTATGTCGTTGTCGAAACTATTTAAATATTTGTAATATTCATGAGTTTTATATTCTATGACGTTGATAATTTGCCTTAAAACATATAAAACATATAAATATTTAATTACAATGTTTAACGCAAAAACAAATTAATATTATTTTCTTCCTGAGTAAGTAATGCGCTAAAATTCAGAACATCTTACTTCAAAGCGACCACGACTCATCGCCCATACTATATAATTATATAGCAAACCATACCCACTGCCAGTCATAGAACTAGAACCAACTTTAACAACGATAGGCTCATTTTTGTTGTTATCGAAGCAACTTGCTGCAGTCAGCACAGTTCTACTGCCAATCAAACTTCCAGAACAATAGCTAGATCCGTAAACAATTAGCACGTGGTGTGGCACATCCTTTATGTCCGCTACTGGGTCGCTGTTACTTTTATATATGAAGGTTAGATTTCCATGCTTAGACAATATATCGTAGGATTCCATTTTTACTATAGCGTTTAACAGTATTAATAAGAATCTAAAAGAAAGTTTTAAAGTTATTTTTCTTGTATTAAGCTCGATATGGTATTAGTGATTTTAAAAACTGAAACACCTGATGCCGAGGCGAAACAAACCAGCTGGTACATTGGTACCATGAAAAATATCTATCTATTGGATCTTTTAAAATTTCTGATAATATCTAAAAGTCAATGGAAAACTGACGTCGAACTATAAGAGATTAGATAAATACAAACGTAGTTTCAATACCATGTAATGTACAGTATAGTAAAAAATTAATTAGTTATGTTTTTAAACATGAAGTATAAAATGTCATGTATTAAAGCTTGCATTATATAAAATTTGTTGCTCTGGTGTCGAGGTAAAGCGCGGCGTTGAATTCTGCCACACGCAATGCCTCCAGAATTTGGCAGAAAGTCGAGAACGGAGTGTCTTAACACTAGGTTCCCTCTGCCTACCCTGCTGTGTGCGGGATACAGCGTGAAGCTGATTTGATTTATATAAAATTGAAAAGAGCAAATATCTATAATACTGGCCAGTTAGATAGTTTAACCTGCAAAAACAGTTGAAAAGGACGGGCACCCACTTAATAAACTAAAACTCGTTGCAAAAATTCTAAAACGAAAATTTTACATAAAAAAACTTACTCAACCATGCTCTCTTTTATCATATGATTTTTATAGAACTTGCTCGTGAAATGTTGTTTTAGTTTTTTTTATCTTGTTTTCAGAGTGCATTAGTACGTAGTGCACGTCTGCAATGCAGTTAATATTCGCCCCCATGTAGACTTCCAAGTGTTAATAAAACGGGCTGCATTTATGGTAAACGCTTTTATATTAGGTACATCTATGTATGTAATATTTATATTTCACTTGCTATTGGTCCTGCAATATTAAAAATATTCAAATATAATTCATGTTACACTTAGATGTTATATAATTTGTAAAGCATAGATTTGATATTTAAAGTAGTTTAAAGAATTTTGCATGCTTAAGTTATCTTGGTAATATCGATATTCTTTCTTGTTTATTGATTATCATTTGATTATCATTTCTTGTTTATATGTTTTCATGTTAAAGAACAGTTTAACCTACTTAACTGTAGCTTCAATTTAGGCAATTAATTTTATGAAGTACAATCTCGTCTACTTCACTTCACAATCAAGTATTAGAAGAAAATATTACAAACAACAAACTATCTAACGTTACTCCCAAAGCGTGAAAAGATTGAAAAAATTATTCATCCATTCAAAATATTTATAACGAAATATAATCAAAAATTCATTTGAAACGCCAAAACCGTAGATTAAGCAATAAACTCTGTGCGATAAACAAAGAAGCAGCTATCAGCGCCATAAAGCGACCGCGTTATTGTGTATTAAATTTTCGATCATAACGCGCACCCGATATGGAGTTATTGGTGTTTACGTTAGAAGGAAAATATTTATCAGGATTTTTCTCAATTTTCTTGCATTTTCCTTTACATAGCCCGTAAGTTATTGAAATAAGATTGACAATACAAAATGAAGGAGTTCCTCGGATGCAAATAAGTTTGTCGAACGTTACAAGTCGTATAAACGTGTGGGATGTATCGCGATGTGTACGATATCCTAAAGTTAACATTCAAGTCACGTCTAGGGAGGGAAGTCGGAGGAATAGATTTACTTTGGTACTTTCGGTATGGGAGGAACGACATGTAATCACCCTCGGAGTAGGTATTTCACTTAAAACGTATTGGCATCTGCTATTTATTTTCGTGACCTAGCTTGATTATAGATGCATTGATATTAAAGAGATTGCTTATAATTTCTCAATTTAAATTCAATTTTACGGTTATTTGTAAGTTAGCTAAAACGAACACAATTATATGTTTTTTATATAGGCAGCTGATTTTGATAGAATTTTATTGGCTTCGGCATTTTACGGCTTAAATTTTTAGCTCGCTTTTTGCCTATTATTTTAATCGGCTTTACTTACCGAATATATTATGGTAAAGGATAATATTCAGTGTTGAGTAAATTGTTAATATTATACGGATTTGTATACGAAGAGTAACTTATACTAATTTAACGTATCTGCCAATAACAGCCAATACGCAAATACGTACATATAAATGTTATTGATGAATTAATTAGCTGACAAATATATTTATGAATAATTAATCCGTAATATATATATTAAGGATTTATCAACCAATTGAATAACCGGCTTTTAGCTTAGCTTTTAAATATTTATAGAAAATTGTTTTTATAAACACAAATCTACCTACCTACCTAATTACCTTACCTGCTTTGGCTTAACTTTGGCTAAGCAGTTTTTGTATACAATCTATGTATATGTTTTCTATACAATCTTTGACTTCTTAATAAATTTCTTAACTTAACTTAACTGTAGAATTAGATATCAAATTTATCTTGATATTTCCACGCGATCTTGAAAAAGATAGTATTGATAAACAGACATCAAAGTGATCTTATTAAAATTAGCTTTTACTTTTCAGTTACGTAACCCTAAAAATGATATATGCTAAACCATTCCAGGTTACAAATATAGTAAAATGTATTATTTCTCATCACTCAGTGTAAAGTAATTCGTTCGTTATTCAGCCTCGACCAATCAATTTACCTCCCTGCAATGCGCCAATTTTATATTCTTTATACTTTAATTTAACGAGATGGATGTACGAATGCTGGAAGGCTTTGTATGAAAAATATTAAATGTAGTACATATATGAATTGCAAATATATTTCAATAACAAAATTTCATATGAATAAAGCTATCGTTGGTATTCAATTACGTAAATAGCTTCTAATTTAAAATTATTTGTATTTTGTTTATGTTGTTGTCATGTTTTCTATGGTTGATGATATGATTTACCCCATATTGTGATAGTTGCTTTTCCAGATTTATTTACTCAAGACTACTACTACGGTGGAATATATGCGGATATATCTCGTCTTTTAATTTTATAAACAGATATAAGATGTAAGTCTGTAGTGGATACTTGTACTGTGTTCATGTACGCCTTTATACTCAGCTAAGATCAGACTCAGGGACAACTCTCTGAGCGAATGTGGCCTGGATGACGGTTGTCCTTCACAATGTTTCTTAATTTTTGTGTTTATTTACAAAAAAAATTATACAGGGCTCTATCTAAATTTTTATGTAAGTTTGTAAATAACCTGCTTAGTGCAAGTTACAGCATGAAGCTGAAAAAAAAACAGATAAAACTATTATAAATTTATAATTTCATAAAAAATTAGTGCTCTCAAACTTAAATTTGTAAACATTATATAAGTCTTTCCCAAAAATTATAAAGGTATCAACATATAATTTATATTAAAATTATCTAAATATTTTACGTCAAGTAAGTTATTAGAAATTGATGAGAGGTCTTCTAAGAAGTTCACTTATTACGATTGCTTAATGTTAACATGTTATGACAAGGTCATAAAAACATGAGCTTTAATTTATTTTTAATTGTCAATATTTTCGTATTGTAAAGACATTTCATAGAATTCATTGAAAACATTATATGTAAAACATTTTTCACGTTAAAAATGTTAACCTCAATCCGTAAGTTACGCTCTCTGGCCCCAATTTTACTGGACTAATATTGTTTACAGGGAGAAGCCCAATAACAGGGATGGGCCGAAATACAAATATTATTTGTTGGTCCGAAGCTTGATTTGGCACATTCATAAGTCTCGTACGAGGACAAATATGTTTACTTTTTAATTTTATTCCAGTCACGCTTTTGTTAGTGTTTTGTTGATATTCGTCATTGATTGCTAAAATAAACGCTAATGTTTTTATGCTACCGTGATACGGTTGGGAGTAGATGTTTACTTAACGCATATTTATATTTAACTAGCGGCCCGCTCGCGGTTACGCCCGCGTGAACTATGTTATTATTAATTTCTGTCTCCATGACTACGTCCTAGTGACGTCTATGCAAAATTTGAGACTTCTAGCATTTGTAGTAACGAAGTTTCATACAAACTTTCGACCCCAAAAACAACCCCTTAGAAGTCGAATATTGCAAATTCCCGTCTTAGCCAGCACCTACGTCCTATAAGTAACTCCTATGCAAAATTTGAGATTCCTAGCACAAGTAGTTTCTGAGATTTCGTGATGAGTGAGTGACCTTTCGATTTTATATATATAGATAAATGTCACGATTCAATTCAATCAATATCAATTCTTTGCAATATTTACATTAATATTTAGGTCAAGTTTGACGTCGTCGTTACTGGTTTCGATTCCCACTCGGGAGAATGAAAATTTAATATTTTAATTTAATTGCTCTGGCAACAAGAAAAGGGAAGCATTGAGTTGTACCAAACAACACGAAATGTCTTCAAAATTCGGCGGAAAATGGGAAACGGAGTGTTTTACCAGGTTCCATCTGCTTACAGCGTTAAGGTATAAACAAATATTTTCACATCGCCCAATCTAGGTACACTTCCTCCCCTTGGTCGATTGTCGTTATTCTAACCAACCTTATACCCTAGTTTTACTAGTAGTTAGTAGTTCTAATAAATATATAACCATAATAAAGTTCCCCCAAGTTTTTCCACTTTTATAACTTTATATAAAAAAACACTACTAGTACCACTGCTATCCGAATTTTGTAGGTATAAACAAATATCAGATCTTGTTTAGTATAATTTTCGAGTTGACTACAATATGTTCATACAAATGTTAACAACTTGTGTCTTGAGATCTTGGCGCGTTGAATGCTCCACATAACAATTATATGATATTATGGTTCTACCACAAGTTACCTACTCACGTAGTTACCGTCGTCTTTAGTATGGTACTTTGCAACCCTCATTACTTGTAAGGTCGTTAGTACGATTCTTGATTTAAACTTTACTTAGGTGTCAAGTGAGAATGTCAAATTTATTTAAGCTTCACACCTTCTCCTGCATATATTAGGGTAGGCAGAGGGAACCGGGGAATCTAGAGTTAAAATATCCAGGCCCCTATAAACAATTTTGTTCCCTACTTTCAAGATGCGGGTCGTGTCTGCAGTTGTTATACAGAGAATGTATAATTATAATAGTATAAATCTATACATAGTAAGTACATTTTTCTACTACTAATCGAAGCCGAAGAAAATAACGTAATAAGTTATTTCTTTGCCTCGAAAAATAAAAAAATGCATGAACCTGTATACATTACCTCAATATTTATATACAAAAAGCTAAACAACTCAGATCTTTGTCTACGAAGTTATCTTACATATTGTAGTAAATATGGTCAACAATTTATATAGCTTATCAGAAATCTCATCTCTATACAAAAATTTCTAGTATATTTGCAATATCCAAGGCACAATATATGGTATCGGGGATCCGATCTGGGTGTCCTAAATTGACCCTGACCCTAACAAATACAGTAAGTCCAAGTGGGCTATCCCTATCCGAGTTATTGTCTATTTGTTTATGTAATGTGCGGGCGGCGCGGCACGCGAGCCTCGGCGCGGCAGTCACGCGAGCGCGGCTGACCTCTGCAGTCGCTACGAGCTACGTCAGTGCTACGACACCGCTACGGCTACGTAATGTGGTGTTTTCTACTTTTGACTCTGTTCGTCACAGTCCAAGGGCGCGCGGTGAGAATTACTTTCTTTTTCTTTCGTAGACTCGTAGACGAGTACGTAATGAAGACGCGTCTTAATAAAACACCATTTTTGTTTTGGTTTTATTTAAAAACCATTATACTGGAGAAAGAATGAAAGAATGTAGAAAGTTGTTTTTATTTAATATTTAATTTTCCTTAAAAATATCTTTGCTTGAGTGGTTGAAGATTTATTCTTTGTATTCGTTTTGCCCACTGAGATAACTTTCTAGCGTTTGCTGTCGGATCCGCGTCGATGTAATTTATCACTTACTAGAATTTAACATATCCGTTTCTCTGTGAGAGTTTAAATTATTTCAAAGTTATTTATAACTATATAAAAATAGTTAATATATATGACTCAATGTGAAGTTTGAGCGTAAAATATAAATGCTAATATTTTACTTGAATAGCACTCGAAATAGATCATATTTTTAAATATTTCTGTTCTTTATAAATCATGCTGATAGTATAGACAAACATTTTCATTTCTTAATAAAATAATGAATAAATGATTAACTGAAATATTTTCAGTTAGAAGCCCACGCTGCGATATATATAGGTGTATTGTTATTTTCCACTCATGTAGTTCATTGATAACTTTTGCCTGATATACCTACGTGATAATACTTTGAATCTAATCTAGAGGTTTATATTTAGCGCTCATGGTAATTTAGTATATTTCCGAAGCAAGATAAGCAAAAAGCATGAATCATATAAACAATTTATTTACCAGACACGCAGACAGTCAGTGAACTTTAATAATTCTTTCATATTTACCCTTCAACTCTTGATGTCAAATTAAGTTGTGCGAACTCCAAATAATAATTCGCAATTGGACGTTCTTCGTACTTTAGATTATTTAACTATATTTATTTTGAACACAAAAGTATAAGTTAACATTTTTCCCATAAATGTACGCATAAATCCATAAAACTATACAAAAAATGCGATTTTTACCAACTTAAACAGTGTGATTCAAGTAAAAGGTTTATTTGTATAAATGTATATATTATTATATAACAGTAGCCGGGAGAAGGCAGAGAAATATTTCACTTAATGAAATAAGATAATTAATCATCCATACTATGTCTATAAAGAGTAGATTTTGGTATATGAAAAATATATTGGAAAATAGCTGTTACTGCGATTTGATAAAGACAAAGTACGGTATTAGATGCGTCACGCAACACGGATTATATGGATTAGTATAGTAAAGAAACGGTGGGGAACCAAAATAAGCTTCGTCACTACGTCTTTTGTCTTTTAAACATTAACTATTCCGAAAAAAAGCTTTATATAAATGTATAACTAAGTCACTATATCCAGTTTAATATATACGTAAAATTATAAATTCAAAACGTTCATTTAACGCTACAAGTATGCGCCTGTCTTGTATCTGTAACGAAGCATTCTAAGCTCCGCAGGGAATTTCCGCTCGGAGGTTAATTCCGACATCCGAATATTCCATATGTGCCTAATTAAGCTTCCTCTCGAAGCTAATTAACTAAAATTGTGACTGAAACTTTTTAACAAAGAAAACTATTTAATTTTATATGTTTATTAAGTTATACTTATTGATTTTTATCTTTAAATTTTACTTTTATCTTAAAATTAATTTGATCTTTTAATTTCGCTGCCAATATTATCGATGCTTATATAATAAATTCAAATATAAAGCTATTCGTATTTACAATCAAATTGATAAACATAAATATACATAGAAACGTTCCATTAGATAATTGGAGTAATCACAGCTCGCCACATTAACCCTACCGCGATTAATACGCGGATTATCGACACATATAAGGCGCAATTCAAAATGTTTTGTATATTTTAAATAAGTTTACTATAATTAATTGTGATAGATATTTCACTTTTCACATTATTATAAGAATATGTGTAGGTATAGGGTAGTCAAGTCAAATTAAGATACCATCGTGATGGAATGGGACAGGACCCGACGGCAAATTTAGTGGTTGTGTGTTCGATGCCTTTTTTTTTGACCGTACAAACTACGGCGTTGAGGTCCACTGTCGATTTCAGGCGGAAATGGAGAACTTAGTGTCTTGACACTAGATTCCCCCTGAAAGAAAACGTTGACATATCTGGGAGCGATTTGTGTAATTAGGCCATAAAATTCAAAATACTTTTAAATATAAATGTATCTCTATCTAGGTAAATACTTTTCCCAAAACTTAAAAATTTGAACGAAGCAGTATTTGAACCCACGCCTCTTGGAGACTATCCAAACGACCTGACCAACTAAGCCATACGTTCTCATCTCATCTGATACGATTTACTTTCCTAAGTGTGGAATAACACTTTAAAATTGTAAAAAAAGTAAATAATATGGTGACGGCAATAAATAATAAATTTACTAGTCTAAAATATTTATTATTTATGTGAAAATAGAAGCTACTTGAATAAATATTTTAGACAATAAAATAAAATATTTTCTAATTCAATAAAACGTAATAATCCAACGTTATAACTCGCTATATTTAATACTTGCCAAGTTACCATTATATTGGGGACAATTAAATTTTTTATTACAAAGGAAATCGAATAATTGAAATGTTCCTAACCGAATACGAAGATTGGAGAATCCCTTTTAGGAATAAGTTATGGCTACATTAAATTAAATATTTCGCCTGTTAGGAAAGATCGGCGTCCTATCATTTTATATGGAAGGCGTATATAGCCTTTTTTAGAGATGTTTATATAGTATAGTATTCTATATACATACATCTATTTCCCATACGACAAGGTCGGCTGATAGAGAATGCTTTTTAGCGTTAAGCCCACCTTTTGTTTACGTATATTTTATTAATATACAATAGAGGATAAATTAATAAATAAATGTTAAACTTTCAGCCGCAACCTACAATAACAGAGCAATTATAATTGGGAAAAAAATATATTTAATAGACCTTTAATAAATCAATACTTGAAAACTGAAACAATGGAGATTATTTGAATTACCAAGTCAAATAGCGACTCGGGAGAATAGCTAGTTAATTATGTTATCGGCGGGGCTCGTCTCAACTATGCAAACTGTTCGTTAAGAAATAGTTGAATATCGATTAACGCATATATTGAGAGTTATTGGCTTCATAGGCTGACTAAGCCTTGCCTAGCCCCTTGGTCTTGGGTTCTATACAAATCACTTATCTCCAGTAATAAGAATTTTGTTATTGTTTTAACACTAGGTTTCCTCTGCCTTAGGTGCTCTCTGTTTACCCTGCCGTGTGCGGGATACAGCGTGAAGCTGAAAAGAAAACAAACAGGAGATTTAAACATCAGGAGATTAAGATTTATTCTGTATACGCAGTAACAAGCCCTTTTCTATGGTGTACGTTCTTACTAGATGTCGGTTTACTAATTTGAAAAAGCTGCAAAGTTTAAAAAAAGGTATATAAGGTCTAGTAAAACAAGAGTATTACACTAAGTATTTTTCTTCAATATATTTTATCTTTAATAACTTTAACATGTTTTGTCTATTTAAAAATTAAATTAATTTCATTTTTATAATAAATTTAACACTTACCTCCATCTCGAAATAAGGAGATTTTAGTATAGAAAGCTCTAAAAACGTCAAATCTTTTATCATTTAACTTCTATCGACGTCGATAAAGGTCTATACATTTTAATGGAATCATCCACTATTAATACCAATCAGAAAGGAGTAGATGAAACAGATGATAGCGAACAGGAAATTACGAACGGCGCCGTTTTGATAGAAGAGCTCACGGATTCTGCAGGCCAATTCGAACTTTTATTAAACTTAGGTACCGAGTGCAGTTAATTAGTAGCGCTAGTGCATTCTCACGTTCATTCTAATGGAGTTAGTATTGCATTTACCTTTATATTTTTTCGTTTTTCTCTACTGCTTTGTGAGTTATATGTTAATAGCGATTTTTTTCTTTTAAATAATCAGAAAAGCGTACTCGAGTTAGTTATTTTTTAAGTAAGTTCTAATTACTTTTTTGAAAGAACAAGTAGCAGTATGTAATAATAATAACTAGGATATCTTTGGAGATCTTTTGATAGGTTACGTAAGTTCTAGAAATAAAGAGGGAGCCTTTTTTAGTTAATAAATTAATATGTTTTACATAAAACTGTGTTGGTATAGATTAAAATTCTGTATATTTGCTGGTACTCATATTTTTTTCTTTATAATTAAAATTAATATATATTATTATATTATAAGGTGAACATCAGTAACACATGGGTACTACCAGAAGAAGGCTTTCCGGTATTCTATCGCTACTTCAGAGATCGCATCTCCTGGTACGAGGCTGATGCGGTCTGCCAGTTCCATCATGCAAATCTTGTTACTGGTAAGTAAGCTATTAAATTAAATGTAACTAATCTAACTATTGTAAGGCTAATCCTGGTGCAGGGGCACAAGCGTTCGGCTATAAAGGGTTCGATTCCCACTCGAGGACAAGAAATATTGCGGCGTAGAGATTCGCCACTCAACATGCAATGCCTCCAGAATTTAGTGGAAATTTGGGAATGGGAGTGTCTTAACACTAAGCTCCCATGTTCCCTCTGTCTACTGGGCAGATGCTACCGTGAAGATAAAAAAATAGCTATCGACAAATATAGTAAGGCAAAAAGCTCTCTACTCTTAAGGTGTCAACGACGTCTGCCCTTCATGTTTCACATTGCTGTATCTTTTGTCAAGTAGTAGGGTAATAAGCACAGTAATATACGCGTCGTACGTATATTTACAATAATAATAATAATCGAAAAAAGAAACACAATAGTAAACATTTTAATTTCTCTTTTAACATTTAAATATATGAATTTTCAAAATAGAAAAATGAATACCATAAAAATAATGCTTGCAATTATAAAAAGATATCTCAGAAAACATAAAGGAAACGGAAACAATGAGATAATCGGGTCATTAGGGTAATAACCTATCATTATATTCCGTATAACGGTATTGTTGTCTGTAATAAGAACATTTGGAAAAGCAGTTTGGGAATTGTTGTGAAAAATTGGTAGCTTTGAGAATCGTTGTACTAATCCCATGTTCAAATTTACCTTATTCTATATTATAATAATAATAAGAACACGTGATAACAAATCATAATAAAATATTCTTTATGTAATTTGAAGTGTCATTCGAAATTCAATATTAATTTATCAAATTAATACATCCGGCATATAGCTTAGGCATAGGGGTCTAGAATATAGTGTCTTGACACTCCGTTCCTTAATTCAAACATTTAGGTGATAGCTTTTTATTTATAACTAGCGACCCTCTTGCGGCTTCGCCCGCTTTTACTACTGGATTATTCATATAATGTATGTTTGCAAAGCACTTTAGATAATATGAAAATTAATTAATCCCTAATGCAATCCGCATTTTCGTAGTTTCAATAAGGATTTTCCAATTGTTTTACACAGCAAGGATTTTTGATTTAAATCTGTGCTACTAATCTTTTCAAGTACTTATTAAAATATAGTTAAATGACTATTTTTAAACGGGATAAATTATAAACAAAAACCTACCTACTAATAACTACTACAAAAAATATGAAACCAAATATATCGCACTGAAATAATGCATTCAACTCCAATTTTCCAATACGTGCAAACGCATCTAAGTCTTCGTTGCTATAGAGGCAGGCGGGTTTTTTTTTCGAGCTTGTGGTTAATGCTGAAGAGGGTATTCTGTCCCTGATGAAAAGCAAGCACTATGTGGCTGCCTGTAAGGAAAATTAAATAGAATGCATCGGCCAGGAATCGAACCCGGGCCGCCCACGTGGCAGGCGAGCATTCTACCACTGAACCACCGATGCATATAAGGCAGGCGGCGCGGCGGACGCGCTTGTATAAGCAAAACGTCGCGGGGCGCGGTATTTTTTGATATTGTAACAACTTCTAAAGTACTGATTAAGACGAAAAACAGTAAAAGACAGTGTTGGTCTACATTAAATGGCCAACGTAACTAATATACTTATTTATATGCTGAGAGTAAGGGATAAGTGAAACTTGAGTAACATACAGCTGATGTGTCAACGGCGTGATGTGTCAACAATTAAATGAGTTTTTCTCTAAAATTATTCGCAATTTCGAAATAGTGTTAAAAGGAAATTTTATCTTCGTTTAACGTAGAAAATTAATAAAGTATTTTAAAGGATAAGGATTAATACCATTATGGAAAAATATGACTCACAATAAAAAATATATTGAAATTATTATTTTTAGACAGAAAAATGATCACTACACGTTATTCTTAAAAGATACAAATATGCCGTCGCGGACTTTTTTGTAGATCTCATTAAGAGGAACAATACTCCAGTAATTTTTTTTCATGTAGTACTTACCATTAAAGCAGCGCATGCGCGAATTTGTCTCAACGGTTAGGACTTTATACACATTTATCGTATTTATGTTAATTTACATAAGAATGTACAAATAATAAACTATATATAAACCTTCTACGAAAAATACTCGACCTAATGGTGAAAACCGCATAAAAATCCGTTGGGTGGTTTAGAAGAAGAAGAGTTAGAAACAACAGACAGACACGAAAAGCGACTTTGTTTTATAAGATATATATATATAGGATGCGAACTTTAAATCAACTTTAGCCTCTATCACTTAACTAACGTTATATGGTTATAGGTTATTAAAGGTTATAGGTTATAGATTAACGTTATATGGTTATAGGTTATTAACAAAATCGACAATTTCTTATAATACGTCGCAGTAGTATTGTTGAATTTTAACATTATTTAGTATACCACAAATAGCAGCAATATACCCTTGTTAGGTGTAATCGAAGGCCGAGACCTCCATTACCGCTGATGTCTCCGACCCAGCCTGATAGCGTCGTCACAAATAAATGTGCTTAGCGATAAGATAATATAAATATAATGTACCCATGTCCAAATTATGTTCATAAACAAATATCAAATATATTCTTTAATTCTTAAATATTTTCTGTTCAGTGTTATTCCAAATTTAGAGAATTCGACGTGGTTTGATGAGAATGTCTGGGTTCATCGTTAGAGCGTTTGGACGATTCTCAAAGTGCCCGGGTTCAAATCCCGCTACGTTCTCTCTTTGTACATTTTCTAAATAAGTATTACAATTATTGTTGCTTCTTGGGTTTTTAGATATTATTTATTTTTTCTCATCTGCCTGTATCTGCCAGTGCCGGCCAAGTAATTAGGTAAAAAATATATGTATGCATCTCTATTATTTATTAATTGATTTTTACTTAAAATTGATGATTTTAAATAGAATAATATAGATCACGTGTACTTCCATAATGTAAACATTATGTTAACAATCTACAATTTATGGATAAGCTTTGTTAGTTCAGTTGATATCAATTATTTTAGCAAACATTGACTTTTTATAAACAATATTTTCTATTTCTTTTAATTTTATTATGATTTTCAGAATTTATGAAATCTATAATCTGGAATGACAGATACTAAGAAGTACTACGGCTAAGTTGTTGTAAGCTGCAGTCCAATCAAACACAAAAAATAATAACGTATTCCATATAAAAAATATAAAAATCGATAAAATAAGTTAAATATAATACATCTGAAAAATCAAAAGGATTTTATATAAATGTTAATGAATCTGTATAGAATACACGTTATGTATATTTTGCAGTGTATTTTGTGCCAGCACAGAGAACATATAATCTTAGCTAAGCGAAAGCAATTAGCCTAACCGTAAATGAGTCGGGGTCCTCAGTAATTACAACTGAGTACAGAGTACGCGATTCACAGATTTCCATCTCTAATCTAACGTGCTCCCAATTTTTATGAGAATTTTTCATAAAAATACAAATAAATTTTGTAGAAAACTTGCTTTTTTGTCGTAATATATTTTATCAATACAAAAAATACACTTTATTAGTACACAAAAAGTTAATAGTTAAGACAATTATTGCATGTTAGAATTCATTTTGCAACCTTTAAAAAAAGAGTGAATTGTGTTAGAGTCAAAAATAGTTTATGTACAAATACATTTTCGTCATATTGTACCAAAAATACCTGTTCAATATTTCAAACTAAATAGATACGTCAGACTTAATTACCGAAACAAAAATGTTCTTTCACAATAGAAATGTGAAAACAATAGAAAATAGAAATGTATTATAATAATATAATTTTACCTTTCAACTACAAGATCTATTCTGTACCGTTTTCATTTTCAGCTTACGTTAAAATATCGACATAGTTACGTCAATATTTAGAAATAGTTGTTTTGATATTCAGTTAATTAATATCAATGATATCTATTAAAACAGTAGTGTATGACTTATTCCCAACTTGGTAGTATAAATTCGTAGTTAAGTTACGTCACAGAACTCTCAAGATCTATTAATAAAATGTAATACAAAGATTTAAATTCATTTCAGCGCCCCTATTCGTTTAATTTGCAAATATCAATCTTGGCTTTGTTTTGAAGTATTAACAAGTGAGATATCTGATTTCAAACAATAGCCAGCTAGCGTAAAATTAATTCCGTTTTCTCCTCACTCCGTCGTAGTAAAACAAAACAATGGGCACTCTACAGCGGCCTTGGCGCCTTGTTGTGGGCTTCTTCAAAGATATTGTCGAGCAAATCCTTTGAAACATAAAACGTACCCTGTAAATGGAAACTTAAATTAGTCTTGAAATGCCGCCGGGAGATTTATTCGACGATCTCGAATTCCGCAACTTCGCGAAATTATGTTCAAAGCAAACTTTTAGAAGAAGGGTAATTTATAAGTACAGTATAATTGATTATAGCTAAAGACATTAAGTCTTTACTCAGAAAATAATTTAGACATCTTTGAGTAAACGTGATGATTGTAGATTCAAATTCAACTAGAAGAGTAGAATGGTCAGTTTTAAGAGTCAACATTAAAAATTCTTTATTACAAAACAAATTTCAATGCTATTTTTGTAACATTTGAAATCAATATAAATTTAAAATAAATTTCATATTTTAACCTAAATAAAGTTATCACTGAGTTCTCAGAAAACATTCAAATTGCAATCCACTCGTGGAATAGCCTACATTACTTTTTATTCAAACTCGAATGACATGGTTTACGTAGTAAAAAATATTTCATTTAAGAGAGTTGTTTGATATGTACAAAGATGCTTTAGCAATATTATTTTAATCATTAATTAATTTAAATTTAGTAAATTTTAAAAGTAACTAGCAAGAAAATAGTTTCGGGAAAAAAATTGTCAAGAAACATAATTATAAAAACCAAAAATCGGACTGCATGACAAAAAAAAATAGAATAAAAACAAGCCCTTATACTTATAGTAGATTTTATCAATAATACACGACTTACAGAGACCTAAACTTCGTTTCAAGAATTTAATCCAAGGATATGTGGGTAGAAATAAAAAATATGTAGTTATAATAAACACAAAAATTAATATCATCTACAATTTATTAATGGCAGCAAACTTCGAAAAAAGATTTTTACCAAAGGCTGTATGTATTGTGACATATTTTTGGGATATCGTTCCTTAATTTAACCCGCCTGAAGAGGTAGAGTAAACCTTCTGATACATATTACTTTCGATTATAATACTATGTACAAATAGAAATATTATAAAATTCGATTTTAGTATTCTATTGACGCCGTCCTGGCACAGCGTCTGTCGTGGATTCAATTCCTAATCTATGAAGTTTATTATTTTTATTTCTTCGTTCTGGTAACACACTATGGCTCGAAAATATAAATAGCTTTATATTGTATTCCAAATAATAAAGGAGGGTAGGCAGAGGTAACCTAATGCTAAGAGACTCCACTTTCCGCCAAAATCTAGAGGAATTGCGTGTTGAATAGCAGATCTCAACGCCATGCTTGTTACCAGAGCTAGAAAATAAAAAATTGAATAATTAGTTAATAATTTACCAACATTTAATTATTAACTTTGATAAAAACAATCGTATTGCGCTATAGTGACGCGTTTGTCGGTAACGATTGTCTGTAAAGCTATGGTTGCATTGAATTTCCATTTGGAAAAATGGATTATTACCCTGCTCATACGACTCAACGCGAAATATGTCAAAATCAGGCGGAGAGTGGAGGCGGAAACAGAGTATTCAAGGTACCATGTACGTTCTCTCTGTCCATCTTATAAGGGCTAAAACGTGAAGCAAATATTTTAGCGTCATGACGAGATTCTTAAGAAAATGTAATTCGAATATTGAATATAAATTTGTTGAATAAACTTTGTTTCGAGATCCCAAAAGTTATAATGTCGTAATAATTCTTGGATAATTCTTAGACAGCCATGTTTGAATAAAAAATTATAAACGAATAAAAAGAAAATGATAATAAAGGTCGAGGCCACTCAACGTGGCATGTCTCCCGAATTTAGCGAAAAATGGGGAACGGAAAATAGTGTTTTAAAACAAGGTACTCGGGTTCCCTTTCTACCCCGCTATGCGGGATACAGAATCTGAAAGATTTTATAGATATTCCAATGAGTTAAAGATTTTCATATAAACTGTATACAAGTAACCAAATTTTAATGTTAAAAGTTGATTCAAAAACAATATTCGTATATGAAGGCTTTTTTTATTTAATACGTAAAAAAAAACTTAGATTTTGATATACCGCGTACTAAAGACCAGAACGATTCCACGATGCCAGTAATATTTAAATAATAATAATATTCGAAATACTGGTAATATTAAATACTGGTAATAGCTGAAAGCTTTTAATGTTATTGAACAACAAGATATTATCTAGAGATAACGGTATCATTACAGCGGTGGGTTTTGGCAGGTTTAATTAATGGATTTGAATGCCTAGTGATTGTGCATTGAGGTAGTAATTTGGGAATTTCGAATTCTGTGGTGTAATTGAAGCGAACGTACTGAGTATATTATGTGATTATTATAAATAATACTTGATTTTGATATGTAAATGTAATTATTTATAAAATTAGGAATTTTGGTATGTTAGCGATATTATTTCCGTTGCGGCTTTAGTAAATATATTAAAGGCCTATTTCTACTTGTATTTATTATTTTCTAACAGATTAAAATAAAGGCACTAGTGACACTAATAGAAATACTTGACAATAATAATAAGTTTGTTTGTTCAAGTATTTGTATAGTACTTAGTTCAAGTTACAGCGGTGCCTCCTTATTGTTACGTTTCCCCCGAGGGAGCGCAACTATTAGTTGCTGAAGCGACATCTTAGTACTTTCGTTTAATTAAATTCAATTTATCTGATTCTTTGTTTTTCAACCGGCCCCGTTCTCCCCTTTTTATAAAACCGGAGCGCTTAGTGAGTTGAAAAGAATACATTAAATTTTTTCCTCACAAAAGATTTTGCGGTGATTAAGAGATTTTTTTTAAAAGAAAAACTTTGTTTAATTCTATCATCTTAATTACTTTATTTACTTTGCTTCTATTCAAAGAGAGTATATCTTATTCGTGTTTACAATACTTTTAGATGTTATACTCTTGTTTGTATAACCTTTATATTTTAATTCAGGAGTAAACGCCCGTTCGTTAACGAAAAGTATAAATATTCTATTCAAAATATTTACTAATGAAATAGTTCGATACCAGTCGTGGCACTGAGGAAAAGTCGTGGGACTGTCAACGCGATAGGTTGTGAGTTCGTTTCCTACTTGAGGAAATAAAATATTAAATATTTTCATTCCGCAATACTTCGCGTTGAGTTCCGTCACTTAGCTTACGCAATGCCTCCAGAATTCGGCGGAAAGTAGGGAACAGAATTGTCTTAACTAGGTTCCCAGGTTCCGTCTACCTGCCACAATACCCTGTAATACACGGGAGATATAGAGGTTTTTATTCTTATTAGATTACTTTTTTGATGACGTTTTATACTTCTGCTGCAGAAATCTGTCATTGTCTTCAGTGACGTTTTGTAAATAAGATTTCTTTTTTATGATATCTCACTTGTCGCTAATTACTTTTTCAATTTATTTTATCCTAAAAAAACATAACAAACGCTCTGCGAACTTTAATTTTTCTATTCAAACAGTAGTACATAAGTTTAAAAGAAAATGTAGTTATAAAATAACATTATCCCCAGACAATAGCCCCATCTACAATGGACTAAAATACTTTTAGTTATGAAAGGAACGTTAAACAGTATTCAACGGCGCCCGAGTCAACTGACGCTTTTAAAGGACAGACAGGTATCTCAAAATGTCTTTGTGCATAAAAGGCTAGTGTGAACAATAGTGCTGATTGTGAGACATAAAATGCTTGTTACTGTCTAAGCGACATGCTCGCACGACCCGGGGCATGTTACGAGTCAAGTGGTAAATCCTCGCATTATGAAAGAATTTCACCGGACTTGCAAATTTCAGAGCCAGTAGTAAATTTCAAAGAGATTTTATACAGTGAGGTATTTAGTTAGTCATTTGTAGGGACGAATTGTTAAGTCTAGGTGTAAAGCTTATAATGTGTCATATTTTTTTTTTAATAATGAAGCCAGTGTCTGTAAGAAAGAAAGCAGACCCCATCATCAGATGGGACTAATCATGCACAGGAGAGAGAGAGAGAGAGGGAGAAGTCAGTGTCTGTAAATTAATACGTAAAATAAACCTTATTTATATATTTTATTGCTTAAAATCAATGTAATAATAATATGTAATTATTTCGGTACTATATTATTTAAATAAATAATAAATATGTAAAGCCTATCTAATAAAGCCATTGTACTTAATTGTAACAAATTGCTACAAATTAGTAGAAATATTTTCTCATTTCCATAGGCTCTGTGAGCGTACAAAAGTGCGTGACTCGAATAAATATATTTGCTTAATATACGGCGCACTCATAAAAAATTACAAGTGACATTCGTACAAACGTCCCGTGGAGCTTAAACGAAATCATTTGGGACCATTTACCGTCTTTGTTGTTTTAAGGGAGTTGTGTCCTGTGCTACGTTAATTAAATTTTAACGTAGTGAACCGCGTGATGTATCATGTGAAAGGCACAATTATGTTATTATTTATTTACGTATTACTTTTGTGGTGTTTACGTTTAAATAGATAATATTTTGTTTCATAGATAATTTTGTCTTAAAAGAAATTTCAACTAAAATATGCAAAAATTAGGTCGATCTATTTGTCGTTTTTTAATATAATTGTGATTGTAGTGTGTTTCTATAATAACAAATACAAACCTGCCATTGCGGGAGTAGTTATTAAAGAAGTGGACTGAGCTATAAGAACTGAATTATAGCGATAACCATGATTATATAATATTTTAAGAATTTCTTTGGATTTATGTGATAAAAAGGCTTATGTTCAACGATTTTATAACACGTCAAACGTATGCTTAGTTTAGAATTAACACTATATGGGACAGATTTTTTCCCTATCTCTTCCTTAAGATTAAGACTATACCTACAACAAACAAGCTTTTATTTAAACTTATGAATAAATAATACTTTTAAATTATGTAATTGATTAATTTAAACTGGAATTACAAACGACTTGGCGTATTTTGAGCAAAAAGTTAAATAAAGGGATAGACGACATCGTTTATTAACCGCCGACCTTCCGCTAACATGCACCCACCCGCTTTTTGTAAGATTAATGGCTTAAAGCCTCCTTCAAAGTTTATAATACTAGCTAACCAAACACGGCTTCGCCTGTTTATACTTATTAGTTTTTGTTATATTATAGCCAAATTATACAAAATATTTACATAAAAATAAAAATTGCCTATCTGTTATTCTGACGTATTAACTATATTAATGTAAAATTTTATTTAATCAACATTCAAACCTCTCATAAACCTTCATATTTATAATATTAGTTCGCCTTATTGTATTGGTATCCAAATTTTGATTCTAATTTATTTTGAGATATAAGTTTTATATTAATAATAAACTAATACAATGTTGTAAACCGTAAAAATAATATGCATACAGTTCATTTTATATTTTTTTAATTAAATTAAATCTGCTTCACGCACACAACAGTGTGGTCAGAGAGAACTTAGCGTTAAGACACTCCATTTCCCAGTTTCCGCCAAATTCTGGAGGCATTACATATTGTGCGTCGGAGTTCAACGCCGCGCTTCGCCTCGACACCAGAGCGAAGAAATGAAAATATAAATGTAAACAAACATTTCAATGACCTCAATTTTTCATTTTTAGTAACTAAGTAGTTTTTTAGTAGTTTTTTAACTTTCAATTATTATACTGATCTGAAATATGAATGTAAATACATATTCGTATATTGGTTTTATATTTAACGAATATATTTTTTTTTTCCAAAAACCATTTTATTGACTAAACGTTAATATAAAGTTCAGGCAAAAGGTTGAAAGCTTTTTCAATTTGTACGGGCTTTTACTGTTGGTTTATATTTCAGAAATTTTAATGGAATCAACTGTTGGCCGGACGGTTTCCCAATACTAGCTGATCACTTTGAGTAAATGCTTAGTAAGTGAAATTATTTCCATAATTCATTAATTCATAAACTTACTTTGGTCGAATTATAAAATTTAATGCCAATTATAAAATATTTATTTATATTACTTTGAAGTTTGAATTTCTTTTTAAATCTCTTTTTAATGTGATATGATTTTTTGAAAAAGATCATATCTTATGAGATATCATGCCGTGGCAGCTTATAAGTAAAGCAACGCTTAGTTTTTAAAATATGTTTGTGATATCCGAATAAGTGTATGTTTTATTAGTTGTCCTAAATAAATAAGTAAATAAATAAAATAAAAGATTTTAATAGATTATTTATTAAAGAGGGTGTTGTGGTGCAGGGGCACATGGGTGTGACTGTAACGCGACGGTTGTGGGTTTGACGACGATGACACTTCTTTGCTGTGGCATCAAGCCAAAAAACCCGGAGTCGATTTCTGCCACTCAACACCCAATGCCTTGAAAAAATCGGCGGAAAGTGCGGAACGGAGTGTTTTAATACAGGTTCCCTCTGCCTACCCTGTTGTCTGCGGCATACAGGGGGAACCTGATTTTTTTTATAAAAAAAAAACTTATTATTCAAGACACAAACGAACCTATTCCAAAGATCTCAGTTCTCATTAGTGTAATGATTTCCAGTTCATTACGGAATAAGACAAGGTGCGGTTATTAGTCATTCTCGTATACATGTGCGGGCGATAGTTCAACTAGGTGTGCCGTATCGATCGCCTTGGCTATTTTTGTTCGAGGCACTTAAGTTTTAATACATGAGTGGCTATAAATAAGTG
>JAEBDU010000009.1:5298179-5420656 GCA_016802625.1 Heliconius numata | reverse complement strand
GTGAAGAGTGCCATAAAAGAGCGGCTCTTAACAGAACCACGTCATTTAAAAAGTTTTGAGTGAATTTTGTATGGCGGCCTCATTTCTGTTTTATGGAAATGAATCGTCGAAATAATCAAAAGCTTTTTAATGTTGATGCAGCAGTACATGCGTATGCTTTTTTTACCGTGCAAAAGATGTCATGCAGTTTTACCTACAATTGCAGAATAAACCTAGTGAGGCAAAAGTCTATCTAACAGTATGTAAAAGTATTTTTTTTACAATAGCATAAGGATAGTCTCAAATAGACAGTTCTTACTTTACAGTGTATTTGTTTTTAGGGTTCCGTATATCAAAAGAAAAAAACGGAACACGTAGTAATTGTTTAAAAAAAATACCAACTGCAAAATATTGAAAGGAATAAGCAAACTCAATAGTTCATTAGAAAGGGTAAAAATTAATAGTCGTTGTTTTTTCTTCTAGTTTTATGCAATCACATTTTATTTTTAATATTTTTATATTTACTTTTTTTTACTTAATTTTTATTGCAGTCTTAAGATGATAATTTAATTATTAAAATACTCCATATTGGTTTTAATAAGCATAGAGAGAGGTATTATATGATTTTTTTATACTCTACATTCAAATATATTTATTTAGATGCCTTGTGTAAATTCGAATTACTTTTTTTTTTAAAGTTACAAACATACAAGATATGCGCGAAAAAAATAACCCTACTAGTCGAGTAAACATATATCTGCACAATTTACCTAGGGGAACCTTTTTACCTACGCAATACACAAAAATCATAAATTTTGGAATAGGTTTTTTGTTATTTTATATGAAAATTGTTTTAAAAGTTCATAGTTACTTTACTTTTTGTTATTAAAACAGTAACTACATTTCTTCATTTGCATCCTATCCATTTTATTTTGTCCTTAGGTAAATTCTTTTAACGAAAGAAATTAAATGCCTTTAGAAACACTAACAACTATGTTAGCTGTTAAAAGAGCAGTTTAAGCTCGCGAACTAGTAGGTATTACACGTTTACAAAAGCCATTATCAATATATTCTGTTTCACTAGAGTTTTCACGGAATTCAGGCTCTAGCAGGTTCTTACAGTTTAGTGTAGTCAAAACATAAAATTTACTCTTTTTCTTACGTTTTTATAGAAAGCGAAACTAAAAAGAAAGATAGAAACTAAAAACAAACCAGTCGCGAGTTCTAGACATATCTTTCAGCCGTGCAACTCTACAACATGTTTGTTTTACCCAAACATAGTTAAACATTTGGATAGGTGTTAAAAAAAATCCAGAATGTATATCAATAACAATTAACAAATTGTCACATAATTCTCTGTTACTTATTGTTTGAAAACTGGGATATAGGCCATTGTTACGGTAAACATAAAAGCAAGATAGTACTTAAGACCAATAAAATCTTAAAAGAACTATTGTTTGTTTGCTAACACCGCGTACAAACCAGTTCATTTGCATCTCCTTTAATAAACATATATTTTCCTAACATAAATGTCAACATTTATATTAAATAAATACTAACGAGTTTTTAAAGAATAGACGAGTGCTGCGTATAACGACACGAGGGAAAAGGTATGAAATGTAATAAAAAGAAATACACATAATATATGACAGTCTTTAAATGTATAAAATTGTTATCAAAACTAATGGACATAAATAATAAATAAATGTCACAAATAAATATTTTACAATTTTTTAACATATCTTTATTAATTAATTACTTCACATACTTAGAAGGGTATTAATATAAAAATATAAAAAATATAAGGATATTAAAACAAGGCATGTGTTCTTCATTCACGAAATTTGCGAATCATTATATGTGGTCATCAATCAGAGATCTCCTTATTGCCTTGGAGATTGACGCTGACAAATTGACATGTTGCGGCCTTCAGCGTACGCTATTACAATGATAAATTCATGCCTTGACAATAGATACAAAATATGTATTTTAAAATTAAATATATAAAATACTAGCGGCCCGCGCGCGGCTTCGCCTACGTGAACTACGTTAACCTCCTATAAGTGACGTCCATGCAAAGTTTGAGACTCCTAGCATTTGTAGTAACGAAGTTTCATACAAACTTTCAACCCCAAAACCAACCCCTTAGAAGTCGAATATTGCAAATTCCCGTCTTAGCGAGCACCTACGTCCTATAAGTAACTCCTATGCAAAATTTGAGATTCCTAGCACATGTAGTTTCTGAGATTTCGTGATGAGTGAGTGACCTTTCGATTTTATATATACAGGGTGGAAGAGGCTGCGCTTCTTTTACTGAAACTGCATATAGGGTAAAATATTTCAAACCCAGAATTAAAAAAAATAATCAAGGTACCTCAACGGTTTGGACGTAGGATTTTTTTTTCATTTCACCATTTTTATCCGTACCTGTATTTCGTGTCACGCACACATACGTAAGCGACGTGGCCGCTTTGACAGGTAAGTGTGTGCGTGCCTATGTTATACTTTACAAATGGCGTTTTATTTTAAAACGATAATTTTATTATTTATTTTGTTTGAAAAAAAACTTTTTTATTTTTGAGAATTATTTTTTTTCCGAATTATATTAGGCTTTTATAGAGTAGTTAAAACTGTGGTTTCATTTAAAGTGGCGCTGTCAATTCCACCCTGTATAGATAACATGCTGAATATTTTGTTGTAAAAAAATTTTCCCATAGGGAACATAGTGTTAAGACACTCCGTTACCCACTTTCCGCCGAATTTTTTGAGTTATTACGTGTTGAGTGGCGAGTTCGAACTCAACACCGGGCTATTGCCTTGGTGCCAAAAAGAAAAAAACATTAACAAATATTAATTTATTCACACAACACCCTCCTCCTTTTTAGTTTTTTGTACAGCGTTAATTTAATTGCATCAATTAAATTTAAATACAATGCAAGGAGAGAAGTATTAAATATAAATTAATAATTGCAATTAATGGTTTTAGTTGTTCGATGTAGCTTTAACAGATTTAATCCAATTCTAGATAAATATTAGTTTACTGTCTATAATTAATTGAGGCAGAAAGCCTCACTGATTTTAACAATGGCCATTAACGAGTGAATACTGATATATCGTATACTACATTTAATACAATATTTATTACTAATACAACGGAAAATGTTGTTTCATAGCATCATGCTGTGAAAGTGGCCCAAATTAAGATCATATGGATGTAAATAGGAATTCCTTTTTTAAATATTTAATAATAAATACAAGTTAGATAAATCGCTTAAAAAATCTTGATTGGGGCTGACCGCATAAGAAGACTAGGGTCAAATACCTTTCCTTTGTTGCCAGGGTCACAGGTAACTAAAACGTAACGTATACACGACTACTATCAAAATTACAATTACTACTAAGATATAAAGTATTACATTTCTTAAAATAAATTCTGAATTCTGGAGGAATTGCGTGTTGAGTGGCAGCACTCAACGCCGAGCTCGATACCAGAGCGAAGAAACGGAAATATAAATTTAAGTAAATATTTCGTTTCCTCGAGTGGGGATCGAACCCACATCGCGTTACAGTCACACCCTAGTGCCGCTGTACCACGACGGCCTATATATATTATATAAGAACTAAAGTATTTCATGTGGTAGGTATATATTTTACCGTTGTATGTTAGTAGGTACGCATTCGATGAGTAATTAAATCGTAGCTTCCATATAGAAGAGCATTCATCTTTAAAATTGCGATCTGTAAGTGTTCATTAAAATCTAGTGGGATGGAAATAAAAATTCATTCCATCCTATATACTAGTACGTAGTATTGACGCTCGATGTGGAGATGGTTTATTTCATTTGCGGCACTCAAGTGTTCTCCAACAGAACCACTCAACCATTTTATGTTGAAAATTTTATTTCATAGTCATAATTTTTATTTTTCTGCATAACTTTCTAGTCTAGTTTATATTGCTCTCGATCCTTTGTTATCATCGTGTTTTGTTACGTTTCTATTGCTAACCTTTTGTTAAATTCATATATGGAAATACTATGTCTAAAATATACACCTATTGGTGCAGTGTATATCAATTGTATACAATATACAATATGTACATAATGGAATTGTTTAAATTTATATGCATATTTTAGACATTGTACAATATTCGTATATAGGTAAGTAAAATATAAGTTCCAATATAAAAAAACCCTACAACAAATTAACAGTACTCTCTATTGTGGTTATGAGGTAAAAAAACGAAATGTGAATGGACGGACCTGTCGATCGAATTTTAGGTTTGTAGGTCAACGAGAATTTATATTAGATCAATAATGCATTTACTTCACATAAAATTCTAATGAAAATATTATTATAGAGCGAATTAGGAAAAGATTAGTCTATTAGTCTAATTTATTTTATAAATAATTATAATTTTTAACAAAAAAAAACATTTTATACAAGCTGGCAGTGTTAACTGCAACGAAACAAGCCACATTATCAAGAACGGAATATCGCCGCGATAAACAATATAATTATAAATACCGGTTGTGGATGACGTCACTACACTGTTATGGGATCAGTGAACGGTAAATATCACATTGTAGTGATGTAAACTGTTATTTCATTATTATTTATAAGCGGCTCGTTGGTCTAGGGGTATGATTCTCGCTTTGGGTGCGAGAGGTCCCGGGTTCAAATCCCGGACGAGCCCAGCTTTTTGTTTTATTTTTTTTAAGTGTCATGTTCTATTTTCCACCAGTTTTAATATAATAGAATTGGCATTGCGTTCTCGTCATTCCCTTCAATTGGCTTAAATTATTAATAATCTAGTTACATAATCATATTTTTTTAATAACTGTTGCTTGTAATTTAGATTTTCAGAAGTTGTTATTATTAATCAATGTAAAAGTTAAATTTTTATGCAGAATTATCAAATTATGCAACATACTTTTAGGAAACATTTAAGTTGAATATTTAATATGTTCATAAAATATTGAAAGTAAAAGTTTCCAAGTAAAAGGCGATTAAAAAAGTACGCATACTTTGAAACATTCTTGCAGTTGGCTCGTTGGTCTAGGGGTATGATTTTCGCTTAGGGTGCGAGAGGTCCCGGGTTCAAATCCCGGACGAGCCCAATTATTTTTTTATATTAGTTTTTAGATAGAAAGAGAGAAGTAAGTCAATTCTACACATTGTGTTTTATGGAAACGGGGAAAATGAAGATAATTCATTCATTTATTCATCATCAAGAAGACTTTCTTTCCTTGAAAATTTTATGATTACCTCAATATCAATCAATAAAATGAAAATATATATTTTTTATATTTTTGATAAATGTATCTTTTGAAGAAATACATATTATGAAAATCAAAATTAAAACGACTTACTGCGAACGTTACTCTGTACACTTCAAATATCAAATTAAATACATTATTGGAATTCCTCGCAACAGGTATTTAATTTATCAACTTGTTCAAGCCATTTCTGAATAAGTGAAAAACAATACAAGCGTATAAATTACATTAATTCGGCCCAGGAATTTAATCAACAACGTTAATGAAAATGTAATTAAACAATTTTATTAAAAAAATAACATAGATTTTTTTAGGTATTTTTTTCAGCATATCTAGTTTATTTGAAAATTGAGTAGATGATAAAAATAATAATATAATTATGATGCAAGGATAACAAATACATATAAAAATAACTCAACTAGACAATATTTCATTATAATATGAGGTAAAGTTAGATGATCTATTTTTTTTTTATTTAAAGAGAGAACCTGGCGTTAAGACATTCTGTTTTCTTCTTTTCTTCTGTTTTCCGTTTATCCTGAGTTCTTGACAATGCGCGTGAAATATAGCGCAACTCAACTAGTATTAACCAAGACCAAGCCTTGCCAGATCAGAGAAATGAAAATAATTCCCTACACCGAGTTAGCATCGAAACCACAACAATAGCTTCAGACGCTATTCCGCTTCGCCTCGATGGCTTCTTTTCTGTTATTAAATTGAAAAATATATTTTCTTATAAAGTCATCATTTTATTTTTTGTGTATTAAATACTGATATATTTACCAAATATTATATATCTTGTAAATACAATAAAAATGACTAAATACACCAAATAAAAATCACTAAAAGTTCTTTATATAAATTTATTTATTTATACATAGCTCCTGTACTACAAATATAGCAATAGCAAATTTAAACACATTGTAGGTAAAATAACAAAAATATCAAAGTTAAAAATAATAATATTATTATATATTTTTTTTTAGTTTCGCGCTACTCTCACACGTTATCTAAGAGAACCTCATGTTAAGACACTACGTTCCCTATTTTTCACTCAACGCCGCGCCGTGCCTTCTCTTGTGACCATATCAAAAAAATGAAACTTCGTCGCTCAGTCTATAACTGTGTCTTGGTGTTTTTATAAAAATATATATAATAGACAAACCATATATGATAAGCCCTAATAAATATAAGCAACCAATGAATAAAAAAATAATTTTAAATTCAATATCGATCTTACAAAGTATAAAATTTATATCATGTGAATTTAATGAGACGAGCAAACATTATCACAGTTAATTAACGTAAAGACGTAAAGAGTGGCTATTAATACAAGCTTAAACGTAAGGGTTATAAGGTAATAAATAATAATACACTTATAACCGTCAAATAAAAATCTTAATTATTTGCTATCGAAGAAATATATTATTATAATTTACTTATAATTAGACTCTTACCTCTAATATACTACGGGTTACATGTTATGGTTTTTATATATGCATTTCTTAATGGTAAAAGTGAAAAGATCTATTTTTTCGAAATAGGCACGAAGCTAAATATTATTTCTTATGTGAACAATATAAACTTCTCATCATTTACTTACTTATCCAATTACAAAAGTATGTAAAATTAATAATACTACAAAAAAAAAACAAAAGAAATCTGTTGCTAAAAAAATATAAATCAAGACAAATATAATGAAATGTGTCTCACTTAACTCAAGTACGATGCGACCTATTTCGCCGAAACATTGTTACTTAGGCGTTCCTGTCAACTGAATGCGGCACTACAGTCTACAGCAGCGGCTTGAGTGGCAATATATCCACCGAAGTGCTTCCCCAAATAAAAATGAGCCGTCATTTAACATACTCTCCGGGTGAAGAAATACGTAGAGTCGGTAGAGTTTGGCATTTATTTACACTTTAATTTTTTAAATTCAATTACTGAAAGAGTGAGAGATTTATGGTGTTTATTTTTGTAAGATATTTTTAGATTTTTTTGTCTTAATACTATATATTGTCTATTTTTATTTAAACTTAAAGATAATTAACAAATACAGCTAAATAAAACTCATTTCACGTCTTATTCTGTAACTAATAAAAAGATTTAAAAAAAAACGCAATATCTATTAAAGCAGAAAACAATTATTACAGAAATGTATAATAAAATTATAAATTCCAATTTTAAATTTGAAATTAAATTCTCCTATTATAATAAAAGTTAAAATGAGCGAGATAAATCCGTTCCGCCGTAAGTCGATAGAACAGTATAAATCACGAGACGAAATAATTAAGAAGAGCCCTTTGTCAGTGGAACGGATGGCAATGCCAAATTCTAAATGAAGGTCAGATTTAACGGAATCCATCACGGAATTAATTAACGGAGATGTCCGTTTACCTTTCTTATTGAGTTGGATAAACGAGGATGTACTTGAAGCAAACGGTCGTGTATTTTTTAAAGAAACGGAAATGTATTTCTGCTCGTTTGATATTTAATATTATTTCTTTATTAACATAAATTATGCTCGAGACTACATTTTAATTAACGTTACAAGAAAAACCATGATTATTACAAGAATATTGCGGTGAGATAAATTAAATTTAAAAACGCTTTTATGAAACAACGTTCAATTTGATTATATTGTATAATAGAAATGTTCTCGGTTATTGTAAAGAAATAACAATTACAATGTTAAGAAATTGCCTATTGAGTTTCTATTTATTAATATTGTGGATACACTTCATTGAAAATATTTCTCATTTTAAATCATATCGTGGTGGTTTCTTAAGATTTAGAACTATTGGTAAGAAATTTTTTTTTAACATTTTCTTCAAAACAACAAATGAAGAAGAGAAACAAAATGAAGATCTAACCTATCCATTATTACTAGGTTTAAGGATATTTTTGTATTTCTAGCATTATGGACAGACTGTGACCGTGCTCGCGGGGTATGCATCGAAAGCAAAGCTTGTCCACGTGAAAAGGTAATAGGCGATAAGGAAGAATGTGATATAAATAATAGAAATTTAATCTGTTGCCGTGTAGCTCACGTCAGAATGCCAATCGATATGTTTGAAATGTACGACTAATTTTGTTAATGAGTAAAGTTACAGTATAATATACCTACTTACTTAATTGTATTATTTTTCTACATACATTTCCCCATATTACATTACCATACAATACACGCAGAATAGGTCCTATTTCTAATGTCAATTGATATTCCAACAATTACAAATTACAATACAAATTTTTCAGTATTTCGAAGTATTTATATTTTTATTAGAAAAAAATGAATAGAACTAATAAACGTAGGATTTATGACCCTCATAAAGCCTTACATTGTCACATTGTATTCAATACAAAGTTAAATTTAAAACAAAAAAATAACCTTTTCATTGTAGGTTCAGTAAAACAAATATTTTTCCTATTCAAATCAACGAACGAATAAACAATAAAACAAGTATGTCGCCCGTATACGAGTGATGTAGTAATTCAATGAAGCTCCGTTATGTAAACTTGACTAATGAAGTTTAGTTAAGCCGACTCGTGCGATCCAATCTCCTGCTAGGCCTAATTCCTGCGATATAAAGCTTACTATATGGGTCTCTAATGTCTACATATTTTTCATTAAAATTGGTAATATCAATATAAAGAATTAGTAGTATAGAAATACAGAATATCAACAGTAAAGAGTTACATATATGTAGGTATAAAACCGCAAGTCGATTCTCAATTAAAAAACCACGAAGTCAATAAAAATAGGATAATTGGAAAATATCTGACTGTCGATGTTTTTAGGTTAAAAGTCAACTTAGGTATAACTTAATGTTAATATTAATGTATATATAACTAACTTAATTTGAGGAACGGTGCTAAATGTTACTAAAATTGTCTTATATACCTATAGTTTTAAAATAAACTTTATAGAGTGAGTAAAATTAGAAACTACATTTTTTCAAATAAATGGCAAGTTTTCTGTTCTTAAGAAAGATAAAGACAAAAGAATGTACCGCAATCCATTAAAGGTTTTTGATGAATGATATTAAATATTTCTTTAGTTTATAAAGAAACCACTAAAATATAAAAGTCATATCTAGCTAGCCTAATAATTCAGTTGTGTCGGATATTGCAATTTCCCAGCGCGAACGCCCATTGCACCCTTCCATTTCGTTTCATATCGCTACATCAACAACACTAGACTTTTATAAAGCTATTCTCACTGAAACTATTTTAAGTGCCTATCTCTCTCTTGCTACAATGTTTTTTGTTGAATTTTTTGAGTATATATTTCGAGTCAGGTAACAAGTCATTCACAGTTGTCGGTCACCTAGTGTTAAGACACTCCGTTCCCATCAAGACACTTCCGTCCTCCACTTTTCATCGAATTTTGGTCCTAATAGATTTTCAATATATATTGTATTATGCATTATTATTCGATTATAATAATAAATACTTTCGCATTTTCAGTTTAAGTTTCGAGTTAAAGTTTCCTTAAAAACTCAGCTTAGCTCACCAAATTCATAATTAAGATATACACAGAATGGCAGGTTTAGTACCTGCCGTGGATGTCGTGGGTGAGGATGAAGAAGAACGTGCTCAGCCGGTTTGGACACGTCGAACAAATGAGTGATGAAAGAATGGCAGAAAGATTTATGAAGGAAAAGTGAGCGGTAAAAGAGGTAGGGGGAGAGCTCGGTTGACCTTCGAGAATCAGTCATCATCAATTTGGAGCTCCATTTTCTCCGATTACCCACCCCGCTAGGGACACAGCATGAAGCTTATTAAAAATATAGATTAACCTTATTTATTTTTCATTATTAGTAACAATAAATTAAAAAAATAACCTTTTTTATAAGTAAAAGAACATATGAGTATTGTATAAATAATTTCATATACCTACTTTTCAAAAAATAAAAAATCAGGATATATCACATACGTTTATCTAAGTTGGGTTTTTATGAAGTTGGTGCATATTAACGGCACGGGTTGTTACTACAGTGATATTGAGCGGAATAGGATCCGGGGAGAGCGCGTGGATGTAGCAACATCCGAGTTAACTTCATCACCTAGAATAGGTTTCCTGGATGCGACAGCAACGGTACATTTAAAATTGTTTTATATCAACTGAAAGCACATTTTAAGAATTCTTATAAAGATTTTTGTGTTAGTTGTATATTATTTTTATTTTAGGTATAGGATGTGTATTTATTTGAAGAAAAAAAAAATTAAACATTAAGCTTATTATTTTTTAATAGTATTTAAAGTGTTAAATTTCAATGTCGTTTTCAGTCATATAAGTAATATTTTTATTAAACTTCGTATTGTTATTTAAGTATACCTACTTATTTACCTAGAATTTATTGAAAAATATACTATTTAAAATACTACATATTTAACTATTTATCATAATAAATATTGTTTTATTATATAAACAGTTCTTATCTATGTCTAACATTAGAGCAAGATTGGATTATGCCTAGCGGAAAACAACATCGACCTAGGCTCTAGGCAACATACCTTAACTTCATTAGGCAAGTTCGTACGAGTCGGAGCTTTATCGAATTACGACATCACTAATGTGTTTTTGCCTTTTCACGTTGTTAGGAATCATTCGTATTGTATTTAATTACTTATCAATTACACTTAACATTTTTTGAGAATTTTCGAGAAATATAGTCGTAAAGAATTATTTTTTATTTATTAATATTTTCGTTTTTTCGCCCTGACAACGGCGTTGAGTACCGCCAGTTAACTGTCAACAGCAATGCCTCGAAAAATTCGGTGAAAAGTGGGGAATGGAGCGTCTTAACACTAGGTTCCCTCTGCCTTCCCTTTTATGTGCGTGATAAAAGGTGAAGTTGTTTTTTTATACTCTTAAAGTGACATTAAAACATTATGGATATACATTTTAAAGTTTGACATAAAGAATTCCGCTGCGTAATTGTAAAGTCCAAAAAGTGAAACCCATCGGAAAAGTTAAAGTGTAAAAGTTGGCCTGTTATGCTTTTACGTGAGTTTCTATTTTATTCCCTGAAAGGAAAAGTTAGTGTACGGCTGCTCCCTCATAAGAAGCTTAAGATACTTTAGCAAGGGCTCAAGCCAGCAATAGGTGTCCAAAGTGCTCTTTTTTAAATAATTTAATTTTTTATACAGTGATACTTCTCTGTAAAACGTTTCTAACATTTCTAAAGTAATTATATAGTTTTTTTAAGATATTTTTTTAGTTTTAATAAGATTTTCTTTATTGTCCCCATTTTTGCCAATAGAGTAGAGTAGAGTGAGTAGATGTATAGAGTGAAATCGATATCGATTTACTATTAAATTATGGTTTTTAATGTATTATAACGACCGCAGAGCATTAAACATTGTATACGTAGCATAGAAAATTAATTTATTCACGAATTATAAACTAATCATACCAAAATGAATAACACATACACATACATATAAATAAATAGCTTACACAAAAACTAAAAATTATACAACGATTAAACATATTTGAATGTAAATAAAGTCAATATTGCTCAAACAGTATGGAAAATAGTTTCTAGTCCGACCGCGTGTGTGGTACAGGCCTGTCTGTAACACGCGTGATTGAGTTTAGACACTAATTTTATTCGCCGCCGCAGTTCCCGTAGTGCAGTTTTAAAATAAAACTTCTATTTGGAAAATACAATTTTGGTCCGATAAAAGCAATGTTCGAATAAATAAGCTTTTCTCGCAACACAAAATGTACGCTGTAAATTAGTAGTCAGATTTATATGTTCGCGGATTACAGAGATTGCTGTCGCAAAAACATGCTCTTTTAGACTTTTTACAATTGCATTTAAGTTCTTATAGATTTTACTACTATATTGTCGTATTATTATAATGGATTTATAATAGAATTGTATAACAATCAATAATGCAAAAGATTCAATATGTTCTGAACGGCGTTTAGCTATTAATACTAATCTAATTAATAGTTACTTGCTGCTACTCTTTGTATCACTCAGTTGGGTAAAAACAGATTAAGTTATTGATAACAGACATATTTTTTTATCAGCTTCACGCTGTATCTCACACACATCAGAGTAGGCAGAGGGAACCTAGTGTCAAGACACTCCATTCCCCACTTTCCGTCGAATTCTGGAAGCATTGCGTGTTGCGTGGCGGAACTCAACCAAGCTCAAACGCCACGACTGGCTTCTATAATAGATAAGTATAGTCTTAATAGATAAGTTATTTAACGCTACGCTGTCTTAGTTTTGTCAAGGTTTCCAAGCATAGCTCTCAAGTTAATTTTTGACTTAAAAGTTTAAATGGCCAAGACGTTCTAATATGCTGCCTTTCAACTTGTATACCGTGTCTTGCGACGACGCGACGTTCAATATTTTACGTGATTGAATATAGGTGTGCTCGTAATTTCATTCACAGCCGCGCCGCCTCACAGGCAAATGTACAGTATATATACTGTGTGACAGTGCGGATATCAGGTTACGTACTTTGAATTTTAAAGTAATTTAAACTTTTCTGTATTGATAGCTCCCCTTTTATCTGATTTTATTTACATAATTACATTATAAAATATATTATTTTCGCTACGTTATAAAATGGTGTATTGAAAATTCGGCAGTCGTAATATTTGTTACAGTTTTAATTTTTAATTAATACTTAATAAATTAATTCTTTAGATGTGCCAATAATTTTTTGGTTACGTATAGTGGCTATTTCAATATATAATTATATATGTTGTTCAATTTAATAACGTCGAGATAACTTATACCAGCTCGCTCGCTTAAAATGTTATATTTCCTAAAAGATAAACTCATAAAGCAAATCTTATTTGAAAACGAGCAGGATGTAATCCGTGAAAAGCTATTATATCTGTGGAGAAATTTCATTTCCGTTTGAGAAAAACGAACGGTCTCGACTCAAATAGGTCACGATTTAAGAACCTGTGAGGTACGTATGTAACTCACTTTTAAAGTTTAGTTTAGTTTATAGTGGAAACGTATAAAATTAAATTATAGAATAGAATATATTTATAAATAAAAAAAGATTTCTTTTATTAAATGTATTTGTTTTAATATTTCAGCATATTTCAAAAATGTTCGACGTACCTATGAATAAGTTGAAATATTGTTTTATCTGCCTGCATGTGGCATGGTGGACTGACTGACTTTTAAATTGAATCAATTTTGAACATATAGTTTTGTATATTAGGTATATCTTTTCTTTTCTATTCATAATAAAGAATTAAGTAAGCAATTTATGTGTGAATATTTCAAAACACTCCAGCTTCTTAATAAGGATTAGTTGGAACCAAGATCTCATTTGAATGTTTTTATTTAAAACACAAAGGGAAAAGCATCTGAGATTTAAAATTATACTAATTATGTCAGTAACGCAGTTCAGGCTTAATGTAAATTTTCTTATCTCTATATAATCCTTGGGGTTCAGTAAATTTTACAGCTGTATTTTAAAGTAACCGCCTGAAGGTTCAGCATTTTTTCGTATTTTCTTAAAAAGATTTTCTTTCTTGTGCAAATGAAAGTACTTCTTTTAAAGATATTGCTAAAGCGCCGATAATTAGCTTAACAAAGGACTAAACAGATTTTTTCCTTTTAGCTAAATAGAAAATTTACTTAAAACAGTTTTTTAAATGAATTTCTTATGTATCATTATAGCTACTTAAAAATAAAAAGCTCATGGTATAAAAGAAAAATATGGTCTTAGTAGTATTGAACTCGTAATTTAAGTATACCTAATAAATAAAAATAAAATCTGAAATTCATGATTTTCCTTTATTGTACCGTATCTTACCAAATATACTAATTATAGGTCAAAGGAAAATACAGGCTTTAATAACGTGGCGAAAAAGTTAACAAGTATTTAAGTTTGCGATCCAATAAAAACTCCGTTTTTCTTTTTGAGATATGGCACCCTAAAAATATTAATGCTAAGTTCGATAAAGAAAAATGCCAAAATAAACAAAAATATATGAATATACGTTTTTACACTCTTTGCATATTCTAATGTATAAACAAAGATAAAAACTTAAGACCTGTTTAAGTTCAAGCCTGACACAATCCATTTCAGGAGGATTAAGCACGTGGACAGTTTTACGGTTATTTTAACAGGATTTATGCGAGCTGGAGCGAACTTAAACAGATTAGTGTAGACCCGCGACCCTCGCCATCGTCTATTTCACTATACGTTCTGTTTTTCCATACTAAGCAACATTAATGATTGTAATTTATAATTTTAGTATTTTTTTATAGATTCACGATGTATCACGCACATAGCAGGATAGGCTAAGCTAATGCTACAAAAACCTTACTACAATATCAAATTGCTAAGCCTGTTTGTTTTACTTGGCACCGACTTCAAAATTATAAAATCTTTCTTTAATTATTTTTTAACAAAATCAAGGTACTATTGCTTTATGTTTGAAATCGATTGTTTTTTGTTAAAAAAATAATTTATTATACATTTCATATTAACATATTTTATAAAAAATATATATATTCAACATAAAAGCATTCCGAAAACAAAGTCTTAATAAAAAAAGAATCAAAGGGAAATGTCAAATAATGATTGATGTCGTTTCATGAACATTCATAATTCATACGTAGGTAGGTGCGGCTCTACGAGTAATGTAATACGTCGACGTAATGTTTTCATTGAAAACATTTTGAATTTCTAAATTGCTTCTCGTAATATCTTAATATGAACTCACCTAAAAATTTTTTTTTCAGGAATCGAATTCATTACCACCTTCCAAAACCTCAACCACTCAAATTTTGTTGTCGAGCTGTTTCGTCTATTTAGGTAAATTATTTTTTTTCAGCATTTTCACGCAGAACCGTCAAGCGAGTAGGGAGTGAACCTAGTGAAAAAACACTCCCTTCTGAGTGGCGGACCTCAACACCGCTTCATTTAACTCATAGCGTGAAAATGAAATAATTTATGTGTTTAAATAATCATTCCCCGGAAGGGATATCACGCCACAATGAAGCTTATCTATGGATATATAAATAATATAATTTTTTTTACAGATATTCACGGTAACACAAAAAAAAATATAAAAATAGACGTTTATCAATTAACAACCAAAAATAACTTGGCATTTTGTTTATCGAAAAATGCCTGTATATATTGCGCTGGAACGTTATTGCATGGTGTCAAAAGTAATCACGCGTTCCTCACTCCCGGATCGTTCCTTTGATGTTCCCCTATAAAAGTGTTCGAGCTTATTCCGTCTTTCTTTTGACCAATCGCTTGTGTATATACACTTAGCGCTTCAAATTCAATTGATTGCTGAGTGATGTAAAGATTTTTGTATTCCTCTGTTTTATTTTACAATTTCGTTAAATTCTTTTTGTTGTTAATTTTATAAAGAAATGAGCTCTCGTTTTGTATTTATTAACTTATTTTTTATATTTTCTGAGATAAATATTTTTTAATCGACTTCTGTAACACAACACAAAACGGAAAACATTTGTTTTTACGGACCTTAAATCCTGAAGCGACGTCTTCCTCCGAGAAGACGCGCTCCAGGGTTCTCTACAGACTACGTACACTGGTTTACACAAATTTTTGTCAAGAGATAGAAAAACTTTTAGATAAAAAATAAAGAGTTTGGTTAGGTTCAGTTCATATTTACTAACGATAAGTATTTCATTGTTAATTTTATTCAATTATAATAAATTTCATGTTTTTACCAACTTAAACAATAATGCTAACAATGTCTAACAGAGTTAAATACTCACAGTCAGGGACCTAAAATCTGTAACTTAAGTTACGTTACGTTGTAGCTAAGCTGTCAAGTTTTTACTTTAAAATCGGCAGCTGCTTTTAAGTGCTAAGCTTCTTACAATCCTGCCTTCTAATAGTATAAACATAGGTAATAATAATTCGCTATGAAAAAATATTAACTTAGGTAAATAAATAAAACATAATTGTATAAAACTTTATAATGTACGTTTCACTTGGAATAAATCTTTATTGAGAAGACTTCAAAATGGTTCAGCCGGTTGCAACAGAAAGTCGAAACTTGTACTTGTTGAAGTGAAGTGATATTGGAAATTTTTCGTTGCGCAGGTATGTGTCGATAGATTTCAATATAGAAACACGTGTTGGTGGCAACTTTTCACGATAATCTGAGCTGCAAAGTGATTGGGCAACTTTTGAATTATTAAATTAAAGAATCCAAAAAACTGAACCAAAACGTCGGGTACACTCAATTATCAGTGAAATTTGAAAGATTTTAAGAGCAATGAAAAATAGTTGCTTTGCCTGGAACCTAACATATTATATTATAAGAAGCATACAAAAAAATATGACCAGGTCCCTTAGTAAAGATTGATCCGAAGGATTAATCGAATCTGAAGTCCGAATTAATCAAATAGTAGTAGCAGAGTACAGACAGACAGAGGGAGCCTAGTGTTAAGACACTCCGCTTCACACCTTCAACAATAACTACAACAAACTGAAAACATTAAATATTTAATTTCCTCCAATGCGAATTGAATCTACAAGCTGTCGCTTTTACGGTTACACGTTTGTGCCGCCCACCACGACGGGTCTCAATTATTTTTGTTATTTTTTTATGTTAATTTCGTATTAACATAATAATGTACATGTTATTATATTAAAACGAAATATATAAATTACCACATTTAATCAGTTTAAGCTATATTTATAAAATTATATCAATATTCACGCAATTTATTTTAATAACAAGTCAAAATTTAATTATATCGCCAGTTTTAACTTTAATATAACGTATTTTCATCCCTATTCTACGAACACTAAGCAATTTATGTACACTCAGAAAAGGGTCTAAAATTCAATTTACATTCGCTTCGTTACCAAATTAACGTGAAACAATAAAAAATGTTTTACGTTCTGTGAAACATGGTATAAAAATTCAATTATAATTAATCTTCTATTTAAGTAAAAAAAATAAATCATCTTCACGCTGTATCCCGTACACAACCGGGTAGTCAAAGGGAACCTCGTGTTAAGAAAAAATTAAATACTGTCATCAAAATAATGTCATTAAAGAACAAAAACAAGATGGATGTGTTCAGCGCAGTGTTTAATTTAAAAGTAAGATGTAAACCGGCGTTAGTTAAGGAGTGCGGTCACGTCCTGCTCAGCGCTGGTGACTGACTCAGCAAATATCCATTTTGCTCCCCTTGTTATAAGTTCCTTACTCGGCGCGTCGTAATGGATGTCTCTTTATGTTCTTTTTTCGCTTTTTAAGAGTAAGTTCCAGTTCCTTGTCATCGGAGTGGAACATTCGAAGCGGTTAATATGTGATCGCAGTGGAAACTCTGACCTTTTTACGGTGAAAAGAGGTCGCGTTTATTTTCAACTAGGTCGTGATATTATAAATTTAAAACGTTAATTAATTTTCAATGTTATATTTAAGGTTATAAATTATTTAGGTCAGTTGGGGAAAACGGGTACAAGCGTGCTACTGTAAACGCGACAGGTTGTAGGTTCGATTATCATTTCCACGTTCTGAGACAAAGCAGGGCCACTCAACATACAATCTATCCAAAATTCGGCGGATAGTGGGGAACGAAGTGTCTTAATGGGAACGTGTCTTAACACTAGTATCTTAGGTTCCCTCTGCTATACATAATAATTACCTTTTGATATTAATATGTTTTACAAAAAATACTTAAAATGCCCCAAAGTATATAATAATAATATTTATTATTGCATAATATTGTTATTAGTGCATAAATTTAAGGGATTTTTAATCAAGAAAATATTACTACTATAATTTTTACAAATGAAAAACTTTAAACTTTGTTTTGCTTTAAACTTTGCTGGAATCAAATATGCCTTATTTGCCAGTACTCGCGATCTCAAAACTTTGATATCTTAACATAACAATTCAACAGCTGTAGAGACAAGTAGTATTCTGCAAGTCGCTAGAATATAAACGAATCATGTATTTTATTCAAGAACAAAGAGTGGTGGCCGTAATGTGATGAATATTGAAGGTTGAGGTGGTTAAATAAAACATGGCGTCTGAAGGCTGAATATTACAGCGACTAGCAACCTCAGGTCGACCCAACCCGTTAGAACAAAGCTGGGATAGTGAATAAATAAAAAAATCACAAAAGACCCGTCCGGTTCACGGAGCACTTTATTGTTACCTTATACGAGTATGTAGGATATATATGAACGTGAAATTTGATAAATTGGCATATAATAAATAAAAATTTCTTTTCTATGTATATTGTTAAAATCAGAATCAGTTTTTTATCATTACATAATTTAATATTTACTTAAAAAAGAATGAATTATTAAAAATATAAGGTATATCATCATCTTCATTATAAACTTAAAGAGGAACTTTTCGAAGAATAAAAGCATTGGAATGAAATGTCGTTTCAAAGTGACAATGAGAGCTGCAATAACAATAAAAATAATTGTCTGTTTAAGTCACTGAAATAATTTAAAATTTTGCATAATCATTTTAGTAACAAAAATCATTCTTTCGCCTTTCTCTCATTTCCTTTAATTTTTTATTTCATGAATTATACAATCATAATAAGTGTAATGATGCTAAGAAATTTCTGTGAAATCAACCACTATTCAATATCTCCAAGCATAAAGAATAAATAGAAGCTTTCCCCGGTGCTTTTACGATTAACTAAAAGCTTTGAAAGGAAGCTTTGAAGCTTTTTTTTAATGTCTTCTGTTCAACAGGGTGGCTAGTTAGCAATCGTTAGAGAAATTTAAATTATAAATATATTTTATTTTAAATCTCCATTTATCAGTGCTATGTAACGTTTTTGTATTCAGACAGTATACTCAGCTCCACACATCACTCCACTCCACACATCGTGTCTGCCGGATTCGGGAGGCATTGTGTGTTGAGTGACGGAACTCAACGCCGCGCTTAGGTGATTATTTTTATTTCATTAAATTTACATTTATTTCATATAATATTTTTTACTTTTTACTATTTTAAATCAATCTTGATCAATTAACATTTTAACAGGGACATGCCATTATTAAATGAAAATTCCATTACGATGCACCTAAATAATTAACGTATGCATATTTATTGTTATGACGTTATGAAGCGCAATAATTAACCTCTTTCCCGTCTTATTTGCACCAGAAACAAAAGAGTATGTTGTACGCTAAAACTGGGTTAATGAGCAAGCACAGTATAATAAAAAGTTTTTGAGTCTCCCAGGTAAGTGCCATTACTGCTACTATACGTCTATGTAACTATTTAATAATTTAACTTTTATTTAATATTTAATAAACGCAACTAATCATAATATTAACTTTTGTGGTAAAAAGTGTTACTATTATAGGTATTTAAGGTACAAAAAGAATTGTGATATAACTAAATATTTTATTTTATTTTAAAATTTGACATAAGTCGTGTGAGTAATATTAATATCTATGTTCGGAACGCCAGATTTAAAGAACCATACCATAGGTAATATCTATGGCTAAAAAACATAAGGGCAAAGTTAGCCATAGGTTATTTACAGTAGATTGAGACAACTGCTTTTCGCTTTGTTGTAAAATTAAGTAATTTTATTAATGCTCGCTCATTTCTACTGAGGTGGCAACCCAGATAAATGATTGAAACTGTTTTTTATCTGTGAATTTATTATGCTCAGCTCAGTACACCTGTCAGATAAATTACGAAGGAAATAATAGTTAGATCTAAAATCCTGCCAGTGTTATAACACTGTATAATTTAAGAATATTTAATAAATCACGATTCTAACATAAAAAATTAAATAAAATTATAAATTAAATATACATGACGGCATTGTAATTAATCGAAAAGTTCGTAGCACATAATTAATTTAATAAAAAAAGCACAAAAAAAACCCATAACGTATTATTTCTCATTATTTATGAATTGTAAATAATTATGTTAATTATTATGATGAAGACCAATTTTAGAAAAGATTTACGTCAAGCATCGGACGCGAATTCCAATGAGGAAATGTGGCATTTTGACATGATGGTAATTTTAAGACGCTATTGTGGCGCAAATGTTAAACTGACTGAACAATGTATGTAGATTCAACTTAAAGTTACCTTAGAGTTAATATTTATGAGTGTACTGAAATTGTTTTGTTACTACACACAGATCAATTAATTTTTTTTTTTTGCTTCACGCTGTAACTTAAGCGTAGCAGGGTAAGCAAACGGAACCTAGGAATCTAGTGTTATAACATTCTGTCTCCAATAAGATTCCGTTTCCCACTCTCCGCCGAACTCTCGAGCCACTTTGTGTTGTGTGGCGAAACTCAACGCCGCCCTTTGCCTTGTTACCAGAGTGAGGAAATAATAATATTAAATATTTTATCGAATCGAACCCCCACAACAGTCGCGTGTACAGTCGCACGCCTGTGCCCCTACGCCACAACGACCTCAATATAAATTAAATCTCAATTAAAAATCGGAAAGACATATCCTGGGATACGAACCTGGAAAACTGATATTAAGACACGCCATTCCCATAAATACACTTCGGTTCTCCACTTTCAGCTGAATTCTGAAGGCATAGCGCGCTAAGTAGCAGAACTTAGCGTCGCACATCACTATTATATCATAAATTATTTTAAAAAATAATTAGTTTATTGACTTGGAACTATAGTTTCGGGTATTCTCAAGAGATGTACGATCATAAATCTGGCTTCGGATGTTTTTGTTCATACCCACGAGGGTAAAGTTCCTGTAGGTATATAGCCTCGGCTCTCGGTCGTGATTATTTATCGCTTGTTAATTTTGGGACTGTAATATTCGCTTAAGTGCCATTATGCTATGGTTTATTTCTAGTATGCTTGTACTTACACAACCGCAATCGCTACCTTCGGACATAAATTTGATTTTATTTTTTGTTGATTAGATATAAAAAAAATTAGTAATCTGAAAACTCGACTTATTTGAGATTATTTATTTTACATTATGAACTTAAATATTAATTATTATAATTATAATATGTATTGAATATCTTTTAAATATTGCAATCTATTTTAAGCAAATACTTTTAAATTTAATACTTACCGCCTCATAATAATATTTCGCCAAATATAATTTAAGCTCAAAGTCGAAGAACGTCTCCAAAACAATTTAGATATTTCTAAAAAGACCCTAGTACTACACTTACATATGGGTCTATCAGTGTACCCTATAATAACGCTTTAAAATTCCATATTTGACACCAATACATCTTTATATTCGCTAGTACTCGTATTTGCTTAAATATTCATTACAACATATCGTGTCGGTAAAAAAGGTAATAAAGAGTGGGGCGCACGTGGAACCAGGGCAATAAATCGCGTTAGTCCCGTGATTCATGACTAGCCCGGGAATATACGATTATACTGAGCTCGACCACGGTACGCCTTTGTGGTGTACGCCAGGAACCAGTCCAGGGTACAAATGTGTCACTGAAATCAATATGGCGTCTGCGAATATCTGTCACTGCTTAAAATACTTTTAGGTATTTGCAGTTACTTCGATACGTGGTTATATACCTACTGGACGGTTTTTTATTTATTTATACGCGTTTCGTTTATTTTATAGCAACGCAACGTCCCGCTTTCTTTTCACGGCGAAGTGAACATAGCCCTATAGCGTTCACGGTTTTATTAGCTGGTTGAAAGGGTTTCCAAGAGAAAATTCAAAACATTCCTGCTATAAAAATGTTTTTGCTAACTGAAATCTATTATGTTTAAATTATAAAGTTAAGAATATAAAATAAATATATTATTAAAAAAGAGATTTCCGAAATATAGATTAGATATGTAGGTTTCATATTCATAAATTATACGATAAATCAATGCAGAAATAAATTGATGCTATAAATAATATGTGTATCTAAATGTTATGTGCAATTAAAGCAAGATATAAGCATTTGCCATTAATGTTTATAGATAATAAATATTTAATGGTGCCGCAGTGCGCGGAGTCTTAAATAAAACATGTCTGCCGAGCGGAATGAATTTTTCACGCGGGCTAGCCCTCAGAAGGCTCACAGCTCGCACCCACTGCAATCTAACCGGTCAACGTTCGCTCTACATCACGACGGCTGTCGGCTTCATTCCGGAGCGGGATTCAAAGGGTTAGCTAAGGTGCCGCTGGCCGGGGTCGATGCACGACGGAAAAGTGGTTGATAGCAAAAAGATTTAAACGATCTAGTTTTGAAATTTTCTTAATTTAAATTTCTTTATTTATACAGAAAAAATAACGTTTATGTTACGCAAAATATTATACGAATACTCTTATAGTGATATCTTTTATCATAATTTACATTATTTTCCACGAAGATAAAGAGTTCTGCTAAAATGTAAATTCAGCGCCCTCCGGAATGCAAAGTTCACGCTTGATTGTATTTCTACGGCACGAGGGTCGAATTTTAAAATATTCTCTTGTTCTAATGAAATTTTAGGTCTAGGGGCCTTGAAAAATAATGTAGTTTTTAGTTATCTTTCACATAAAAAGACAAAATTTTATTTTAGTTTAGTATTAATATAATATCAACAAGAAGAGAACAGAAGAAAATGTATATTTTCCGTAATGTCTTTTCAACATTTGGACAAAAAAGATATTTACAAAAATAGTTAGCTGTGACGAAGATAATTCAATCTCAAATATAAGAAATTATATACAGTTAGTATTTAGGTAGTTTTAAAAACACACTAAATTCGGCCTAACCTTTCTCTACACCGAATTTACCTACTAAAATTATATATGTCGTTATATACATACGTTGCGATGATAAGAAGTAATAGGTACACACATATTCTTAACTTCAAAATCCGCCCAACCCTTGACTGTTTCCCTCAAGCGGAAAATGAGATTTTCCGATAGATAAAATAATAGCTTCCCACAGATTATACTGAACATGTTTTCAAATAATAGAAGTTTAAATTAAACTATTCTATAATTTTATTATTTTATTTCTATAAGTTAATTTTATTTATAAGTATTATAAAATCGTAGACGCACCTAATGACGCCTACCTACATAAATAACGTATATTTAGCAAAAAATATAGCAGCTTACGCAGAATTTTGTAAATATCCAAATTTTCATTTATAAATAGGTACCTACTTATACTATGCCGAGATCAAGAACCTAATATTGAGACTCAGGTCTTCATTTCACTGAAAAATTCTTTATACAATATCTTCGTGCTCATTTAATGAATTAGCAACGAGTTAGATATTAGACAGTACACACTACTCTACCTTTACTCTATTGAACTAATGAGTGCATTAAACAACAGAAGTGGTTAAATAAAAGAATATTTAAATTTTACCAATATGTTTTTTACGTTATTCGTAACCGCACAAAGGATAAAGGACGCGAAACATTGTCACGGCCATTCAGTGATGAAAATATTTTACAGTCGAAAATATCTACGTTATTGAATGGCCAAAGACAATGAAAACAATAATAAAGAATCATTGTTTTGGGTTCTATTAAGTATATCATTATGCATTTCCCCCAATAATAATTTATCTTATATACATATTGAATATAATTGGAGCTTTTACAAAGAAACTTATATCTATATACCTATTCTTATTCATTGGAATTAGTAAGTCTTGTTCGCTTAAGTTATTCAGAGCACTTTTGTCAACTTCGTGGTAGCAGATTTAAGTAAGCCGTTGTTCGAATACAACATTAAGAAACTGTTATATAATTCTCCTTCCCGTAATTGTTTTAATGACTCGACCCCATCTTATGTAAATTATGCTGAAAGTGCTTATCTTCCCTTTATAACTCGGGCACAGTCATTAAAATTATAGTCTCTGGCTATACTCGTATTTTAGAGATTACCCTTACTTAATAATTCATATTTTGTTACCCTGTATTATATTGTTTTTAAATGTTAATAATAAAAAATATTACTATTTAATTTTAATAAATTAATAATTAAAGCAAAGGGTGACTAGGGCACCAGGTGTATTAAAGACACTTCTTTTCCCATTTTCCGCCGAATTCTGAAAGCATTGTGTATTGAGTGGCTGAACTCAATTCGACACCAGAGTGAAGAAAATGGAAGTTAAAGCTCTAATTAGAATCGAACCCACAACGTGTAGCGTGTACAGTGGTCCGCTTGTGCGCCTGCTCCCCGACAGGACAATATAGAATATTCGTAATGTAATCATTTCTTTCGATTCCCACTCGAGGAAATTAAATATTTAATATTTTCATTTCCTCACTTTGGTAGCGGGGCGTTGAGTTCCCCTATTCGACACGCAATGCCTCCGGAAGTCCGCGGAAAGTGGGGAACGGATGTGTCTCAATGGGAACGAAGTGTCTTAACATTAGGTTCTCTTCTGCCTACACTTCTACGAGCGCAATACAAAACTAAACAGACAGTTTATAAGAAATAGACATCGAATTATATGCATTTGCATATTAGGTAAAACTGTTCTCATCGATAATAGCACATTTTCTTTAAAGCATACTTATAATGCATATTATCGAGTATCGACACATTTTCAAAATTTTTCGAGGGCAGCGCGTTCACCAGCCGCGCGCCTGTTGATTAGCTTACGATAATAAAATGAAAGACACAAAAGATGTAGAGCGATCATTTTCCACTTAAAAAATATTTGAATTTGATCATTCTATGTTTAAGTTTATCAAAATATTAAGTAATGTTTCTGTACGTATTATCGTAAAATATCAATATATAGGTACTTAACCAATTATAAGATAATAAAAAAAAAGATAAAATTTACTTTTCTGTTCCATTTGTTCCTGAAACTTATCATTTAATGTTATTATAATCATATGATCCAGACCCTAATTATAAACTAATATGAAGAATCCAACGACTGTAGCGGTCCTCATAGAATCAATACAGGCATACAGCAGTAAATTAAATTCAATCACCAACTCTTATTTCATGTAATAGAAATAGGAATTAATATAAAATATATACCGCATAATAGTGAAAAATAATATTTTTATGTAAAAAAGTATATATATAGTATTTTATGTAAATTATAAATATCCCTAAGCCGGGACCTACAAAGCGTGCGAGACTTATTGGAGCGCACAATCGATCAACACTCCCCCGTTGCCCATCACCGTTCGACTGGACATAACAACTTTATACGCGGCCTTTCAGTATGGCAGTACTGGTATATGACGTATTTAGAATATGTAAAATAGATTTCAGGAAATTTTATGTTTATTTTGCTTGCTTCTTTTTATAATTCAAAAGCTGACACAGTACTTGAGAAAGAGGAGTGTATTAACACTCACAATTTGTGGATGCAAGGTCAAAAATATGCAAAAAAGTTTCAAAATATAATGCAAGACAAAAATTCGCCAAAAGCTCTCTACGGTTACTTCCGTGGATAAAGTTTGGGATCTGCATGTGATGGACGTGAAAATATGTATAGTTTGAATATTTCCTTCCTCTCTTAGTAGTTTGTAACTCACGTAGCAGTGTAGCGGCAAAATAGTATGTATATAACTTTAAACATATGCACTTTACATTCAGACTTGTTTTTGTAATTTAATGTACATATTAGTCCGAATATTTTTATTATCATCAAATACATTTATTAACTTAATCTAAATATAGAATAATTAAAGAAAATATAATAAGTATAATTCCTAAAAGGACAATGCGGTAAATATTTTATTAAGTATTTACTGTACCTAAGTACTTTAGTAACTACTACAGTAATTAATTACTATTAATGATAAAAACTATTATAGAGTATTAAAGAATCCACATTCTAAAGTCCGACTCAATCGACTCAATTGCAATTATATGGGACTGCAAAAAGGCCAGTCCTGGCGCATGGACAAGCCTGCGATTGTAAACTAGACAGGTTTTGGGTTCGATTCCCATTCGAGGAAACGAAATATTTCATATTTTCATTTGCCAGCTCTGGTAACAAGGTAAAGCGCGACTTTGAGTAACACCGCTCAACACAAAACGCTTCCAGAATTACGAGAAAAGTAGAGAACAGATCCCAGGAAAGGGAACCCTTTACCCTGCTATGCGAAACTAAAAAAAATAAAAGGTAGTAGGTATACCTTTTATTATTTAAAAATAGTTTACTTTTTAATTTGATAGCAAATATTTTTATAATACAAAAAATGAAATAAAATACCGTAGCAATTTTTTTAAAGAGAAAATAAGTTCTAAACTGTTAATAGTTATCGAGTCTTATGTCTGCAATGTTTTTAAATGCGTTACTGTAGTTGGAACTTCAAGATTCTGAAATTCAATTTACTAGGAACGTAAACCAGCAGGTGCATGCTACATCTATAAGATTATGTTATGAATACTAGGAACAGTTTGCTTTACTACGCTTTAGTTATTGGTATAAGTATAAAAGTAAGTACGTGTCCTATTAATAAAAATAGATTTCAAACAGTAAACTATGCAAATTTAAGACTCATATAATGTTCTCATTGATGGCATGGTTAGAACTGTACCAATTAAAATAGGACCACACGGAAAACACCAGCTTGCAAATCACCTAGTCAAAAGTTCTGAAGTAGTAAGCATTTAAAATCTAGTCGAATTGAGAACATCCTCCTTTCTTCCTTCCTCAAGCGTGACCATACATACAGACAGACAGATAAGAAATTAAAAAAATATATTTTCTATTATTGTTTTTAAGTGTCCTTCTATCTATTTCAGTCAAAAATACTAAATGGTCAGAGATTATGAGCAATTTTTATCCCTTATTTGTCAAATTTATTTTTACTTACGCGGACCTAAATTGCTACAACGCCCAATACTGATAAAATAATCAGAATTGACATTTTAACCAAGGTAAATGCGAAATATCTTTTGACAAAAAGTTTCTCAGGACTCTAAACACAAAAAAGGTTTACAATATAAACGATTATTTGCAATTTAAGATTTAACTTCAATTTTAATTAATTAACCTATAAAAATTGCATGAAACGGAATTAATTTATGATGTTTACAATGTGAGCTGTCACTGTCAATGACAATTCCAGCTTGACATTATCCTGATATATAAAAATCACAAAATATTTTATATTACTTATTATAATTTTACTGTGTTCCTTTGTTATTTCATTTAAAATAAATAATATTATATAGATAAAATGTTGTCATGGGTAACTATAATAAAATGTTAAAAGAATCTCTAGTTTATTTGTTTTATTATTCTATAATTTTTTTTGATTACTTCCAAACTTTCAGGGTGCTAATTCTCATGGCCAATTAGGTCTTAATATCACTAGTGAACAAGTAGACAAACCAACTAAAGTAACTAACGATTTTTTTAATCCAATTAAACAAATATCTTGTGGTGGTGGACATACTCTCCTATTAGACAGTGAAGGCAACATTTTTTCTTGTGGATGGAATTTGAAAAAACAACTAGCACAAGAAAAGGAAACATACACATTTAATCGCATTTGGCGTTTAAGTGGTATAAAGTTTACAAATATAGCATGTGGATGGGATTTCAGTAGTGGTGTTACAGATGATAATTTTCTTTTTGTATGGGGCTCTAATAGTCATGGTCAACTTGGTTTACCGAAGGATCATTTTCCTGAAGATCTTCATCCAGTGAGACTTCAAGTCAATGCTTGTTCTATATCTATGGGACTGAGACACACTGCTATTATTAATTCAAAAGGTGAGATATGGACTACAGGTTGTGGAAGACATGGGCAACTTGGCTTAGGGAAACACATACTACAATCTGACAGATTTCAAAAGGTTCCTAAATTGTGTAATGCCTCACATATTGCTTGTGGACAGAATCATACTATAGCTTGGAGCTCTGAGGAAAAGGCCTTATATGTATGGGGTGACAATAAACATGGGCAGTTGCTACTGTCTTCAGAAAAATATAAAAAAAATTTTACACCTGAAAAAATTGACATTGATGTTAAGCAGGGAGTGAAGAAACTTTTAAGTGGATGGACAAATGCATTACTATGGCTGAAAGATGGTTCCCTATTAACATGGGGCCGAAATAATCATGGCCAACTAGGAACTAATGTACCTTTTGCAGGAAAAATCATACACGTGAAATTGCCAGGTAAATTATTTAAAATATATCACAATGGAGAATAGTGTCTGAAAACGATGTTTTCTCTAGTTCTCCTACTACATGCAGGATACAAGTGAATCCAATCTATTTTATTATTTGCAAAAGGCCCAAGTTAGAGTCAAACTATATTTATTTTTTATTTATTTTATGTTTTTTGAATTTGCGCATAATGTAAAATTATAACTTTCAGAAAATAGACATGTTAAAGATGTTTCACTTGGCTCTGAGCATACAATATGTTTAGCAGATGACAACACTTTATGGGCCTGGGGCTGGAATGAACATGCCAATACAGGAGCATCATCTGATGATAGTGTTTTTATTCCTACCAGAGTACCTTTAGATACCAACTCAAAAATTACACAAATTTATGCTGGAAGTGCTCACAACTTTTTAGTAACAGATAATATAAAAGACACACAAAGAGTACATACATGTGAGGAGTAATGGAGGTACATAATTAAACTTAATGATTAAGTAGTATATTTATATATTTTTTTTTTATATAGGATGTACATATTATTGCTCAGACAATTTACTAAAATAAAAAAAAATATTTAAAAAAACAAAAACCCCTGTCTGCATAAATCTAAAATGAAAATAAACAAGCCCAATAGTTTATTAGGATTAACAGTCAGGAACTCTTTAAATTATGTGGAGTTCCTGGTAAAAATTTTATTGATTGAAGGATTACTTCTAGGTTTTGGGATTTAAACCTGATTGTTCAAATCTCTATGTTAATTTTTTTATGTTTTCTTAATAAGTATTTTTTCTTTCCTAAGTGTGGAATAACACTTTAAAAATGTAAAAAAAAATTACAACATGTTATACATTAAACGAGTTAAGGATCAAATAAAGTGCAATAAATATATAAAATGTAGCAATTTATTAAGTTTATACTGCTATTTTATAAATAATGTAATCCTTTTATATGATAAAAACTAAACATCTAACAAGTAATACCTTATGTAAAATAAGCGCCAATTTTGGTGACTATTGTTAAAGACAATTATTTTACTCACATTATCATAAAGCAATGCAAATAACTATGATGTAAAAGCAATATTGAAAAAACCGTTTAAAAATAACTGACAAGTTATAAAAATGTCACACTCTGTTAAATATAATCTTTCAATAAGAGTAAAGTTATTTAACAATTTTAATAAAATAATAAAAGGTTGTTGATCTTGCTACCTTTTCCTTTCACCTTTCTGTGTTTTACGTTTTTCTTTTTTCTCCTCTTTCAGTGCCTTTTGCTTCTCTCTGAAACAAATACATTTAATATAACTGGAGGCCACAATCAGATACTATGCAACAATGGCATATTATCTGATTGGAAAAATTATTTCATTCCTACATGGCACTAAGTTCTCCCACTCAATATCAGGAAAATTGGATAGAAAATTAACAACAGTGGGTTTACACTAAGTTCCTTCAACCTACTTGCTATATGCAGGATATATAAAGCAAACAGAAATACATTTTTGAGGACCATGCAAACCTTTTTATTTAAAATGTAAATTTTGAGTAACATAAATGTTTCTATATTTAAGTGCAAAACCACATCATGGCTAAGTCAGCATCTGACTTAAATGCAATAATTGTATGAGCAATTCTCACTTGGGAGACTATAAGAAATATATTTATTTTCTAGCTCTAGTAAAGTATAGCATGGCCACTCAACATGCATTTTTAAATTTAATTCACATATTTAATTTACTGATCTAATATTTACCTATCTTCTTTATCCTTTTCTTTCTTACGCTGAGCTTCTTGACGGGCTAGTTCTCGACGCTCTCTTGCAGCTGCTGCCACATCTGTAGCATTTGTGTTCCTAACTAAATCTTGAGAATCTATTTCCTCTTCATTTTCTTGATCTTCCTAAAAAGTATTACAAACATTAAAACTTTAGTATGGAGATATCAATAGTATTGCTACCATTTATAATATACCTCATTATCAGGAAGCTGGCTGTATTGAGACAGAATAGCCTCACGTATTTTTTTCTCATCATCGGTATATTCCCGACGAGTTGTCGTTGCTAAAGATTGTGATTCCAACAACTTCGCCAATTGAAGATCTACATCCGTAACAGCCCTTGGAGCTTCTTCCTTAGGCTTACATAATTCCCATTTATCTATTATTTCATTGACATGAGCAGATATATCTTTCTCCTATAAAAGATTTTACGACAATATATTTAAAATTATAAAATTGATATATAACCAATAAATATTGTAACTACTTACAACAATTTCAGATAGTATGCCTTCTAAAGCATCTTTCTTTTCATCTATAGATTCTTCACCTTCTAAAATACCCGATATATATGATCCAAATATATTTTCATCAGTTTTTAATGATCTTAATTTATCAATTAACCACGGCTGGAATTCTTCTACGGCAGCCGCCATGTTGACATATTCTCATCTTTTCAATTGAAATTGACATTTGACGTTTTTATCAAATAACAGACTCAAAAATGATCTTAAGTAAATACGCCGTACAGTAGATAAAATAAGCAGTATATCATTAATTAGGGTGGATAGAAACAGGTTTGGGCTTTAATTTAAGTTGCATTTTAGCACCATGTTTCCGAAAACATTAAAAAGGTATTTTATTTATTATCATTTACATCAAGTAACATAATTATAACTCATTTTGCTAGTAACAACTAATACTTAATATTTATGTTAGTATTTAAGTACTTTTTTACTTTTAATTATTAACGCAACATAAGTTGCGTCTCCAATTCTCCATCCTCCAGCTATAATGATGAAGTATGAGTTAATACTGTTTTCACATTTATCGTCGGCCGAGAGAGGCCGTCGTGGGGTAGCAGTACAAGGGTGTGACTGTAACGCGACGGTTGTGGGCTCGATCCCTACTCAAGAACTTGAAATATTTATTTTAAAAAAAAGCCTATGTAGGTACTAGGTAACATTGCTTTAGCAACGTTTTATTATAATTAAATATTACAATTATTTACTACAAACCGCACGAAACCTGTAGTAAAATTTTATAATGTCAAAAGTTATATTTCACTCTATATGTTTATTTATCACTGTTACTATTGTCTTGTCACGGTATATAAATAATCTATATTCTGTAGTATCTGTATTTTGTCGGCTCGCACTTGTCTAATTTCGGTTTAACAATTACTAAGCAGAATCAAGAATATTGTTGAGATTTGTTATTTGTAATAATAACTTAAAAAATGTCGGCGAGATATGATAGAGCTATCACTGTATTTTCCCCCGATGGTCATTTGTTACAAGTAGAGTATGCACAAGAAGCAGTACGAAAGGGATCCACGGCGGTAAGTAAATTTGATTTAGTCTAATAATTGAACAAGGATAGTAAAATATCATAATAATATATTTATATGCCTTCAGGTGGGTGTGAGAGGTAAAGATGTCGTTGTTCTTGGAGTTGAAAAAAAATCTGTAGCAAAATTGCAGGAAGAAAGAACTGTAAGAAAGATATGCCTACTTGATGATCATGTGGTTATGGCATTTGCCGGTTTAACTGCAGACGCACGTATTCTGATCAATCGAGCTCAAATTGAATGTCAATCCCATAAACTCACTGTTGAAGATCCAGTTACATTAGAATACATAACAAGATACATTGCTGGTCTTAAACAAAAGTATACCCAAAGCAATGGACGGCGTCCTTTTGGCATATCATGTTTGATAGGCGGTTTTGATTATGATGGACACCCACATCTATTCCAAACCGAACCATCAGGCATTTATTACGAATGGAAGGCAAATGCTACGGGAAGGTCAGCTAAAACTGTTCGAGAATTCTTAGAGAAAAATTACACTGCTGAAGAGGTTGCTTCAGAAAATGGTGCTGTAAAGGTTATACTCATTATTTTGCTTTGTTTGTTTTCTGTGTTTTTTCAAAACGTTGATTTTTTCAATCCTCAATTCATTATATTAAACACTAATACTTATTTTACTGTATATATTATGGATGGATGTCATCAGTTAAAAATAAATAAATTGTTTCACAGCTTGCAATAAGGGCCCTCCTTGAAGTTGTTCAATCAGGTCAGAAAAATTTAGAAATTGCTGTTATGAGACGTAATCAACCCATGCAAATGCTGGACTTGGACACAATAAATTCATATGTGTCAGTAATTGAAAAAGAAAAGGAAGAAGAAGCAGAAAAGAAGAAACAAAAGAAATGAAAACAATTTTTTATAAATACTTTAATACATTGCAAAAAGTATATGAAATTCTTTTATTTTGGACTAATAAAATATTTATGAGTTAAGTAAATCTATGGTTTGTGATATTTGGGAGTAGAGATCTTTCAAATTTGAACCTTCCTGGCTTGAGCCTTTATTACCTACAATGTCATAAAACATTTGGTCCCATTCACCATTATAGGGATTAATATTATTTTTCTGTAAAATAATATATATATTATAATTGCATTTCAATATGGAATATATTTAAACATAATGTATTGACGACAATAATATTTCAGTACCTCGATCACTCCGTCATCTAATTCGTCTGTTACAGATGGTAGAACACAGTTCAGTGAATTACTTTCACTGTAAGTTCTTTTCTTAGCAATGTCCCCATCTATTTCATTGTTAATGTTGAACTCTGCTAATAATTCTACACCAGAATTATGCTCAGAGTCTAGGTCTGGTGTGCTTAAGAATTGAGATGTAAAGTTATCATTGTTTTGTTGGCAAGATTCAACAGAAAAATCTAAAATATCATCTTGAGAAGTTTCCCTATAGTTAAAATAAATACAGAGCATTAGATCTTTTTAGTTATAATTATTATTCCATAACTTATTTCTTTATTTAATTATATAAGATAATATTTACACATTAAGTATGTATAAACAAATGTATATATTAATATTATTATTGACTTACCTCAAATTGTCAGATGATGTCTCTGTAGGAGTATTAATATCTGCATGATAAGGAAAAGAGGCATATAGATAGGAAGTAAAGGATTAGGTATGGTAAAGTAATTCATAAATAATAAGAGAAATTAAGAAAGGCAAGTGGGAAAAACCTGGATTAGTATTATTTTCATTATTGGACACACTCTCTGGTATAACCCAATCAAATTCAATATTTTCTTCATTATCATACATTTCCTCGTAATCTGTAGAAAAAAGAGTGAAAATAATTATAAGACTTCAGTAAAAAAATATGAATGAAATAATAGAAACAAACCAATTTTACCTTCACCTTGCAAATTGTAGTCGATCTTTGATGAATTGAATATAAGAAAATCTTGGGCTGCTTTTTTTAAGGCTATACGTAAAGCGCGCCTTGCTTTTTGTAACGGAGAAATGTATACGAAATTATCCGAGATATCAAAATTCTAAAAAGATTATGAAAAATTATATACAATTTTGTTTAGAAAATGACGAATTTAATTTACTACAAACCTTTGGTTTAAATCCTCTTTTTATCGTTAAAGCCTTTCTTGTTATTTTGTTAAGTAATTCAGGTCTACCGTACTGAAAGTTGTCATGAATAAATTCGTGCATATATGGGTTGCTAGAATTGCACAAAGGATCTTGAAGGTGCGAAGTAACTTTTCGGAAACCGTACAGATTTAACTGTCTAATAAAACTAGAAATATTAGTAGTTTTAAAGATAGAATGATCGCATTGCAAATAGTTTTGAAGAAGTCTATAGTTTAATAAAATAGTTCGACCCGTGCCTCCCCATATTATAGCGGACGTTTGCAAGTCCAACAAATACCATAGCTTTTGAGGAAAGCGCATTTGAAATATAGCATTCGTAGCTTCTTGCATTTTATATAAGTGAACTTAAATAGAAAATTAAAAAATGAAAATATTAAGCTAACTGAACTTAAAACCCGCGCTTTTTAAAACTAATTTGATTTGATGAATCACAAATGAGAATGACAACACTTAAATTATAGAATATCAAATTATATCTTCGCATTGTTAATTGCAATGTCATATTCAAATAGCGACATAAAAATAAATAACACAAAAAGTTTTACTTGTATTTATAAATTATAATATACAATGGTGTATTAAAATATTCAGTACAGTACTGTATATAATTTAATATTATTAAAATATTTGGGGTAAGCTCAGGTAATTTAGTACAGAGACCCGAGCGACAGTCATACAAAATCTAAAATATGTAAGTAGCTTACGTATGACTGAAAAATTAAAATGCTAAAAGGTTTAGTAAAATCTATTGTTTTATAATAAAGCTAGGTACCTAAAAACATGATATTGCTATGTACCTTCGGTAGTCTAAAAAAGAAGATATTGCTATGCTTATTGAGATAATTGCTATGTTTATTGTTATTATTATTTAGTTTCCTATAGTGTGTGTATTCGACAAACAAGTATGTTTATAATTTATTAAACTTTATAACGTGAAGTAATTTGTTATCTGTTTATTAGAATATCTAGCAACTTTGATTGACATTTCACAGTTGTTTTTATAATCTTGTTTCGCCGTTTTCTTTTATCTATGATTATTAATTGATTAAATCACGATTAGATACAGTACAGCTTATTGACAATTGTAAAATTTATCAAAGACAGCAATATAAATTAATTTTATTATGTGCATTTATAGTAAGAGTAGTACATTTTTTATTAAAAGTAAATAATAATTATTAGGCATCCTATTCATATACATGAATAGGATATTCGAGAAATTTTAATTTCCATAGAAGTGACAATAAATCACGTAGACTTGTTTATGTTCCTTTGTTTGTAAATTGTGTTGAAAAAGTCGTTAATTGAATGACATAGGAATGATTATATTTTTATCTTATTGTTAAATAATAAAAAAATATTTTACCAAAATTTGTTAAACATTTCAACATGAATAAATCAAGGTACAAAATTGAGTGACTCACAGTGATATTTATGTTATATAGACAATAATTTCTTATAATAAAGGTCTTTTATTGTTTGTTTTAGATTTTCTATGCTGCTATTAGAGCCGGGCGAAATATATTTTGAAGATTATTCATGTACTATGAGTGAGAAAATATGTTCAATAACCGAAAATGCGAAACAAGGCCGTCTGAAGCTTTGCTCAAAATCTCTTGTTTTTGAGCCTCGAGAATGGAGGCATCCCCTAGTAAAGCTACATTTTAAGGAATGTGTGAATATTAATACAGTGCAAAATATGTATAATCAACAGAACATTATAAAAGTGTGTGTCAAACAATATTCCGAAATGTTAGAAGAAAATATACTAGCTCCATATAAGTTTAACTATGAAGACAAAGATTTTTTTTTCTCATTTGACTTCTCATCGGCTGAAGAATGCTTAAGACAAATGCAGCAGCTGAAGAGGGCATCCTCTCTCCATGCTCCAGAACACAACAGTATGATCGCAACGATTCTTCATTCCCGTTACATGAGGATGATTTTTGATCCAGTTATGATGGAAGATTTTACAGAAAAAATAATTTGCCAATTTCAAGCAGAAAAAATTTCACCATTAGTTAGGCACAATGGAAAACTTGCAATAACTCCTACTTCACTTTATTTTCAACCATTTAGTAATATTGAAAATGTGAGTAAAATAATATATCTACCAGCTTTATTCCAGCCAGTAGGGTCAAGGAAAAATCAAGTTTTGTCTAAGAAATCCTACTCTTTTCACTTGGATTTGAGAAATTATGTGATGATTGGTGGAATTCAACATCCAACTTTGTCTGCCCCATGTGGGGATTGAACCGACAACCATAGTCTTGATTGTCTGACTCTGTCACATTGTGGTGCAATGGCCTCAACTGATTCATACTGGCCTCCGTGTAATACAATAAAAAAATATTGTGCCTAGTCTTTAAATGTGATATATGTAAGTAATGATTATGTTTGTTGTCAATTGTATTTTTTTAAGATAGCAAAAATTATGTTATTATGTTTTTTTTTTCAGCTTCAACCTGCATACATATAGCATGATAGCAGAGCTACCCTAGTAACACAACATTGTGTTTTCAATCTTTTGCCCAAATTCAATTTTGAAAGTCTATGCCATGCATTATCTTATTAGAGTGAAATGAAAATAATTCATTGCCCCAAGTGGGAATTGAACCCACAAGTATTGTGTTCAGAGAGTGTCCTATTTTGTCATGATAGCTTTTACTATTACTTGTTCCGATATAGTAGTAGAAAAAAAATATATATTTCTTCATTATTTAATTACAGAGTTCTATATTGAAAATAAAATTGGATCAAATAAAGAGGATATACAAAAGAAGATTTTTATTAAGGCAAGTTGTATGTATCTGTGTATGTTTTATAATTTTTATTTTTATATTTATTATGCTTTAAATGTTTATGAAAACTTTATGGTGTGGATTTTTTTGCTTATTGTTGGCATCTGCATTCAAATTAAGAATTACTTAGATAATTTTAAGACAACTTTTAATTAATATACTTAAATCCTTTTCTAATATTCTCTGTATTGCTTAAAACCTTTCTTTTATTTTGTACTACAGGGACTTGAAATATATTGTTCAGAATCAAATTTCATACCTCATATTTACTTAACTTTTCCATCGGAGTCAGACCGTGATAGTGTCTACCAGTTACTTGAAGAATCTCTCCATGTTCATCTAGAAAGAGTACATATAGAAGAAATGACTCTGCAATGGCAAAATGGAATTGTATCTAACTATGACTATTTAATGTACCTTAATTGGTATGTATATTAATTCTACTAATGTAAGTTAAGTTACATAGCTTTATTCACTAAATAACAAACAGATAAATATCAACAGTTTTTTGTCAGTGTCACACATTATTGTGCATATAACAGGGTAGGTAGAGAGGACCTGCATATTTATGTAAAATTGTATATTAAATTTTATTATAAAATTTTAAAAATGTATAACAAATATTGTGTCTCTCCATTTTAAATAACAATTAAATTGCTATTTATTAGACTATTCACTTAAAGTAATATTCTATTTTCAAGTATGGCTGACAGAAGTAAAAATGATCTCACTCAGTATCCAGTCTTTCCTTGGGTGGTGGCAGATTATATATCAGACAAGTTAGTTTTGGATAGTGTAGAAACATTCCGTGACTTGTCCAAGCCTATGGGATCACTGAACCCAGATAGATTGGAAAAATTACTAGAAAGATACCATGAAATGTCAGATCCAAAATTTTTATACGGATCCCATTATTCTGCACCTGGTCTTGTTTTATTTTATTTGGTGAGTTAAGTATATATTTGTTTGTAATATATAAGTAACATGATATGCTGCCAGTTTGTCCAGTGTAGGTATTTGCACATTTCTCACATTGTGGATATTATATAAAATGAAAATGAAGAATGGAATTGTGTGTTACTAATAATTAGGGTAGTCCAGAAAGAAGTGTCTAAACACTGGATTCTCTATACATTCCCTACAACATGAGGGACAAAACTTCAACTAAAAAAGTGTTTGTCTTCTTTTTTTACCAGAGCCAATAAATGAAAACAATTGATTGTTACAAATGAAAATCAACCCACAACTGTCACATTTGCTGTCAGATGCGGTGGTGCTGCTGCACCGACCGCCAAAAAAAGACACTGAAATAATTTTGCAATATGCAAGTGAATTCGGCGTTATATTTAATTAATTGGTGTATTTTCAAAATAATAATAAGAAAATATTTTTCTTTTAAAGGTTCGAAAATATCCACAGTATATGTTGTGTCTGCAAAATGGGAGATTTGATCATCCAGATAGAATGTTCAATTCAGTTAGAGATGTTTACAATAATTGTTTAAAGAACATGTCCGATTTTAAGGTATATTATATATCTAAGTATATGTAGTTAAATTTTCATTATTTATTATGAGGTCACCGTGGTGCAGTGGAACAGCATCTGATAGTAAACACTATCAATTTCGAGTTCGATTTTCCCTCAGGGGGTATTATTTTCTTTCTAGGCATTAGGTTCTTGTCTGGCCTCAACATGCAATGTTCAAGCAACTGAGTGTCTTAACACTAGGTTCTCCCTGCCAACCCTGATACAGGTCAAGCAAAAAAAAAATAAAAAGGGTCAAATAAAATGGTTTCTGAAGGTGCTAAAATTACAACTTTAAAAATAGCTTAACTAATTTAACTTTGCTATTACAGGAATTAGTGCCAGAATTCTATGACACAAATTCAAAAGGGGATTTTCTAGTGAATATAAGAGATATTGATTTTGGAGAAAGGCATGATGGTACCAAAGTTGATAATGTTACCTTGCCACCTTGGGCCACTTCTCCTGAAGATTTTGTTGTGAAAATGAGGCAAGCCTTGGAGTCACAATATGTATCCAGACACTTACATTTATGGATTGATTTGATTTTTGGATATAAACAAAGGGGAGAAGAAGCTGTTAAGGCCAATAATGGTTTGTGAATTTTAAAGTTATATGAAAATAATAATGAGTTTTTTGATTCAAATTATGCCACATTGTAAATTTATATTATTATTATTTTATAGTGTTAAAATAAATTATATCTGTATAAAATATATATTTTTTAGTTTTTCATCACGTATGTTACGAGGGATCGATAGACTTGGAATGTATATACGATATGAACGACAGGCACGCTCTAGAAGTACAAATAATGGAGTTTGGTCAGGTTCCCAAACAAATATTTACGAAACCTCACGTTAGAAAAATCATACCGAAAGTACTAAGGCCTTTGAGTAACAAAAGTTCTCAAGAGTATGCTATGGAATGTGTTAATACTATTAAATTACATAAAGAGGCTGTGACTGCAGTATTGCGAAGAGGTGATAGAGTAATATCCGTTTGCAAAGGTGGCACTCTGAAAGTGTATGATATGGTGCAAAATAAACAAATAAGAAGTGTCATATTGTGCACGACGCCATTGAGTTCCTGCGTTACGGTTGACGAGCATATTGTAGCTGCTGGCTCCTGGGATAATGAAATGTAAGCATAAATTAACATAATAGTGGTGAATATATATGTATATCATGCTGTGGGACAGCTGCTGACTGAAAACAATAGTTGAGGGTTTGATTTCAACTCGATGAAATGAGTAATTTTTATTATCATATTTTCAAGACAAAGCGCGGCGTCGAGTTCCGCAACTCAACACGCAATGTCACGAAAAATTTGAACAGAGTGTGGTGAACGTTGTTTTTTTAATATAAAGTTCCCCCTGCGTGGATACAGCGTGAACCTGCTTTTCGACAGACATAAATACTCAGAACTTAGTTATATATTAAGTATTAACCCTTAAATGGGATACTTTAGTCAGTTATTTTTTGTTGTAATAATATTTTTTTCGTATTTTCAGTTACTTGTATGATGTAGAGTATGGGCGTATTGTTGAAAGTTTTCGAGCGCACGATGACTCTGTTAGCTGTTTACAGTGGCTTGAAAAAGGTGAATTGTGCTTCAGAATAAATAATTCAATAAATAATAATCTTATAAATAAACTGAATATATAATAATCTATTATAATAAGAATAGATTCAAGTCAAGTATAATTTATTAGAAATATAAAGGTGGGTTTTTGGGGCTTTTAATTCTAAGTTAGATTTGTTGTGAATATAGTAATTTTCCGGAATGAAGTAACTTAATTATATTTAAAGTAACTTAACATTATTAATAACACGTATATTTATTAACACACACATAAATTATTTGACATAAAGTTTAATATAATAGCATATTATATTATTTATGTGTAATAAAACATATTGTTTATTTTCGCGTTTGTTAATTATTTTCTTGTTTTTTATATTGTTCTAATTATTCATCTTAGACCACTTATTAATATCGGGTGGATGGGACGGCGTAGTGCGAGTGTGGGGAAACGTTGGCAAAACGGGCCAAGCTTTACGTGGCCTTAAAGCAGAGTTTGACCATGATGGAAAAATCACCGCTATTGTTTACAGGTTTGCCATTCTTTTATTTAATTTGTTTTTTTTTTATCTTTTCTTTTACGTTTAAATACGGAGATCATAGTGGCTGACTAGTCTGAATAATCTAAGAAAATATTTTAAAAATAAATTTTCAATTCAGTAGTAATAAAGCCCAGTATCTGTTATGCTACAATTCTTGAAATTTTAAATAACGTTGTATATAAAAATATTTTAAATAGTAAGTTTTATAAAAAACCATGAAGCTACAGAAAAAAAAAACAATTTACAGATACAGACGACATATACTAGACATACTAGCTTGCACATCCGACGGTGAAGTGTTTATATGGGATTTCTCAACTAAGGAGCTCATTAATAAATTATGTATATACAATTCAGCTGTAACTGGCGTCTGTCTATTATCAGAGGAGAGAATAGTGACATCCAGTGAAAGTGGAGACTTGAGTGTCACTGACCTTAGTGTGTTGAATTCTGTAAGTAAAACAATAAATAGTAAAAACATATTTAAATCTAAAATAACCAAAAAGTAGTAAATAAGTAATCATTTGCTTCTTAGCAAATGATTATTAATATGTATAAGTGTAAATAGATAATTAATTATTTGTATGTAGACATTTTGTTTATTGTGTGTAACAAAATAATGTTGTGTGTAATGTGTATTGAGGGGCGGAACTCTATCAGAGAAAAAAATAAAATATTGTCCTCTAATGGGGGTCGAACCCACAACCGCGTTTACAATCACACTTTGTGCCCCCCTGCGTCACCACTGTCCACAGTTATAATATAATACATTTTTTATTGCTTATTGTATATTATAGGTGTATCAAAAACAAGTGTCAACAGTGATATCGTCTCTATGCTGTGACGGGTCAGTGCTGTGGCTCGGTGGTAGTGGTGGCACACTCTTACACTGGGACATGATAAGTGTTGAACAACTCAGCAAAGTACAAGCTCATGATGGTACATATAAATGTTATATTATGCGTTCATATTGTTAAAACTCTCATATTTAATTAATGATTTTAATTCTTTTATATGTTTTGTATTGTATCTAAAATATCTTCTCGTAAGACTGTGCCTAAAAATTAACTGAATATGTGTCGCCTGTAAAATTATGAATTTCCTTAGAATAACTGAAAAATACATTATTACAATATTCTGATTTTCATTTCAGATTTAATTCAGAGTATTCATTTCGACAGTCTTTCGAATTCCCTCACTACAGCCAGCGATGACAAGTCAATTAAAGTATGGAAATTGACTGAAAAATCTTGACCTGTGATTTTATTTTGTTCCAGTATTATTATTGCGTATTCATTATTCATAAAAATATTTTTATAACAAAAGATGTGATTATTAAAGTTTTATAATAAAATTATTAAGATTATATAGATATCATGTATTTTTATTTTATAATAATAAACTTTCCACTTTTTGATTTTTTGTGTCTGTTGTATCAATAATCTGCGAGTAGAGTTCCCAGATCAAAATACCAAAAATCCGGAAAAAGTCCTGACATTTTATAAAAATTCCAGATTTTCTTGCCAACTTTTTATTAATGTCATTGTGTGAGTAAACAACAAATCGTTAATCTCGAATACTACTCCATACTTAATAAGTCTTGATTACGAAGCCGTCGTGGAGCAGCACTTGACAAGAAGCGTGGCCGTAGGATTTCCACACAGGAACTGAAATATTGCCTTTTCTTTGCTTTATTAAAAAGACAAAGGGCAGCGTTGAGTTCCGACACTTAACGTTTAGTGTCTCGAAACTTGGACGGAAAATGGAACAAATAACTACATTACTATATACGGTAAAAGCGTGAAGGTGAAGCCGATTGATATTTGAATTTTAATTATTATGAATTGATATGACTTATTTCAAGTTAAAAATAGATAATTGCATGAATCGAATTAGTCAGAGATTATTTTACACGCCAGGTGGAGCATGAACTGGGCTCAAACTGAATGAGATAAATATAGCTTTAGTAATTTCGTACATGCATCATAGATGGCGCTTTACGAAGTAAATTTTGAAGATATTCTTGTCGGTGCCTCACCAACTTTGCGCTTCAATAAATAGCAACGTCAATACAATGATATGATATTTTAAAGAAAATGTTTAAATTATTTTTAGACACTTAGAATTGTTTAAAAAAATTTACAATTTTAATGATACTGTTTTTTGTTTATGATTGATTTGTTGTTTATTTTAGTTGAAACTTGAATATGGATTTGAAGGGAATAAAACTACAACTGTTATGTTATTCGTTTAGCTATTTACTACTTATTATACATAGGAAAAATAATATATCAAGAAATATAATATTTTAAATAACTATATTATAGGGTACTTAGACAAATTAATTACAGTAAAATAAATAAAACTGTATACCCAAATGGTATAATTAAAACTTATTAACATGATAATTCATTGAAATAAAAAAAAAACAACAACAAATAAATCATCTACACTGTAACAGACTCTACCATAGTTTTTTTAATAAGTTCACCAAAGTTTTCAGTTGTTTCACAATTGTCACTTTCCACCACCACTTGGGCAGGTTCCGACTGAACTGCAGTTGCTTCTTGCGAGACTTGAACTGAATGGTCCAAATTTAATAGTGTATTATGACTAAACCAATTCTCATCATTATCTACAGCTTGCAATTTATTGCTTTGTTGATATGGCATTGTCATCAATGTTGTATAATGTGTTTCTGTTTTGTTTTCTGTGATGCATTCTGTGTTTTTATACATATTGTAATGATTATGAGAGGTCGATTGATATTGCATTGAATTGTGTTCAGGAACACAAGTGCTTGGCTTCTGCATGTAATCTGACATGTACATGTGGCCATAATGATTGAGCATCGACATCTGAGAGTTATGAGCAAACTCTTCAAAACTAGCCGCTGAAAAACTCTGTAGACCCTTAAAATGATGGTCTGAGTGCTGATCATAAGAATAGTTGAGATCGCATTGGTATCGTTGTATATTGTTTGTCATTGTGTTGAATTCCATAGTGTTTGTGGTGGGATAAGGAGGTCCTTTGCCTTGTAATATGTTTGATGTGTAAGGGTCGTGAATGCGGTGATCAGACTTATCTTCAAAGCTTAGCATGTTATTTTTTAGATTTCTATGGTCTAGAGATTCATTTCTAAAACTAAATGTGTCACTTTGATTAGCACTGGGATTGCTTAAATTGTGATGTATATTGTTAAAATTCGGGCTTATACAAGATTCCATACCAAGCCTGTGAGGGATGTTCATATTAGATAAAGATGTGTTCTCGTGGCTAAGGTGATTTTCTTTTTCGAAGGTACTAGTGCCACATTGGGCATTGACACTATGTGCTTCCGCCCATTTCCTTTTAACAGCTTCTTGAGCCTCTTCATTTTTCTTTTCAAGACCTACCCTCATAAGGGTATTAATAAAGTGAGTTCGAACTCTCATAGGGTTAAACTCTATTCTGCCAGTAGTATTTCCACATCCATCTCTTGTACACCCACATGGAAAGTTTAATCTATCAACTTGGCATTTAATGCCACCCAAACTACAAGAGCAATTAGCTGGGTTACAGACACCTTTACATGCACAGCCACAAAATTCACGTGAAGTTCTAATGTCTCTACATTCATCTTTTTCATAGCCTTCAATTTTTCTCACACCGGCTGCTCTTAATAAAGCTCTTCTCTGCCTTGTTGGTACTGGTTGTAAAAAGTAATAGCTGTCCAAATCTAACTCTGATTCAGATATGTCACTTGTTTCTTCTTCTGTATCACTATCTTCACTTGATGATAGAGATACACCTTGTAATGTGTGCCTCTCACTTTTTAATTGTTGTAGAACTTGTCTGTGTAACCGACGTTGTTCTAGGGCATGCTCAGCTAGAGTGAATTTCTGGGTGTGACTATGTGTCCACTCCATACCTAATGTTGAGCCTCCTTGAGATGGGACACAAGAAAAACCTTGAGATCTTGGGAAATAGAAAACTGTAACATTATCAAATTGTATATTGTGCTTAATTCTCTTTTGTTGGGGTTCTTCAATTGTTTCATCATCACATTTCCTTTTAAGGCTGCTTTTGAGGGGTTTATTAATTACTTCCACAGTATTGTCATCACCAACATGCTCATTAGCATCAGAAGAAATTGAATTATTTTCTTCAGATGCTGATTGTGTATTGCTTTCATCACGTTCACAAGGTAATTGTAAATTAAAACTGGGTACCTTTGTATCATCTGGTGTCTCTGAGCCGAGCCCTGAGTCACTGCCATCAGATCGATCTTGACCATCTTCTTCTCTATCAATAAGAGTACTGTCAGGCGGCAGACTGCCAAGAGCAGAGTCCTCACTATCTGCTGATGCTGTGTCTGTTTTTATATCATCTATGTCACTTAAGGTGTCATTATCCTCTAACTTAATAGCATATTCTATTTTACTATCACTGCTCTCATAAAACGGAGAGCTATTAACATTATTTTGTTCATCATTAGAATTAAGATCTTCACTGTGAGCGTCGCTGTCGTTTGCTTTTTCATCCTTTATCACAGGTAGATGTTCCTTATCATCTACTTGCTCCATTGTGAGCACCTCTATATTTCTTCGTGGATTTGGTGGATCTTCTGATTTTTCCGTATTTTCTGTAGATTTCTTGTCCAATACTTTCTGCAAAAAAATTAAATAGTACATTACAATAAAATATGAAATATCGTTTGTATTTTTAATGGTCAATAATAAAAACCTTTAATTTATTTAATTATAACGACAATTAAAGATAAACAATTTAGGTTAAATTTGAAATTAAAAACTGTTGCACCGAAGTTGAGTACTTGGTGCCGTCGGGTTCGAACGGAGCAGCATTATAAATCAAACAAAATGATAATACAAAACCGGTACCTGTTTCAAAAGCCCGTAGCGGCCTCAACGGGCTTCACCGGCATTCGTATGACTATCTTCGAATTCTCCAGTCCATTGTGAGTCACTACAAGAGACACTGTTCATGACCATGCACTCAGATCAGCAGTCAACAACTGAGTGAGAACTCATAATTTTTATTAATTTGGTTATCAATGTCAGCTGCACTAAGCAAATATCACTGCACACACACCGCAATAAGGTTCTTTTTAACGTTCACGAAATGATGGTGACGCGCCGTATCGTTCCCTATTTATTTATTTTCTGCTTTATTTTGATAGTCGCTTCACAAATATTTTCTACTACCACAAAATCACTTCGGCCAGTTATATGCGCTGACGTACTATTAGTAATAGAGCCTATTTGCAATAAAATGTACAATTAAAATAAGATATCAAATGTTTTTATCGCACAGAGAGAGCTCACTTTTACAACAGCAAACTCGCCGTATCTCGCGTAATCGTGTACGACGACTCTTGAGCGACGCAGGCAAGTTAAAATACGGCAAAACTTAGAAGGAGGCTAACACGCGATGTAGCGCACGTCGGGGCGTCTTCTTCATTTGGTAGAGTAAAGCTTGCGTTGTTCGACGTGACGTTGCCTCGCCCCCCCGCCCCGTCCCTCCTCCTGGCCTTGCGACCCTCGGCACCGCGCTTACCCGTCGAAGGCGCGCAAGCGCTATCCTTCTCTCGCTTAGTAATAACAGCTTTAGATTATATTTTTACCTACCATTGTAGAGTATTTCTTTTTTTATATATTTTTTTTCATGTTATAAATATTTTCGTTGAGTACGCGTCTTGTATGTTTTCTAACTATTCTAGATTGTATTGTCGATTATAATACAATTATCTATTGATGCATGATGCATCCAGGTATGCATTGTTTGTTACTACTATACGTAGGTAAGTCAAGTATATTAATATTTTTATCATATAAAATAAATCTCGATACACGATGTTTAATAAGGAAAGAAATAGAAAGCTTTTAATCATCCACTAGTTATTGAAATTATTTAATTTCTTTTTATGTAGGTATACAATAAAGAGATTGATTGAAGTTAATTAAATGTTTTTAAAATCTTAACTAATAAATAACACTTCAAGATTTCTAGACTATGTAATATGATTTCTCCCTAAAATGTAGGAGGTGCATTCTAAGAGTTCACAACCTCTTGCTCTCTGGCCAACTCAACAGCCGACAGGTCTTGTTCGACACAAGCTGTACGTCATATCATTACTACTGTATGCATAACTTAGAAGTTCTACATTATTATACTCGTATAGTCTAACTGCAATTTCAGTACAAATGTTTATCAAAACTTTTGTTATTTCAATATAAATAAATCATCTAGATATTTTTCCTCATCACTTTTTATTTTTCCACATTTCTCTGGTTACTACGGGGTTGATAGATTTCATTTAGTGATAAGTCACTTGGTTTTTCACCTTTCGGCCATTTGGAGACAGCGTATATAAAAAAAACTAGGCCGGGGATATAAAAAAAACAAAGAGGCACATGCTAAAGGAACTTAATGCCAAGACAGTCCGTTTCGACTTTCGATCTAATTTCTGTGACATTGTGTATTGGGCGGCGGAATTCAACGCCATGTTACTCTACCAAAGCGGGAAAATCTAAATAATTTTGACATATAAGATATTAATAGAGGCCAGTCGTGGCACAGGGACACAAGCGAGCGACTGTAAACGCGACAAGTTGTGGGTTCGTTTCCCTCTCGAAGAAATTAAATATTTAATATTTTTATCTCCTCGCTCTGGTAACGAGGCAAAGCGCAGCGTTGAGTTCCGCCACTCAACGCGCACGAAGATGGCGGAAAGTTTGACACGGAATTGTCTTAAAAGTCTGTCTGGGAAAGGAGTTGTTTAACTCTAGCTTCTCAGGTACCCTCTGCTATGAGCGGGATACAGTGTAAAGTTAAAAATATATATCAATTGATTTGAGTGGAGATCGAACCCACAATCGTTGTGTATACAGCTAGACGTTGTCCTACTGCGCTGACCTGACGATCTGCGATAAAAAAATGGCGTCATCTATTTGTTTTATGATATTTATGCGCGACTCAACATTTGTAATAAATGATTGTCGGTACGTTTATTCAGTGCCTTTAAAATGTAGTAATGTTGTTTTATTTTTATATATTATATATTATTATTGTATATAAAAAATATTACTTATTATTAAAAATATTTAATAATAAATATTACCTGAAATATTAGCTTCGCGCTGTATCCTGCAGCAGGGCACATAACAGAGTAGGTAGAGGCAACCTAAGAACCTAGTGCTAAAACACTCCGTCCCAAATTAAGAGACTTCCGTTCCTCTATTTATAATACTGTATTAAGTAATTATTTGTCTATTTTGTTATGTTACACTTAAGTAGATAAATAGTTAGTATATCTTCGTATGCGATTTCGTTCGCTGTAATCTGGGTGGAAAGTGGAGAGCTAGAGAAGAATGAAAAAAGGTAAATAAAAATATTTTCAGAATATTCTTTGTATTATCCTAGTTTCGGTTAAGTATTACCTATGTGAAATCTAAAATAGTATTTTTTATTATTAAATAGACTTTATGCTCGTTGTGTGATTATATACTTTTACGTTTCGCTGTCGTTTCGCTTTGGTTTTTACGACTTATTTTTCTTGATTCTTTCCCAATCGATAAGCCTGTTGTGTTGATTTCTCAAAATCATTGCATAGGTATAAGTTATATATACTTCATTTATACATTTAATTGTAAAAACATCTTCTATCTACGATAAATTAATATCTATACTTCATTTGTGTCTACAGGTACTTCGAAACTCCGTGTAGTGTCGTTAAATATAAACTAAAAACAATATGTAGTTATAGCGGTCTTTATACAAATAATAGAATTTATAAGCAAATATGGCTTATTTCTCGCAATTGTTGAACATATTTGATCAAGCCATAAATAAATAAATTTAAAAAACTTTTTTTTTGCTTGTCTAATTAGGAATGAGGAATTAAATTATTATTTTTCTTTTAAGTAAAGTCTGCTAAAAATTATTTATCACTTATCTTAATTTTTGGTTAATTATAAATTAAATAAAAAATATTCCGTGACGAAAGGAGTAAATATGTGGCGAGTGGTGGTTACTACGCGGAAGAAGCGGATTAGTTACTACGATAGTAATACATTTTGATATTAATTAAAAAATTAATGTTTGCACATTGAAATTACTATGTAAATAACAAATGCTTGCCTTTTTATTTTAAATATTAAGTTATTTTGTAAGTTCAGGTTTTTTTTCCAAATATTTTATCGATATTTTATTTTCGACTTAACGTTTCTTGGTTTATCATGAAACTGTAAAAAACTGATGATGATGAAATCGTAAAAAAAGCATTTTATGAAATGATCAATGCTACGAAATAGCTGTGAAGCAGACATTTTACTTCATCAGCTGATTAAACATTTTAAACACTAAATAAATAATCAACTATAACGCATAATGCTACTACAGCAGAATTGCATTAAAATTAAAATTTCCTTTTATGACTTTATATTTCAGTATTAATATATAGTACACAAAAAAATATCAAATGAACCTCTTGGGTATTTGTTGATTACAACGCATACCAAGTGTTTTTGTATGTGATATTGAAGAATTTAAATATTAGAAACTAAGTAAGTACTCGTATATACATGGTAAGTTCTATACATGGAAGATATATAAGAAAAAAAATTGTTATCGATGGCATCTCAGAACCCTCTGGCATCGTATTTTAACTAGCTTCCCTTAATATTGAGTGTTTGTTTGTTCGATGAAATTGCTTTACTTTTAAAGATAGATACAGATATTGTTTTCAAAATAATATAAATAATAAAAAAGGAAAGTAAAGTAGATTAGAAAATAACAATTATGTAAATAAAACGGGTGATGCTCCGAGAGAGTAGCTATTGTCTAATATGAATATATAAGGTATGAATTATTTATGCATTGATATTAGACTTATGTACCAATATATCTTTAACTATTGAACGTCTATTGTCCAATAAATATATTTTTTTTTCATCAATTATCTATTGGTACAATTGTTAGTACAATTATATATCACTTAAATCAATTAATTCCACATCCTTTTCTTGCTTTACTATATAAATTTGAGTATAAATAGATTTCCCGGTGAATTTAATGCTTAACTACCGGTAAAGTGTATATTGTTAAGGTTTTATACGCAAAACAAATAAGAAAACGTATACGTATGTATAGGTAATTCATTATTATAACTATACATACATATAATATGTATAAAAATGAAAATGAAATTCTAAACCGTGTTATACAAAATTGCATAACCTGGTCGCAGTATATTGCAGCTGTTCTTTAATTGAAATTCAAAATTGCAATTTTCAAAGCGAAGAGTATACACGTACCTTGTACGACTATATCAATATCAGTATATAACTATTATATATTACTATATCTAAACTTACGCTGCGTGAATGCATGCCTTAAAGCTTAAAGTGAAAGTAAGTTGCCAAATTTCCTAGACAAATTTTAGTAAATTTTATATTTTGCTTTCGTTAGATCTAAGTAGCTTTTTGATTGCTATTATTTAAAAAGTTATAATATATACAGTTACATATATCAAAAGAGGTGAAATTAGTAACTAAATATACGAGGTGACGTTTATTTTTGATTTTCGCATCTAGCTAGATTTTCTTTTTAGTATGTTATTTAAATATTAAAATAAAAAAATAAAACCAATAAATGGTATTGGTATTTAGATACAACACAATAGAAGTTACATACTTATATTGATTGACATTTGATTTTAAAATTATAAAATCAGCTCGACATTAAAGTATGGAATGGCGAGCTCGAATGCGTAATAAAAATAGCATTTCGTTAGTCAAGGTGATCGACGTGTGTATTAATCTATTTTAAGAAACAGTATTAGTGATATATTATAGCTTCGCAACAAATATATTATAGAGGTCGTCGTGGCGCAGCAGGCACAGGGGTGACTGTAACGAGACGGTTATGGGCTCTATCCCCGCTCGAAGGAATAAATTATTATTTTTTAATATTTTCATTACTTTGCCCGTCACCAAGGTTTTGCCCGGCGTTGAATTCCACCAGTCAACACACAGTGCCTCGAAAAATTCGGCGGAAAGTCGTAAAACTAGGTTTCCACTGCCTACCCTGCTGTAATGCGGGATACATCGTGAAGCTAATAAATTAAATATATTAGTATGAATGATTAAACATCGATTTTGACATAATCGTTGTTTGAAATAATTCTAATTTAAGATTTTTAAATTACTTTTCATGCCAATAAGTCTCATGGGTACGTTAGCTTTAGAAAAAAGCTTCTTATACCGCTTATCATAAAGAAGAATATAAACAAGAAAAGAAAAATCAAGATGTTTGATTTTCACGATTATTACAAAAAACTTTCACATTATTTATAAAAAACTAAATATACACAGTTAATTAAAAAGTTTAATTTAAAGATAAAGATATGTTATTTTATCTATATATGTATACATTAAAATATGTTCACTTAATATTTTTAGGTAGGGTATTGTCACTAATTACAAGTGTCATTTCCAACATGGGAGTGTTCTTCAAATAAATTGGCACTCTGCGGTAGACATAATATAGGGCGAGGGCTATACGTACCAAGCAGCACGTATACGATAATCAATAGATATTTTCAGGAGGCTTTCGCGGAGGGCGAACGCGACGCTTGCATAGGGCTTTCTCGCTCTACCCGGTAATTTATACAGGGCAAGCGAAATGTTTCGATGAAACTTGTTTATATATTTTTTTATGTACAAGATTTTAAAGTTAATGTCAATGTTAGTTTAACTATCACTAAATATAAATTATTACATTAAAGATGATTAAGCTTTATAAATATATGTATACATACTATACTGTCTTAATGGGAGTCCAGTCGGGGCGCAGGGGCACAAAGTGTGGCGGTAAACGCGACAGTTTGTGGGTTCGATTCCCACTTGAGCTAATGAAATGTTTACTTAAATTTATATTTATATAAATATTTAATTTCCTCCTTGCAGGTAATATATAAATATAAAATATTGCACATATACTTGAATATTATACGATGCAAGTACATCGTATATTAATGAACGTAGACTCGTAAAGTGTTTTTGGATAATTTTTATGCAAATATTGTAAAAAATATTTATTTTCAGTTTTTTTTTCGTTTATAATAAAGAAATATAATTATGTCAAGGCTATATATTTACATGTATATTTCAAATATATTTTTTATTTATAAATAATACAAAAAAATATTGAAGAAAAATGCACAATTTTATTTATTACGTTTAACATAACCTTTAATTCTTTTTTCGTTCAAATATATCGTATTTCCTCAACTCTTATCAACCTCACATTTTTTTTGCCGTGAAAATTGTTATCAATTGAGATAATAAATGTAACCTCGAACTTAGGCTGTGTATTGAATTGATATTTATTAAAAACAAAAACTTTATATAAGAGCTAAGTTTATATTACCGCTTGTCTTATTCTAGGAAAAATGATAAAAAAAACACTGTGAAAAATAATAACAGTGCCATATTCAACTCTTTTGATATCATAAAAGTTTTACCTATTTTGCTAAAGAAAAAATGATGAGCGTTAAAAATATCACATTATTTTGCAGTAATTTTATTTTACTTACTATTATTTATTATAAGTATGAAATCATTTCATTATATTTGTTATATACAAAATATATTGTGGAATAATCTCAGTTTTAGCATTACTCTGTGCTTCTACCAGTCCCTGTGTACTGTGTAGGTCTGTAGTAGTACGTATACGAGTATAGCCCAGCGCCGTATCGCTTCGTACCTAGGCACTGTAACATGGCCTGGGTCGAACAACCCACCGTTTTCGACGTTCACATGGTAACAGCAAAACAAACTTCTTCATATAGCAGTCCAGTCATTTAAGTTGGTATATCCATTAAAAAGCCAAGTTGACATGAATAAATTATTTTTATTTTATATGTCTGCATATACTCGTAGGTGCGCGGTGTTGGGTGTCGGGCGCAGGGGAGGCGGGGGGCAGTGAGGGTGGCAGACGGGGGGTAGATTAAATTTCGTACCACATAGCTACGTAGCCTCAAGCTCTCTTGTATTCATCACCGTTAGGGCTGGAATTGCTTCCTGCTGTATTTCATCTCGCAATGTCCTAGCGTATATTAATAAATAAATAAATAAATACAGGTAAACAATATCGGACCATTTTCGTTGTGTGCCATTTTAAATAAATTATATTGTTATTTATTAATGAGGTATACTCGTACAATTACATGTGGCTAAATTAGGTGTACCTACTAGCTAAAGTTGAAAGAAAAACTTTGAACTTCAGCTGTATCCCCTACACATCAGTGTGGCAGAAGAAACATAGTGTTAAGACACTCCTTTCCCTGCTTTTTCGAGGCATTGCATACTGAGTGGTGAAACTCAATGCTGAGCTTTTTTGGTACCAGAGCGAAGAAATGAAAATATTAATACATTTTTCCGAGGGGGAATCGAACCCACAATTGACGTGTTACAGTTATACGCTTGTGCCTAAGCGCAACGACGGTCTCGACTATTTTCTCTATATCCAATGATAGAGATAATATTTGATTAAATAATACTTTTGTGGTAAATAGCTATTTACTATTAGTTCACTTAATAATTGTATAGAAGGTTGTCGAATTGTTTTTATAATATAAAATTAAGTCCGATAATTAGCTTGAAAGTATACTGTTAAAGTGTGTTATATTATTATGTACATATGCATTATGTTCTTTTACTAATTTCTTACTTGTTAAGATATTCTAGTATATAAGATTCCGCTCTCACCTTTTCAGCTTAAGACAATGATGTGTCTTAAGCGGCCATAGTTCTGTACATAATGTGACTTGATCGAGCAAATGAAAACATTTTGAATGTATAAAATCTTCAAATATCACAAAATCGAACCAACACTCATGACGAATTATCAGTAGGTACTCTCCAATTGCGCCAGTCTTTTGCGTGCTGTCACCACGAAGGGCTTGTTTTCGATTTTCGTTAAGAAATATTAGTTACCCTACATAAAATGTTATTAGGTACTATAAAATTCTATTTAAGATATAATATTTATTTATATTATTATACTAGACTAGATGCAGGACTTGTCAACTATATGAAGGTTAGATCATATTTGAAAGGAGTTAGTTGAGTCTGGTATATGTAACCTAATTTAATATAAATTTATTTTTAAGTTCACATTTATTTTCTTGGAAACATATAAGAAACGTGTTTTTAATAAACGTTCGTTATTATCATTGCATTTTAAATTTAGAAAAAAAAATACCTAGAGTCATCGCAATGCAATATTTTTTTTTAATTGTGAAATTATTTTAGTTAAGCTATAATTTCTTTAGTCAGCTTCTCGTTGTATCCCGTACACAGCAGGGCAGATAGAGGGAACCTCGTGTTAAGATACTCCTTTTTCCACTTTCAACCTAATTGTGGAGTAATGCAAATAGTATATGATATTTGATTAAAATAAAAAACGCTACAATTTGCACTCATTGTATTCTGCAGTAGATGAACGAAAAGTAGACTATATCTCCTTTTGTTTCTCTTGTTGTTACAGTAATCTAATTAATGATGTGAGATGGAAATATTAGAGATAAAAAATAATGTTAATGATTTTCTATGTTATTTATATAGAGGTTGTCTTTTTTGACGGTATGCTGTTAGTATTGCTGTTTAAGTATTCTAATTTGTTTTTAAACATTGTTGTAATGTACCTGGTTCCATGATTGCATAGGTCAAATGTCACAGCCTTGTGTAGAAAGGTTACGATGTCAATGATTACGTAGATATAAGCCTGCTAGTATATCTATGTATGTCAAAATTACACCCGACATTATATAAAAATATACAATTAGTGCCTAAAATTAGGTATCTGACAATAATATACATATAAGAAAAATCATCTAGCAAGGTGTTTTCAAATAGTTCTAGGATTTATGTAAGCGTTTTACAGAAATATCTCACATTTTTTTTACAAAACGTATGGAGGCAAAGTAACTCTAGTGTAGCGCCATTCCATCACCCATTTATTTATTTTATTAAATTAATTATATACTTAATTAAAAATATAAGTTAGTATCAATACAAATTTTTACGGTATAATAGGTTAACATTCTAATCAAATTTCTCTTCGATGACATTCAAAGCGTTGTATATAGAAGGACGTTAAGGATACCTTCGTTACTAAGCTTATTTTTTAAGGCTAAATTTCGATGACTATTCCATATTTATATTATACTAAGATAGCAAATTCATTATTTAATAAATATATAGATTTACCTCTTCATATTAATAGGCAATTATAGAAAATTACGGTGATTTTTTATAGGAAAATATTATGATAAATGATTTACGAATTCCGCGTTTAATCTAAATATTTTAAATTGTTTCCCTCTTGTTAGCCCACCTCGTATCAAAACAGCTGTGTCGTGTTAGAATATTTATAGATGTCAGTACATATATATTTCACGTACAGATAACGTTGGGCGTGGCCACGTATTAATCATTACTGAACAGCGCCACCTAACGTGAAATTTACTAAATATCTTTTTCAGCAAGTAAAACTTCAGGAACATACGCTTTCAGTTTAATAGTAACATATGCGAGACTTCTTTAATTAGTTATTTTATATACAGATGGCGTGGATTACTTGAATTTTGAATATAAATATTAGTATTTTTTTTTATTTATATCATTTAAATCGGGAAGCTCTTAAAATTAAACATTTAATATTAAATATTCAATAATGGTTATTGTTAATTATAAATTGGTCTTCATACAAACAAATGAGAGGCTATAGTGTACACATGGTGGTTTTGGGTTCGATCCCCACACGTCTTTGGTAAGATAAAGAGCTACGTTGAGTTAAATATTAAATATATTAAATAGTAAGTATAAATTCGCAAATGGGTATCGATCTCGGTAAATAAAATGCATGTGTGTATTCCTCTTATACTTATATTTCATTATATTATATTTGTTAGGACAATTAACTATGTATAATTGCATAACTATATTTAATGTTATTTATTGCTAATAACAATCACATTTTACTTTGGTTTATATAAAATTATTAATTACATAGTAACTCTATGTAAAACTACGTTAGAATAAGAAATTATAGAAAATATGAAAGATTCAATATAAAAGTCTTCGTATTTGTTTAAATTACTAGTTTTAGATTTATATAAAATCTCTATAGCTATTTTTAATTTTCTAAGTAAATAATCATTAATAGTTAAAATAAATTATAAACATACAATTTAAACAGTTGGCGATCAAATTTAAAATTCGCGTTCTTTACTTTTAAATAGCAAAAGAAAAGTTTCTGGATGGAAGATTATTTTTAAACGTTAACGTGGCTGCAGATTAAAAAAAAAAGTTATAGAGTTAAATAAAGAACCGTTAACAGTCTACTTCTACAAAAAATATTATATTTATTAATCACTAAAATTATGTTGTCTAAAAAGTGACGTTTTAGGCAATTTAGACAACATGAATTCTTATTAATATATAAGTTATTTTTAAACATTTATATCAAATTATTCTTAAATATCATACAATCTAAGTTATTTGGCACATGCATTCACATTTCTCTCTTCAGGACAGAGAGCAAATTAATTTATTAACTAATGACACCTACAAGACGATTTAACAAAATTTTAATTATCTTTTTCGGAACTATTGGTAGTTAATTCATTCAGGGTTTTCTTAATTAAACTATTTTTTTTTCACACAAAATATTTTTAAAGTGAAGAAATATAATTTTAATAATTCGTCTTGCAGGTTTTTTGTCAACATATTTGTTACTTATCTATAATTATAATAATAATTATGGCCTTAAGTTATATTTTAATAGTATAATATTACCTATATAATTAATCATTCTCCAAAAATTTCATTCATTCTCAAAAAATTTTGACGGAAACAAATCTTTTAAAATATCTCATTAATAATTAAAATATTGGCCTAATATTAATTTTCATATATACGTACGATGCATATAATGAGAATACAATTTTACATAGAAAACATATTGTTTTGTCCTATTTTATGAATTTTCAATCAAACAGTCAAAAATATTGAATACAGCTGTACTCAAAAACTCTGTAAATATTTCTTAAATTAGCAGTAGGACTGCAACATTAGTGCTTTCGCACCCTATTAGCAGTTTGGGCGGATTTAAAAAATGTGCAAGTTCAGAGTAAACAAAGCAATAAATATAAAATGAGTTTCGTGAAAGTGAAATCTATAAAGAAATTATATTTATGAATTGAAAGTAATGTGTTACGAACACATTTTTTTTACATTTTAAAAATCATTAACAATTACGATTATTCCTTCATTTTATAAAACATCATATTAAAAAAAACGCCTTATTACTTATAACTTACACTGTATCTAATAGTAAGTGAAGTAGCCTAATAAATTATCTAATATAAATTATACATTTAGTAATTAGTTAGTAATTGCTTCGAAGATTTAGTTAGTTTATGATTCACTTTTGACAGATGAATCTCAAGAAGGTGGATCAGGAGGAGCTGGAGGGCCAAGGACCGGAGGTTGTAAGAGTTTTGCTGCAGCCGGTAGAGTTGTCAAGTCGAACCCTGGCGGAGGAACGATACCTGCAGCAGTTGCCGTACCTTGCAGGTAGGCTACTAACCTGTAAATAATAGATGAATATCTTTACTTGGTCGTTTATATTCATGTAAAACTAATATTGGACCTTATAGTGCATAATAATAATAATTTAACTTTTCTATCTATATCTGTGGCGTTAAATTCTATAAAAAATATTTTTTTAAAATATCAATTAATTATACGGATATGAGGTATTAAGGGCAATCAGTTATTAATTACAAAAACCATACGTACCTTCTCAGTTCTTCTAGAGCACTAGCCTGCATTAGGATATAATTTTTAGCAAGTAAAAGCGTTGCTATTTTGGACAGTTTTCTAACAGAAGGAGAGTGTGCATACGGTATTACACCCCGTAATTCATCAAGAGCATCGTTCTGAAAGTAAAATTTATTATTTTTTTTTCTTAAAAAATAAATGATATATTTCTAATAGTATATTAATTGTAGGATAATTAATTTCAGCATTATAATATATTCGATCTTATTCGAAATTATTATTTATTTACTTCAATAAATAGATGAGAAAATAAATTAAAAACTCCTTACTAAGTCGTGCATTCGTCTTCGTTCTCGTGCGTTTATATTCAGTCTCACATTTTTACCTTGACGTATCTTCTGTTTCGATTTTCCTTCACCCAAAGGTCTGCAAAATTATAATTTATAATAATTATATTTATTATAATTATCAGTAAAAATAAGTCTAAAAGTGAGAAATATACTTCATTACTAGGTACTCATATTTCGTACTCGTAGCAAAGCATAACAAGTGCTACGACAGTAGACTTAAAAAATATTTTTATAAATTCATCCTACTTTATGTATACTAAACAGAATCAAACACAATTACATAATTATTATTCAATTTGGAGAAACAAAATATCAGTTAAGGGAAGAGAAGTGAGGGAAAAAGATGTGTAAACGATAAATATTTGAAAATTAAACACAAGTGTAATGTACTAAATTTATCAATAATAACTTTTTATAATATCATTAAAATTGATATCGTCAAAATGAAATAAAGTAGAAGATTTTATCCAGATAAAACGTAAACAAATGTACTTGTGTGTTGAGTTGATTACATTTAAGCGAACTTACCGTTGAGCATAACTAGTTCCAGGCTCTGGCTGATTCTCATCAGTGGGATAGCAGTGTTGCGGAGGCGGAGGCTGGCCGCCTTGCATATAGAAGCCGCCGAGGCCGACAGCCCCCAGCGGCGTCCGTCTCCCCGGCACCGACTGTGGAGGAGAATGCGACTCCACCGGCACTCCATCCCAGGTCCTCCGCCCCTCCATCGTAGAAAAACTAACACATAACACTAAACAATCAATGAAACTCTAAGACGCTTACAGCATTATATATAATACGATAGACGGACGTTTGTATTGGAACGGAGTTGACGGACTGAAGCTTAGCAGTCCACAGCGGTCCACAGATCGATAGGGACGCAGCTGGGGTGCGCACCCCTCTCATCTCGCATTGTTCGAGATGCGAGTGTTCGACGTGATTCATTTGAGCGCGTGCACGATGTTACCCGCCGAAACGGTGCGTCTATTGTTGTAGCACAATCGCGGTGCGCGGTACGGTGCTTCCACTGTTTCATGCTCTATATTTTTTAATTAAAAAATATATATTTTATATGTTATACTATTTAATTTATTTAAACTAAAATATAAAGTTTATTAATTTGTGTTATTTCTAAATTATACATGTAAAGCACATATTCGGAAAAAGGATAATAATTATAAATATTTTAGCGCTAGATTTCACCGCACTTAAAAGTGGTGAGCGGAGTATCTTAACACTTGGATCTCTCTGCTAATGCATATCTATGCTAATATTTCGTATAGTTTATATCTTTTTTATTATTTTCTTATCGTCAAAATATATATTTCTTTATTATAGGTACCAATACCGTATCTAAATATTGAAAGCTCTTAAATGATCGCGGATATACACTCGTGGCTGCACCAATCTTGTTTTGATATATTTTATTAGGCTTCGTAAGTGGGTTAAATGCAGCGTAGTCTTAAATCGTGCCAAGCATCAATGTTATCATCCCACTTCAGGGGGATTTCCATCCGTTCGATACTAAGGAAAATCTCTTTGTTATTAAAGATAATATATATTCGAAAATTGATTTTGAGAGATTGTTGATTCATGAAGTGCTTCTGTTTTTGACTATACATTATTAATGGGATTCGCGCCTGTAACTATTGTTATTACTATTGGGTTTGCTACTTAAGAAATGTTAAATATTATAATAAAAAATTTAAGCTTCTTATTCCGCTAAACAATATTTTAACATGGATTATCAATATAATTCTCAATATAAATATAGTAGTGAGCAAAGATGGTTTAATTAGTGACGTGCCCATTAACTTCGATTTTTTTTTCTAAAATACTTATTTTAATATATTATCGAATTATAATAATTATTACAATAAGTAATAGCAAAACGGGATAAAAAAAGACATAAAAATTATTTAATAAACATTTAATACTTTAACATACAATTTATTTACAACTTATTCCAGTCAGTTCAGATTTCTTATTCCTCTTACTATATAATACCTCCAACTCCACTCCTTACTTAAATATAATGATAACCATATAAACTTTGATATACTTTTTGTTGTACAAATCATTGTCTATGTAAAGTTCTATTAGCGTTGTCGCTTAAATTGTGACAGAAAGTTTAATTAAAAGCTAAAGCTAATTAAAAAAAAGGCTTATACGGCATTAAGCATTATGAAATAACACAGTATCCATATTGAGGATTCGAATTAAAATTTTGAACGTCACAAATCATTTAAATAACAATGAATTTGAATATGGCCACTACGTTCAAAATTTTGATACTATTTAAAATATTTATAATTCTTAATGAAAGTATTACTTCAATTTTATTTAAGAAGGGCACGTTATTGTATTTAAATTATAAGCTGAAGTAAGGGATCTTACAAACGTCACATTCTGCCTTTTCACAGCCCATATATACATAATGACTAGACAATGACTATATGTTCAACCGATACCCACTTAAATGATTTCACCTTTTTTCTCATTATTAAAATATTAATTTTAAGCAACAACAATAATTTATTCAAGAGTATGAACTTCTATTTAATATATATTCTTTGATTTTATTTTTTCCTTGCTTAAACTATAATATTTTTTTTATACGGCACAGATTTCATTAATCATTTTTATTAATATTTGATTAAGATTTTTTGCTTGAAGCTTTAAAGTAATAAAAATCCTCTACAACAATTCGGAATGTACATATTCTATACATAGACAAATATGAAAAATATACATTAACATAATACATAAATAGTATGTCTAGTTTGTGCTATATTGAACTATGTATAATTAATTTTTATTCGATTTTACGTACGTACACTAGTTGCTCCAATAGATTAATCCAGTATATTAAATTCATGTTTTTTAATTATTTTGTAAAACTGTAAATTGTATATGAAGGAGCCGTCCAAGTAAAGCTTTTTATAATATCAATATAATTATAGTCGATTCTAATATATGCACATTTCATAATAATAATAATGATAAGCATTTTCATTATTACAGTAACTTCTCGATGCAAAAGTCGTTTATAGCTAACATTTAAGAATATTATGATAATAATACTGTGTATAAAGTAGAAAACGTGTATGAAACTTATTTTACTGTAAAAAGTCCAAAGAAGCTTTATCAACATCAATTTACAAACTGTAACATCTAAAAAAGTTTAGGCCCAACATAGTACAGTGTATATATAGCATAGTCAATTATGCCTAAATATGATAAAACATTTAATAATAATATTTATTAAATATATATTGGTATTAAGTATTTGATATTTGTAACCATATTATTTTATATTTTCTTATATCTATCTATTGGATTTTAAATGCTTAGGCACACTTACATTTGAGTATCTTAGACACGTAGATCAACTATTTTTCAATATTATATATATAATTTGCAATTTATAAATTAATTTATTAATGTATCTTTGGCACGTTGTTTGTATTCAGGTAACGATGATGACCTCATGATATGATTATTGTCATGATTAGATACTGTAACTTTACTACTTAATACTAATACATGTGTATTAATTACATTTATTAACTAACATATACAAAGTAACTAGTGCAAAATTAAAAGATAGCGTTTAAAGCTTAAGTACTGCACCAACACTCTCACAGGTATCATAACATCTTTAATTTTCTAAAGTGAAAGTCTTTCTTCTAATTTCTTTAGAAATATTTTAGCAAGATATATGCTTTTAAGCTATAGCACACAGAGACACCCAACTTATTTTGGTTGTACGAGTATCACAAAAGTTAAGTTACATAGTAGATAGTTGCTTAGGCGTCGTGAAGCGCGATGGCACTGGGAGACATATGAGGCACTCAGCACCGGCCAGGCGTCAGCGGGCGCGGTGCGCGGGCTGCGGCGCCGGTCAGGGTGCTGCGGCGGCCAGCGGGGGCCGCGCCGGCGCCGGCACGCGCGGGCACGCCACCACTGTGCCGCGGGTCGCTTGGCTGTTGTTTGTTGCTCCGCCTGGAGAAGAAAATATTGTATTTTTTTTAAAAATGAATAAATATAAAGGCCGTAGCAGATAGAATATAGGAAGTGGCTCTGCGAATATATTCCACATGGGTATGGGTTAGCAGCCAGAGCGTTGGAACTGTTTCCAAGAGGAACCGTTTCAAAATAATTACTTACGTGGACATGGGGTTTTTGTAGTTTTAGTTTTATTTGATAATACTTTAGTAAACTTGTTTTTACTGTGTACGTAACTTGTATTCCTTTGTTAATCAAATTAATAGTTTACCGAGACGGTCTTTGTAAGTGTAAAGTAATTAAATGTTATATTTTTAAATAAACTAACGTCATACGGTTTTATATTATATACACATTTGTATAGTAAAAAGAAAACATTCTGCCTTTGAAAGTGAAAAAAGTGACGGTAATTCATGCACAGGCATAGCACATATTTGAGTTTTCGTGCCAAGCTCAATTGCGTTGATATTCTTGCTAAATATAAATTCGTTATTTTTTGTCATTGTTCTTTCTGAATAGCACAGTAATATATTTAGAAAATTGTGCACATACTGTATATTATAATATATTGTCACTATTTAAAATAGACAAAAAATTTCATATTAGACAAAAAAGTGTACAAAAAATATATCAAATAACTTCATATATATTAATCATATGTGCAGTATAGCATTTAAATTACCTATTAAAGATCCCAGCATCTTCGTAACGGAGAATTTTCTCGTACGTTGCGGGGTACGCACCTCGGCGAGCAAGCGGTCGACGCACCTGTAGAGGTCGCCCGTGTTGTCGGCCACGCTCGCCTCGCTGAAAGAAGCGCCGTGCGCTACGCTCATTGCTTGCCCTTCTTTTGTAGGCACCTACAAGGAAAGACAAATTGGAAATTATTTAAATATAATTTAGACATTTAAATTTAATTTATCTAAAGATACTAATGTACATAATACTTATAGTTTGCTATACTTCATTATTATGATATATTGTTAATTTCAGTTAAATAAAGAAAATTTCAGGGCATCTATGATTAAAAAGATATAAAAATATAATGTATTTATTTCAACAACTTAGACAGTAATTCTGTGTAGACGTAAAAAAAATCAGTCGGGATATCTGTAAAGTAATTCTTAAATTTGCCGGACGAAACATTGACTCATCACTGCAGACGGGTCTACTTATAGCACGGACACGTAATGGAAAATATATTTTAAATGTATAAAAATGAAAATATATTTAGTTTATTAGTATTTCGTTGTAAACAAATTCTAAATAAAATTTCTAATATAATCTACCATATTAATTAATATTACAGTCACATTTTTTTATGAGCGTGCTTATAAACATTTATAATGAAACTACACACATCCTGGTTGACTACAAATACCGACAATTCTCAGACAGGCTTTCATTGACACAGAGAGGTGTATCGCCCACGTCTTTGTTTTCAACTCGCGTATCATCTTTGTGACGTGTCAAGTATGTCCCTATATTCAATCGAGATGTAAAACTTGTTTTTATAATTTTATAAGTTTTGAATATATATTGTCTTTTAAGTCAATCTAAATATTATTTTAAAATTTTGTACTCCTATTATTTAGTCATTAACCAAATCAAGAAATTTGCCAAACTAAGTAGTTAATGGCGAATAATTTTCATACCAATATTTTTTTTATTTAAAAAAATCATGTTGAAGTTATTTTTTCTCTAATATTTGTTACAAAAGGCAAAGGAAACCCGATCCTTTTATCTTATTTTTATGAAAGTACTAAAGTAAAACTCTCTTGTCGACAGATTCCAAAAACCCGACTCTTTGATAAAATTAAAACTGATTAATATAAAGAACAAGGGATATCAAATAATACTTCCCCGTCGAAAATAATTTATATAATTTATTTATTTATATTTTTTAAAAATATTGGTTTATATATTTTTTTCTATTTATTTATATATTTTTTTAAATATTTATTTATATTTGTTTAAAATAAATAACCTAAGATTAATTCATATATGATACATATATGATGGTAAGTGCAATTAAGGACAATAAAATACGCGCGTAGGCAGCAAAACCACAATAACTGTCAAATGTCTATACGAAGAGAGCCCACGCGCTTATTGCGTAACGATGGAAAAAATATTGGAAAATCAAGGTTTCTAATAGTTCAGTTATTTCAAGTTTTATATTCAAAACATTAATAACTCATGGATGAATATAAAGGTCGTAGAACAGACAGAATATAGGAAGTAACTCTGCAAAGATATGTGTGGCTAATGGAATTGATAATAGCATAGCTATCGTTTTTTCGCGGGTAGATTCGCAATTGCAAAGACGTACTTTTAAGATCTCTTAATTTTTTTACTAATTTTGTTTAATTAAATAAGCATATGTGTTAAAAATTTAAATACCTGTGCTTAGGTTGACTCCCACTCCACTTTCCCACATAATTTTGCACTTATTACGAATATGGAAGCACCAATGGAACACTTACTCAAGAGCATGGATGAACTCTCCACTATGTTCTCTTCTCGAATGGCTGAATTTGAGAAGAACCTGTCTCAGCCAAGTTCTGCAGCTCCAAATCCCACAATTAAAGCACTGAGTGCTGATTTCTATACCTTTAAGACTTTAGTGTGGAAGTCACTTAGTCTTTTAAAGTCACAAATTGAGTTGGTTGCACACGGTATGGATCGCTTGGAGACACAATCCAGAAAAAAGGTGCTTTTGTTCCACGGCATAAAAGAAGAGAAAGATGAGAACGTGTTAAAGAAGACAATGGAGGTGTTATCCAGGCACATGAAGTTGTCCGACCTTTCGCCTGTTTCGATTGAATCTTGCCATAGACTAGGTGCCAAGAAAGATTCCGCCAGGCCTGTCCTCGTTAGGTTTTGCAATCTAAAGGTACGTTCCAGCGTGTGGCTTGCAAAAACAGCTTTAAAAGGTACCAAAGTAACCTTGACGGAGTTTTTAACAAAATCGCGCCAGGACGTTTTTGTCGCCGCCCGCAATCACTTTGGTATCAAAAAATGTTGGTCAGCTGATGGCATGATAGTGATACTACTCAATAACAAATCCAGAGTCAAGATTTCTACGTTGTCAGAACTCAAACTATTAAAACAACAAAATCCCTCAATGAAGTCCACCATCAACATTTAGCCGGGTAGCTTTTTTTTTATTTGTATCATTTTAACTCAGCCGGTTTACACATAATTTATTTTATATTTAAACTCTTTTGTAATTTTTTCGACCGTAAGCTACATTTTCTTTTTATTTTGTTTTTGTTAAATTTCACAGTTTTACAGTTCATTTCCGTTCAATATTTAGTTTGTTAGTTTAATTTTAAAATATTAATGTATAACTGTAGCAATGATAACAAATTGTTTACACAATAACACATTTGACAAGTGTCACTTTGCCGTAGAATGTAAATAGTAAGTTAATAGATAATACCATAAATAAGATATAATGTTAAAATGAATGATTATTGTTATTGTGTTCTTGTATTTGTTTATGTTCGATTGCGTTCCATTTTGTTTTACATGTGTTTTTTTTTTTAAATATTTGTATTTCTTTCTTTTAATTACTACTTTAATGTGCAGATTATTCCAAAAGTCAACCTGTGCGCGTGGATATTATTAGTTAATTTTAATACGTTTTGATATATATATTTAGTTGTTTTTTTTTTTTTTAAGTATATATATATTTATTATTGTAATTCTATTTATTATTGTATATTTATATATAAATATTATTTACATATTTATAAAATACTAAAAATATGAATATTGATGATGAGTTCTTTTCTTGCTCATCTAGTAATTATGATAGTTCTGACAGTAATAACTCGTCAGTCTCAGATTCAGATTCGCTTGTAGATAAGTTATCGAATATCTTTAATAACCCATCCGGTTCGCTTTCCTTAGTGCATATCAACGCACAGAGCATTCCAGCTCATTATACTGATCTTCTCGCATCTTTTGGCTCCGGAGTAGTCGATTGTGTACTTGTATCGGAAACCTGGTTAAAACCGTCCCTCTTATCAGCTTGCTATTCTCTTCCAGGCTTTCAGTTATTCCGGAATGACCGCACTGAGCGGGTTGGTGGAGGCGTTGGTATATACCTTCGCAACAGCATCCCTGCCAGGGTCGTCTCTCGCTCCGTTAATCAGGCTGTAGGAATTCTTGAATATCTCTTTTTAGAAATTGAACTACACCATAAAAAAATTCTTTTAGGCGTTTTATATTCCCCTAATGATAAAGTGAATTATTTTAGTGCTTTGGAAGATATTATGGAGAGTCTTTTTCATCATTATGACCATATAATTTGCATGGGCGACCTAAACACCTGTATGTTAAAAAATGATACTAGAAGCAACCAGCTCAAGGCACTGAATGAGTCATATAACTTGCATATTCTACCCATGTCTTCCCCCACCCACTTTTTTCCTAACTGTCGTCCTTCTCTGATTGATATTATCTCCGTCTCTAACCCTAATTTTATTATTTCTCATGGTCAAATGACTGCACCTTTCTCTTTTCACGATTTAATTTTTCTCTCTTATAAATTACGCCCTCCCAAGGCTAGAGACAAAATTTTTCTTCAGCGCGATTTTAAGCATATTGATCTGGAACGCTTCGGGGATGATTTGAGAAACATCGACTGGTCAACCACATTGTCACTAACTAATATTGACGATATGGTACACTCGCTAACTTCTGAACTGATTAATATTTTTAATATTCATGCCCCCGTAAGACCAGTTCGAATCAAGCATGCGCCCGCACCATGGTTAACACCAATTATTAAACGATTTATGACTAAGCGCGATCGAGCGAAAACTAAAAACAAAAAATTTCCTTGTGAAGAAAATCTCACAGCATACAAGAAACTGCGGAACATGTGCAACAGGATGTGTAGGGATGCTAAGCGTCGCTACATTCACAATACCATTCAGAACCTCTCTCAAGCGCAAGTTTGGAGATTCTTAGAGTCGCTTGGTGTAGGTAAAGCCACTGCTGATCATCAGATCTCAGTGGATCTTAATGTCTTAAATTCTCATTTTACAAACCCAAATATAAAAATAAATGCCCACATAAAAACACATACACTTGCTTCTTTATCTCAAATTGTCCTACCAGACTCAACTCCCTTTTCATTTAAAACTGTATCTGAAGAGGAAGTCAAGAAGTGTGTCCGCTCCATCTCCACTAAAGCCATTGGAAGTGACAATCTCAGTCTCGAGATGATTCTTCCCGTGTTGGATGCCATTGCACCAGTGGTCACCCACATTATCAATTTTTCGCTGTCATGTAATGTCTTTCCCTCACAGTGGAAGAATGCTTATGTCATTCCATTACCCAAAACCTCGAATCCTTCCGCTATCACTGACTATCGTCCTATATCCATTTTACCTATCCTATCAAAAGTCCTTGAAACCATCGTTCATAATCAACTGTACTCTTTTCTCTCCTCAAACAATCTTCTATGTCCTTACCAATCCGGGTTCCGTCCCTTTCACAGCACAGTTAGCGCACTGCTGAATATCTCGGAGGACATTCGGTGTGCCTTGGATAACACCAAGATCACTGCAATGGTATTACTGGATTTCAGCAATGCTTTTAGCTCTGTTGACTTTGACATACTTCTTGCTACTCTTCGTGCAGTTAACATTCCTTCCACAGTTTTAAACTGGTTTCACTCTTATCTCTTCGGTCGCCGACAATGTGTGAAAGCCAATGACAATACTTCGTCTTGGCTTGATCTCACTGCTGGTGTTCCTCAAGGCGGCGTTCTTTCTCCTCTTCTGTTTTCGGTTTTTATTAACAATATTTCAAAAGTAATTTCTTCTCCTTACCACCTGTATGCCGATGATTTGCAGTTGTATCGACATGGCTACTTACACGAATTGCCTGAGACCATCGCGTTTTTAAATGAAGATCTTGCTGCGATTCAAGACTGGGCTGAATCTTTTGGCCTATCAGTTAACCCAAAAAAATCGCAAGCAATTATAATAAGCAGTAGCAGACTTGGTAGTAAAATCAATTGGAACTCAGTGCCTAAGATTCTCTACTCTGGATTTCCAATTCCATATTACGACAAAGTGAGAAATCTGGGTCTAACCTTCGACAGCAACTTGACTTGGGCATCACATATTAATGATCTTAGTAAACGTATGCACTTCTCTTATCATTCTCTGAAGCGTCTCCAATATTTCCTCCCTCATAAAACAAAAATTATGCTTGCGCAATCTCTCCTACTGCCAATTCTCGACTACGCTGACGTCTGCTATTTGGATGTGACCGAGGAGCTACTCAATAAGCTAGAGCGCCTTCAAAATCTCGCCATACGCTTCATTTACGGTCTTCGTAAGTATGATCACGTTTCCCAATTTCGAGCTCAGCTTAATTGGCTCCCAATTCGCCTTCGCCGAGATATGCACATCCTTTCACTCCTTTTTAAAATCCTTAATTATTCAAAATTCCCCTCTTATCTTCGCTCCCGGTTTCATTTACTTCCCACTCCCACACGCTCTAGACGTTCTTGTGTCATACCGACACTTGATATACCAAAGAGTAACTCCAAATTCTTCCAAAAATCCTTTTCTGTTTATGCCGCATCCCTATGGAACCAACTTCCTAAATCTATCCAGAGAAGTTCATCTATAATGTCCTTTAAATCCCAACTTAAAAAATATCTGCTTGCATCCTTAAACTCGTAAACTTCATATTGTGATTACTTTCACATTTTCATCTTATATATCTATGTATTTTTTATTTTTTTATATATATTTATTATATAACTACATGTATATATATGTGTATGTATGAAACATCTATATATTTTATATAGTATGTATGTGTATATCGACATATATATTTGTTTAAATTATGTATTTATATATTATAATATAATATATGTATTTTGTTTTGTTTGTGCTTAATTAACTAAATGTTTAAAGTAATAACTTAATTGTGCTATGATCTCACCCGCTACTTGTAACTCATCCACTTCCACTGGTTGGCTGGAAGAGATCTCTTATAGAGATAAGTCCACCTTTGTGAACTAAATGTATTTTATGGTTTTCTTATGTATATTTGGTGCAATAAAGAATATTATATATAATATCACAAGGTTAAAAACATACATAAGGGCTTTTAATAAAGTCTATGATGTACTTCATATAAAACACGGAAAATTTTTATCTAAAGTTCAAATTTATTTCTAGTTTAACGTAAGTAATCGTGGAAATTGAAACCAGTTGTTACGCTCGTTAATCACGGGCGGCTTCTGAGATATAAAATAGCCTGTTGCTACGAGTATTTTAATTAATATTTCCACTATATTTAGTTAACACTAGAAAGGCGCTCGCAGCTTCGCTCTGAATTACTTTAGTATATTAATAACATTATCATTTTAAAGACAGATATCAATATATAAAATAGAATATCCACACATCAGAAACAAAAGTTTCTCCCGATTTAATACTAGCAATTTTATCGAACAAAATATTTTAGCTTGATAATTTCAACTTACTTGTCTTAAATGGTCCAAATCGATCTTGTTTCCTAGTAAAGCGAGAGGCATCCCTGACGACGCTCCTGCTGGTGCATGCGCCGGACTACTGTGCGTGGGTGTCCTTTTCAATGTATTTAAAATCTCTGTAGCATATTCAAAGCTACTCCTGTCGGTGACTGAGTAAACGAGTAGACAGGCGTCTGCCCATTGGATCTAGAATAAAAATATGGAATTTTTATTAAAGATAATTCTTTACATAATTTCTCTTAGGTACAACAAATCTTATAGTAAATATTTGATTTGTATAATATGTAGCTACGTCTACCTAATTAATATAGAACCTATAAACCTATGTACATTGTATATTAATTAGGTCGGCTAAACTAGAGCACTGCTTGTTTCGCTCACTTGTTGGATGAAAAACACTTCATTTTATAACTCAAATTTTTTTGCTACTTTATGTTTTTAATTAATGTTTACGTGAAGCACAAATCATCTCAGTATCCCAGTATCATGAATTCTTAGTAGATCAGTCCAACTCGCACTTGACAGATTGTTATTATTATTTAATTAACAATTCATTTATGAATATACAGAAGAATCTTTATCAAAACAAGACACTAATAGTGTAAACAATCGTTACGTAACATTGGATCCTAGTTATCTAATGAATATGGTAATTTATTGTTAAGCAATATTTAATCCTTTCCCTTCAGCAACAGCCTTGAATACATTATGATATAATTCTAATGATTAACCCTAAGCGTCTCATCGTAGACTATGTAAACAGATCCAACATTGTTATTAATATAATAGTGTACGTAACTAGGCAATGCTTGTAATTATTTCTAAAAACAATATAAAATATTATTCTTTAATTAAATCTTTCATTAACAAAATGCAATTGCAAGGCAAAGGAACTATACAAACGCTGGCTCAGGTAAGAGAAATTATTAATTTAGCATCCAACTGTAAACAAAGTGAGTCATACAGAACGCGCTGTACGGGTCACTGGAACGACTCCACTCCTCAGCCATTCGTATTATATTTGTGACGATTAACCCACTTGCTGGAACACTGAACGGGTTCACGCTGAAGTAATCTATGACTTTGTTGACCATAATATTTCAATTTCCTTTAAATTGGTTTGAGAACAGATAAGTAGGTACAGCAGATGGTTTCTATCATCGAGAAAATTTAATATCTGATGAATCAAACTGTGTCATAAATATACGGAAGCTTGGAATTAGAGCTGCTGCAGTAAAACAGAAGGAAATAAAAATATAGGTGTCGTTAATTCGTCTCGTAACGACGATGTTCATCGGGCCTGTAACAAGTGACCTCGAGAAAGTTTTGTTGTTGTTTTAAAATAAAACGAAAATATCCTTAATCTTTTTGTGATTTAATATGTGTAGTAAAGGGGTGCCAAAGGTCGTCCAATGTTAGGTTTGTGTGAAGGTGAATATCATTGACACTGAGGAATGTCTCAGATTCACCTACTTTTACTATATATTATACCTTGATGTTATGATAATAGCCAAATTCTATTTAAGACTGCACGTGATATAGGTATATGGCATAGTTTAACAAAAAAAACTGACTTAATTATTCGTCCCTTTGTCGTGCACATACTAAATGCAGAGAAGAAGAAGACTCATGTGGTTTTCTGATGGATAACATTGTTAGAAATGGAGCAAATTAAATGAGCCTGTACAGGAAGTACATTGAAATTGAATTTAAACACACTGAAAGCTGTCTCAATTAAAAAATAATCATCAAAATCAGTTCACACAGTCAAAAGTTCCGAGGTAACGAACATAAAAAAATACAATCGAATTGATAACTTCCTTCTACAGAAGTTGGTTAAAAAGGAAACACACCATAACCATGAATAATATTTGATTCAATTACCTGTTCTGTTGGGAATTTGTCAGCGTTTGAGCCAGACACATCGATAACTTCTAATTCCACCGGGGTTCCGTTTATTGGCACTGTTTGTCTGTACAGGAGATCTGTAGAAGACAAAATATTTGATCATGACCGAATACAACAAAAACGTCGGATGAATGTATTTTAATATTTCTTTGTGTGACATATTAAGGTAATATTTCTGTGAATTTGATTATACTAACCAGTATTTGAATGATATTCTCCAATATATCTTCTTGTGAGATAGCGCACAATAAGAGCTGTAACAAAAGTTTAAAAGATTATTTTATCGTCAATATGAAGTTAATTCAAGTAATTGTTTAAATTAATATGTTTTATATATTTGTAAATTAATTTCAAATTATTACTACATAGAAGTAATTAATAGTTTTTTACAATCCTGATAGTTATTGAAAGCTAAGACAAGGATTGTGTTTGTATTCTCACATAATCTATTATATTTTTATGTCTTAATGTTGATATACCTGTGTGCTTTTAGTTTTAAGACGAAATCAGTGGCTAATATGTTTTTACTAATTAAATTTCATTACTAAAATTTTTTAGAATGTTGCTGAACAGCTGAACACTTTCGTATTCTAAATTCAAAATTAATGAAAGAAATAAATAGCTGCCAGTATTATATAGTTTCATTTTGTAAAATCAAGTTTGATTCAAAATTAATGAACTTATGAGCAATTTATGTATATTTGTTATTCTTTATTATAGAGATGTATTGATAAAAAAAGAAATATATTTACATTTTAATAATATAACATAGCAACAACAATATTTTGAAAAATATTTAAATGTTCGTAGCCGAAATGTGTATTTGCTAACATTTATGTTACTTTGCAATTTATACATTATTCGTTTTTATGAACTACAAAACGTTATTAACTGTTCAATAAAATTGTATTTTTTATTTTTTTAATAAATTTCTTTAACTTTTTATGTCCGTTGACAGATTAGCTGCCATTATTAATACCTGTTTGCTGAATTTTAAAAGCATGTGTGTCAAATGAAGTGTTATATCATTAAATAAACGAGGTCACATCAACATACACATTAAGATGTCGCGGAATCCTTTATAGTGTCAGTAAATGTAGAGTCGAGTAAATATTGCAGTTTCATATTTCTTAAAAGTGAGAAAGCAGATACAGTATAAAAATGTATGTAGCCTTTAAATACTAACCATAGAATAGATTTTTAATTTATCTAGGTTAAAACATTTTTAAAAAAAGCACTGGTAAATATCAAATTATTACTCTTAAAATTTTTTTTAGTAAAATAAAACAAACATCTCGTGTGTTATCAAACAAATTGGGAAGTCATTAATAGTTGAAACTATATTTACTGAGGAATGTTTATTGAAATAATAAATAGTCTACAATTTCTTACCGGACTTGCCAACACGGGTGCTACCAATGACGGCGATGCGCACGCGCGGGGGACTGCCACGTTCGTCCCTCATGATTGCGTAAGTACCTGAAGCAAAATAAAACTTCGTTATTGACGTTTCCTGTAAACTGGTTGAGATATAGATACACGTTTAAACTTTTGAATAAATTTATAAAATAATTTAAAATAAAAAAAAGATTTAGATATTTCTTTTTTGAATATCTTATATGAGTGATAATAAGTATGTATGTATATCGTTAGTTTTGTTATTTAAAGAAAATATGTCGTCGCCGCAACAAAAAAGTGTTGTCTTGAATCTTTTCCAAATACAACATATGAAATAACACGTGAAGCTCGGAGGCGTTTAGTGGATTCTGTTCGTTCATTTATTAGTATATACCGCATAGTATTATGATGATGTTTTACTAAATTCTTATATAACGATTTATTTATTGATTCCATGAAACAAGTTCAGCTTCGTTTTTTATTAAATTTAAAAATATTGCCATAGATATGATTTTGATATAATGATATAAAATAAATACGTCATTACTGTGTTGGCCATACATATCTATACGAAGCACTCGTACACATATAATTATTTCAAAAATTGAATGGCGTAAACAAAATCGTTTCAAAAATCTCACAACAAAAACATGAGGGGAAATGAGGCATGGGTTATATTAATAGTTTCTTTACGTCAGTGCTTGTCTACTGATTGGTTGAATAACCTAGAAGAACGTGTAAATGACAATGGGAGTGAAATGAAGACGATCTTGAAGTTTATATACAAAATACAAAACATAAATAAACAATATATCAGATGTTTTTTTCCAATATTTTTATTTTATACGATTTTATTTTATTTTATACGAATGAAATTCGAAATCAAGAATCACGAATTATTATTTGTATTAAACCAAAATAATATATTTGTTGTCGAGGTACTTATAATAAAGCTTAACCTTCTGCTACGGTACATAATTTATCAAATAGCTTGTTATATTGCAAATAACACATCATAATTTTAGTTCTTTAAAATGTTGATGTTTCATCTTCATAATATATCACCAATAAATCAACATAATTTTGAGTAGCGGTTTATGAGAAGTACGAAATCACCACTCTACTTCGCAATTAAACTAGCTTTTTATGTCGACTTTAAATCTTAGCACTTTTACGTGAATTTTGCTTTTTACGTGACTTTTATTGCTCTAAATAATTTGGTTGAAATTTTGCCTGTTTTTTTTTCATTATCAGAAAGAGAGCTAAAAATATTAATAACTATATACCGATATCTTTATATATAACGTCACTTAACTTAAAAATTATAACTTGTAAATATTTTAATTAATAAGTTATATTCGACAGAATCTATTTTTGCGTTCAAATTATTTATATTTTTCAGTATTCAATTGATATTTTTCTGATTTGTTCTTTTCGTTCGTCTATGGCGTCCCGAGTGTGCCGGTTGATCACCATTAACTCTGCCAATGTCACAATTAAGGTTTTCATAATATGATTGCAATACTTAATTTACGTGCTTACGTGCAGGTACTCTTTTACTATATATATGGATGTTTTGTGAAGATAAAAAATGAAACTTTGCTTACGCATTTCGGTTATTTTTATTATTTTTTATAAACGCAAACAGTACCTTAAATTTTACTTGTTCTTATTTAAGATGCATTTTCAAGTAAAAATAAGAGTTATATGAACATTGAACTGAGTTTGATGCACTACGGTGGACACTCCGGTAGTGTATATGTCGCGACGGATGTCAAGTGTTATTTATATTTGGCGCCAAGCTATAATATATTTTGTTGATGGTGCTAAAAAAAGGATGAATGCTGCCAATTTTTGTTTTTGACACAGCCGTATGTTACATAAAAATGTCGAAAATGCACACATGTGGCTTCTACGTCTTTTTAAATAATTATATAGAAATAGATATGTCTTCGAAGGCGTGGATAACCCACTGAATGGAATGTTATATATACATTTATATACAAATTAAAAGTATTCATTTTTTATTTGGTGGTGAAGCACAGTGAGGTGTTTTATCACCGATCTCTACTATAACAGATTTAAATGCAGTTTACTGTATTGTATTTTGGTTAACATCCCTTTAACATTTAGATTTAATTTTTAATTAAATATTATGTTTTAATTTTATAAATAAAAACGTATAAAAATTTAATTACTTTTGTCGTCGCAATTGCCATAAAATTACTGTTTTATTCAAATGGTTTAGTTTTTAGTTAAAAACTTTAGTTTTCGATTCGATAATCGGGCGAAGCCGCGAACAAAAAATATCTTTGGTCCAATGTGGAAACGGAGTATAAAAAAATGTTATTTTGTTCCTAAGGAAAGCCAAGCTGAGACAATTATTTATTGAGTTTGAATACTAAGACCACGTGAGAATAATAAGAAGAACGTGTTTAGAAATTGCTAGCTAGTAAAGTTCCAGTATAAAGTAAATAATAAACTCGTGGCATACTCAAGTATAATATATATGAGTGGAGCTGAGCACTTGTTACCTTTATGAAGCCTCTATAATGAACTTTATATTATTAGTACCGTCGCATTTTATCTATAAGAGTCAGGTAGGGTATATTCTACTCTCGATCGATAAAATAGGTATAAAAACTTAATTTATTTTAGACTATAATATATGGAAAAGCTTTTGTTCTTTTCTTCCTTTTTTTTTGGGCACCCATTACTTCGTCGATGTTAAATTCGTAAACTTTAATTTTTACTATATATATCTCCATACTTCTAATGATAAATGCTTTCTGTAAATATATAATTATTCAACCATAGGCATTGTATTAATCGTTTTAATATTGTATTAATAACATTAGGTTAGTTAGTGACTATTTGTGAAAATATCTTAAATATATAGTCGAACTAAAGGTCATAGTGGTGGGTGGTTGAATTTTTAATAAAGGTCTGTTTAGCACTTGGAAATGATTATATAAGGGGTGTAAAGTCGCAGTGAGCGTTACGTGGGTGAAATTGCTTAGTGCTTAAAGATGGCTGCGGAGCATCTACCCACCTAGTGCAAACTATGAACTTGTAAATATCGTTAACAAGATGCAAATTGAAATAAGTTCCTGTCTGAGGATGCATCGTGTCTTTGCGTCAGTGTCTTCCATTAACATTTATATTTGTATATTCTTTTAAGCACGTTAAGTACATCATAATTATGTTTAAATATTTTATTATCTTAAAATATTGAGAATATATATTTCAGTTTTACCACAATCAAAAATATGAGTAAGTATAGCAAACAAAAGAAAATAAAATGTAGTCAACCTTGATCCTAAACAATATCGATATCAAATACGTGTTTACTTATCGATTTTATCAAAATACTCTAATCGAATACTTAACTACGAAGGTTAGAACCTTCAGAAAAGCCTTCCTTGTAATTCTCAAGCTTTCGGTCCTCAAGGTTAAATCGAACATTGTAACGTACTAAAGTATAACGTGTTAGTTACATTTATTATATTTACGACATTTGTAATTGTAGTATATTTTTTAACCGATTTCTGTAAGGAAAGAAGGTTCTTAATTCGACTGTGTTTTGGAGAAATATTTTAGTAAGTAACTGTTAGTAAGTAAAAATATTTTAGCTTTTCATATATAAATTTCATTGTTTTATTATGCCCACGCTCGTTGTGGGTACACGAAAGCTGCAATTTTAATTATTATGAACATTCAGGCTCATATTTTTCACAAAAACAACAATCAAAGTTGTAAGCCTACTAAATGAAATTGGAATAAGTCTACATTACAATGATATTTAAATCTTTTATTAAGGCATACTTACCTAGTACCCACTACCACCCACAAGAAAAAAATAACGAATTAAAAATAAATAAATATTAATGCTAAATTTTCTGCTTAATGCTCTCGTATTTAATGAAACATAAATTAACATACTAACTACTTATGGATTTAGATTTGTGCCACCTATTAACCTTAGATTTATTGCGCACCAATAGCATCGATGTGAAGTGTTTACATCTTTTTTTATTTCAGCAACGTTCCTCGGCAAGTGAGCTGGCGTAAGAACTTTTATTGTTTGAACTTCGAATGCATTATTTGTTTATTCTTTTTAATCTGTTACAAAATTTATATTACTTATATTTGCTAACACATAGGCCCAGGATATTTTCCTCACAGAATACATGTAAACGCCATAATGATTGTGGGTTAGGTTTCTGTTATGCAGGGAATTAATTATTTTTGATATTCCGCTTTACCTAAATAAACCACGGCATTGAGTTCCAATACTCAACACGCAATGTCTAGAATTCAGGGGGAAATTGTAAAATAAATTTGTCTTGAGTCTAAATTCTTTCTATTCTATGATACGTGCGAGATTAAGCGTGAAACTAAGGAAGACCGCATCAATAGTCACTTAATCACGCAGCAAAGAGAGCTGGATTAACGAGAGGTATGTGGATCGAATTATATTTAGTGCTCGAGGTGAACGCCTCCCGAACGTACACTCAGCAAGACGGATATCTGGACAACTATTTATGATAGCATTGACAGTATGGCTTCTCCTTATATTTGTTCATCATATAAATAATTGAATGTTATTAAAGTTATTTTCATATTTACAATAAGAAATAGAAATTCTTTTGAAATGTAGTAACTACCTTTGATATTTTTTTAGCTTACTTTTGTATCCCGCACTCACCGGGTTAGGCACAGAGAATCCAGATTCTCTCTGCCCAGTGAAATCAGAATTCTTGAAGCATCGCGTGTTAAGTGGCGGAAATAGTACCGAGCTTTTGCCGTAGAGCGAAGAAATGAAAACATTAATAAATAATAATTCATTCCGTTGAGTGGGAATCGAATCCTCAATTGTCGCGTTAACTGTGGAAGGCTTTGGTCCCTTTTTTTTTTTTTTTTTTTCCGCAGGGGAAATCTTCAAAAGATATCCAATCCACTTGGGGAGGACCAGATTATGTAGGATTTTTACCTACTAAAACCCCTGCGGCTGCCGACTTCGACACTATAGGAGGACCCGGGAAATTGGTAGAACCGCGTCCGTAGCCCTCCTCAGATGACGCGCTCCTCTACGGAGCTCTCTTATATTTTAAAATTATATTCACCAATAGACCAGAATAGAGTGCGCAGATTCCCCACACTGCACACCAATGGTCTAATCTAATTCATTGAGGACCAGGGAGACCAGGACGATTGGCCCTCTCCCGTTCTCGTCCAGCAGCCTCCTTACGTGACATGACCGTCTCACAGAAGGTGACTACGGCTGTCCACGCTGATTCCCTGCGCAACATTTTTCTTATAAGCACAGGAAGGGAAAGATTACGTCCAACTTCCTGCACTAAAGCCCGCCTTTCCGTGTCCCACGTGGTACACGATTCAAGGGTATGTTGGGCAGTATCAGAATCTCTGTCGCAGTGAAGACAAATCGGAGATGTCTGACGTCCGATCTTAAACAAATAATCACCAAAGCAACCGTGCCCGGTGATTATCTGTGTAAGACGGTACGTAACTCGACGTTTTCGTCTCATCCAAGCCTGGAAGGAAGGAAGTATCGCTTGAACGACACGCTTGCGAGCATAGCGCTCTTCGCAAAGCCGTGTACGCCACGTCTGGAATGCAACATCGCTTTCCCGTCGTCTGATATCAAATGTGCTCAGGGGTGAACATCCAGGTGTCTATCGAATCCGACTGTATATTCTTGCATTCATAGATGCCAGAATATCTAAAGGCGGAAAACATGCCAGTAAGGTAGCTGCCTCATAGGATATCGTACGGTAACCACGTACTATTCTGATAGCCACTCTGCGCTGTAGACTATAAATTTTAGTTCTACAGCGCCGAATTGACAGTCTGTGGGACCAGACAGGGGCACCATAAAGGATCATTGATCGAACAACACCAGCATAAAGCAAACGAACTTCCTCTGTCGGTCCTCCAAGATTAGGTAGTAGACTGTGCAAAGCACCCACTACTTTGTCTATTCGAGGGACTAGGTGGTCAAAGTGTTCTTCAAATCCCCAGCGACTGTCTAAAGTGAGACCTAAGTATTTCATATGGCGACCGACGTGAACCAGATGATCACCTACACGAACATACGTGTCATACGCTTGTGCTCCTGCGCCATGGTGGCAATTAAATATATTATAGTTAATAATACTTAAGGTAAAGTATATTGGAGAAAAAAATGAAGCTAATTTATAATTTTGAAGGTTTACTATTAAAAGTGACCAAAAAAAATGAATTGATCGTATAAACAATTTGAAGGTAATCAATATCCATCACTGTATTTGTTTATTTATACTAACTATATCGTATACATTTTTGTTTCTCAATGAAACGTTAAACAGGAGTAGAGTCATAAGTTAAATTTTACGTTTTATGAAGGGCTGAATGAATTTAGTAGTTTGTTTATGTTAACGAGATCAAAAGTTCTGGTTGAACTTGAAATACCTATATTTTTCCATTACATGTAACCTAAAATATATAACCGCGTAATGGTGTTTCATTGCAAGGTTGACCTAGTTATCTCCCAAATCTATCTATCTATCTACAATTTAGAGGTGATAAGAATTTTTATGTTAATATATAGCTAAATAAATACATGTATATTTATAAATAAACAGATTTTGTGACTTATTTCTGAAATATTTCCTTTAAACACTGCAACTTTAATACATACAATTGAATATTTAGTGAAGTCAAACAAAGATAACAACATAAAATGTCAATTTTATATAACACAGATATAACGATAATTAAAAAAAACGACGTAAACCAACTCTTGATTTCATTAAATTTCTATAAAAAATACTTTAATATTACTTTTCATTACGGATTCCTACGTAGAGTACTGTGCTTGAGAGAGAATGAGTGTTGGAAAAATTATAATAAAGAGGACTACATATTGAAAAAGAAATTATACTAGGTTTTACTAAGTGTTTACAAGGCGTAATCCGCGTTTTCTACATTGAATCTAATGCCAATTTCATAAAAATAACTATTGGATATTGGTATACATTTCAGCAGACGTCTATTGATTAATATTTTGATTACTAATCTCTGAGGCAATGGCACAAATCAATAACAGATAAACGAAGTATATAAAAATACATGCTTAAAAAATTGTTCTAATGAAGAAATGAATCTTTCTTATATCTATATTATGACATTCTTATATCTGGTGATAAATGGTAATTAATTAATTTAATATAAGACTACAAAAATATAATAACCTACTCATTTTCAGGCGAATGTAAGTTTCATGCTATGATTTTTGCTTCAAAACAACATTTTATATTCTACAACGTTCAAAAGTGTAAAATAATATTTTCTATGTCTACTGGTATTGATTAAATACATCAACGCTTATTACGCTTTAACGTAATAATAAACAGCGGGAGCATGAACGAATACCACGTGTGTAGTTTAGGCTATTTCTAATGTAATTTGTACATGGGAAAGTTTCGAAACGTTAACCTTCAACGCAATTTATTCCATTTTTATTAGTAAAACGGAAAAAATGGAATAAATTAATTTTCCTATTCCACATCCACACGCCTATATAATTTGAAATTAATAAAATATGCTGAGGCCTTGAAGATATCGCTTACTTTTGTGTTTTCACACTTCGAGTAGAATAGGTGTTTATATCTCACATTTGCTAACCTAGTTACTCGTACCGTGAAATAAGCTTGTAATAAAAATGTTTTTATTCTATTTGGCATTTCAATGTTTTCATTTCATAATGTTACGAACATGTTATCATAATCTTTTGTTAGAACGCTTTTATTTCTATGGTATGTAAGAATAAGTATAAGTACTATTGTACACTCATTGTATCCATCCATACCTATATTATAAATTCGAAAGTAACTCTGTCTGTCTGTCTGTCTTTTACGCAATCAGGGCCAAACCGCTAATTTAATTGTGATAAAATACTCATATTGATGTATGATGTATGATGAACATAGGATACTTTTATTCTCATATTTGTAATATTGTCGATATATACCAATATATTAAAATAATTATTTGACATATAATTTATTCCGCCATGTTAATAACAACGGTCGATGCTAAGCAACCATTTGCAAAGTTTGTTGTTAGAAAACGTCACCCAAAATAAGCTTGCTTAACGCATCTCTCTATTGAAAACTGTAAATGATTTCATAAATATATTTAATAAATATTCTTATAGTTCAAGCGGGCGTAGCCGCGTGGGTCCACTAGTATATGTATATAGGCAAGTAATGAGTTACGTAAATGCAAATCGATTCCAGATTTTGACGTCGCGTTGAACGTCATTTCACTAAAATCTAAAATAGTGATATAAAGTCAAGTGCAACGGTCTTGAAATGTGTTTACGATTCTGTCTACGAGTGATTTATTTATATTTGCGATAAAAGAACATTTTGCTATCTAAATTATATGTATTCAATGGCGAAACATTAATTTTGAATAACTTGGCTTTGAATTTTGATGCACTGTAAATAAATTATAGGAAATTTATACAAATTGATAAAATCCAATTCAATTCTGTATTTCTTTTATGGTTCAATGTACTGTTTATTAACTTTTTTATTGAATGTAAAAATATTTTTTTTTCAATAGCGTGTATAAAGTAATATAAGTGACTAAAATTAAACATTCAGATTCATTTTTAAAAAGTACATAAATCCTTTTATCCAGAATAAAGTTAAAAGAATAATAATCCAGTTCCATAAATAATAATTTACCCAGTTAATTTTATAATACATTATTTTTCTTCTATTAAGTTCTAATAAAATAAAATCAACGCTGTCTATGTAAAACGTCTAACTCGTAAGCAATTAGCAATTATGGAAAAATATGTTAATGGTGATTGGGATCGCATGGAAAATTTACTTTCATATTTTCAAACGATATGAGGTTACCGATACCGATAGCAACAACAAATGTGTATTTAGCCATTTTTTTAATATTTTCTATATCAAATGTATAATGCACATTTACCCATGTAGGTTAAATTTATTGTTTAATTATATGAATACTAAAAAGATGCTCAGCTAATTTACTCCTTAGAAGGATAAAGAGAATCAGAGAAATTTTGTGTTAAGACACTTCGTTCTGTAAGTTCCTCTTTCAGTCTTAATACAAGATATTGCTTGTTGTCTGGCGAAACGCAACGTTGCGCTCTTACCAGAGCAGAGATTTTCCTGTTAAGTAATACCATAGTCCCTAATCGAAAGAATGAATTGTTTTAATAAATAAATAATTCATTGTTTCGAGTATGGACCGAATCTATAACCATCGTGCTTATAGTCGTCTCGTCTCTACATCATAGATATCGACAGTTTTAAATGAAAATTGATATATAGTTGGCTTGTTATCTGGATTAGCATATTATATCGCTTTTCCTAGTAAAATGATATAATAATTTTTCTTTTCGAATTCTATTTAGACCACATCATTTTGTTATTCCTGAACTCTTAATACTAGAGGGAATAGTAAACCAGAGGAATTTTATAATTAAAAGAAAAAAAAACTCTTTACTAATATAATTGCTTAGTGCACTAAAATATATAAAATTAAATATTTCAACAAATTATTTTACAACATCAAATTTTAGGTTGGTATAAGAAAACGGAGAAATAAATACCTCAGCATATTTATGTTACGATTTAACTAGTTATATATCTTTTTAATATACTGAGATTTGTAACGTTTTCAATAATTATTATTATACCTTGAATTGAAATACTTAGATATATTTACCTTATGCACCTATATTTTTAATGAAAACTGACAATTATTTAAAATACATCTGTTGTAACAAAATCTAATAAAGGTTACCTGATAAACAAAAGTTCTAACAGTTTGCCGTTGAAAATATAATAAGATAATATAATAAATAACATTTTATATATTTTTATTACAATTTATTATCAAACAAAATTAAAAAAACACTAAAAAGAACGTCTATTTTTAGAGTTTTAACAAAAAAATTCAATACACTCACCTAATAATGTATGAAAAGGGCTGAATCGAGCTTTCAGTTTCAGGTCAGTAATGTGCCGGTTTCACAATTATATGTATAGACTATAAAGTCTAGCACAAACCACAAAAGTATATAAATTCACTTATAAAAGTATGAACATAAAACCAACAGAAATGCAAATCAATAAAATATTACAATATTGACAAGAATGTTTATTGGATTCACTGCGCACAAGTTTTCACGTGCGTGTAAAGACAGAGCTTGCAAGCGACTGGGCGGCGCGCACTCTCAGCGTGGTATATATAGTCGTACCTATCGTAGCTAGCTACAGCTGCCCGCTTTCCGAATGATTTTAATACATAAAAATATCGAAGGAATCTGGAGCCTAATTTTCTCTGTCACTACCTTCCTCGACACAATGGGAGCGTTGATATCCGTGCATCAACACTCAACTGACCAGATTTTTTTCAATCTGTGATGACCGGCTTTCTGTAATCTGCTCTCGATTTTATCATCTCCATTTATGGTTAGGAATATGTATGTACTACTAAGTATGTAATACATACACTACTATATACTAAACTACACTACTATATACTAAATATGTAATACATAGTATGGCGCTTCCTTTAGCGCTACTTACTACAAAACAGTTTATTATTAAAATTTTTATATAATAAATTATAAGAAACAATATGTTATAACAAATGGATGGAAATGTTCAACTGAAATCGGCCCAAGGATACATTTTAAACTGAAAGCAGAAATGTCGATCCTCAAATGCACATCTTTTATGATGATTACTATTATTATTGTTATTGTTTTGTTGATCGTTTAATGTTCTCGTGTACGCCGCAAGGATAAATTATAAATTAAATGGTATTCACCATTTTATTTTATGGTTATAATATTTAAAGTTGTATTATTTTAAATTCAACTTCCTTTATTTTAACATGTACATCATAAGACTTATTTCATTTTCTCAACTTTTTTATATTCCCGACAAGTTGGACTTAGAGTATGTACTCCTTACGTCATATATTGAATATATTATATTCAATGTCCATATAATAATAATATATTAGTATACTTTGTTCAGAGTTCGTAATTTAAAAAATCTAAGTATTTTTTTAATTTATTTTAACTCTGTATTCCGGAAGGCATAGTGGGTTCCCTCCAGTGCTAAGAACCTCTGTAATCCACTTTAACCCATTTAACAGAGCAAGGAAGTTGTTGTGTTACTGAAGCGAAGAAATGAAAATAAATAATTTTCCTAAATGGGAATTATGAGGCCTCTATCATAACATTTGTTTATTCAATTTAAACTGTTAAATTTAGCTTCCTAGCGTAATATGATATTTAATAAATTGAACGTAAGTCAACAAATTTAAAATTTTCCGTGAACATATTTAGATATCTATTACTACTTGATATTTATATATTATATTAATATACATACAGAAATCATATGTCAAAATCAGTGTGAAAAACAAGTAAGGCCCTTTCTCAAATTGAATTCAATCTGTGAAATCACGTGGCTTGGCCATGTTTTGTTTTATAATATATTTTTCGTTGTCAAATGTTATAGTTTATTTTTATTCTTTGGCATAAAAATAATGCGTCTGTGGTACTGACTTTGTCAAGTTACAATAAGATTTAAGTAATATTACTTAAATATTTGCTTTGAAATGGCGACTAAATTTTAGATATATATATTTGTATTATAAATAAAAAATATATATGGAAACCACTATTTAAATACATTTTGAAAATACTTATTACGTACATAGCAAATAATTATTGTATTTATATTTACGATATAGTATAAACATAAACAATGCAACACCACCGTAGATACTACGTCGTAGAAACATTGCGCGTAGCTGGTACCGAGAGCTTTACAAACTAATTGTTTACTTCTTGCAAATATACTTATAAATTAAGAATTTAACATTGTGGTCAATTGCCATTAAATTATTTTGTTTGACTGTTTTATTTATACATTTCTACTTATCTATTCGTGCGATGTTTGTCTACTAGTTACTTGAGGATTTATTAGATATTAACATAGAACCAATGCTATCGACATAGCCCAAAGGATTAGGAGGTTGAAGTGGCAATGGGCTGGTCACATTTGCCGCAGAACCGATGACCGTTGGGGTAAGCGCGTTCTAGAGTGGAGACCACGCCTCGGCAAGCGTAATGTAGGACGTCCTCCAGCTAGATGGGGTGACGATATTCACAAACTGGCGGGCAACGGCTGGATGCGAAGAGCTGAAGATCGAGCTCAGTGGCGTGCCATTGGAGAGGCCTATGTCCAGCAGTGGACGAGGACAGGCTGATGATGATGATGATGATGATGAACATATCATAAGGTAAAAGACATTGTGAATAAAGATAGTATTGTAGCTTCTTCTTATATTCCAAGTTTTGCTGCTTATGCATTAGATAGACTCGTATTATAGTAAATTGCACTGCGCGACGACGGGCTCATTCATGAATTACAGTAAGTAAATATATTTGAGGTTATTACAACATCTATCTGTAATACCTGATTTGTAAGTTTATATAAAAATACAAATCCATTATATCATCCAATTTTTCCATTTCAATAAAACGATTTTTTAGAATTTAGTTATTATTTCTCATTGTCTCAGTAATTGCGCAACGGTGTTGTGTTACTTCGGCTCGCATTTAAAGAGCTTCATTGCTTTTTATTTTAAGTTATGACAAAAATATAATCAATTTGTAATCTCTCGCAACTTTTTCATCAATTTTCCGTCCGTAACGTTATGCCACGAACTATTTTTAATGATATCAGAGAGCATTTAAATGAAAAATAATCTTTTGAATAATCAATGTTATTTAAATAAAATTTTAATTTACTAAGTAACGAAATTATATATCATTATTTATTATTCACTTTATTACGTTAATTACGTCAAAATAAAAAAAAAAACTAAAGCTCATTATTTTTTTAACACGAGCAAATACGGTTAATATAACTATGATTATACATGTAGATTTAATTTACTCAGCTTCACGCTGTATCGTAAATACAACAGGGTAGGCAGAGGGAACCTAGTGCTAAGACCAAGAAGAATAAATAAACGTTCCCTATTTTCCACTGAATTTTTCGAGGTATTGCATGTTGAGTAGCGAGCCTCAACCTTGTCTTGGTGCCAGAGCGGAGAAATGTAAATATTATACTATATATATAATTATTATTTATTACCTAGAGTGGAGATCAAACCCACAACCAATACATCCAATATGAGGGTCTTCAAAACCATAGTGAATAGGTATCTGCTAGGCAAGCGTGCACCACTGTAGATCGCATCAACGCTCACCAGACTTGATGCGGTCAAACGCAAGGCTATTCAATATATATAAAAAAAAACCATTGCGTTACATTCATTGTGCCCTACCGCCAGGACAGCCTCAATGCGAATGATTATATAATTTAGACGCAAGTCCCTTATGGCGCGTCCTTTTATCCTGAATATCCAGATTTAGTCATTTATTATTAAGCCTCAGGATCATGGCGTCCAATTAACCTTGTTACGGCGTGAATTGTGTTTTTGTGTTTCGGTCACATTTTTTGTAATCCTAACACATTTTAGTAAATACATCTATTAAGAACTTACATAACGAAGTTATAGTCTAATATATATATATTTTTGAATGCAATCTATATGCTTATTATTCTTTTATTAATTATGCTTTTATTTATAGTTTTAATGTCTTATTTATTAGACATAGTGAATAGCTTGCAGATTCCATATATTTAAGTCTATATATACGTATATATTTAAGGAATTTACTAAGCTGAAACATTTTAAGCTAAGACTATCAGTTTTATATTTAGCATACCATAAATCTGTAGATTCATTAGATAATCTATTAAACATAACATTTATCGGTTCGTTACAATAATAAATTCTACAGTCACATTGTGTAAATATCAAAATGTGTTTTGTGTGGGCTTCGTGCAATGTCTATGTGTTAATGTATGCAAAATCGTAGGTACACTAAGATATTTTTTTTCATCTTGAAGCTATATCCCACAAATAGCAGGGACGGTAGATAGAAACATAGTGCTAAGACACTTCATTCGAGAATGAAGTGCTGATAATTAAAATAAAATGAATACAATGCGCTTTGCCTTGTCACCAGAGCGAAGAAATGAAAATATTAAATATCTCAATTCCTGAGAGGGAATCGAACCCACATTCATCACGTCTACATCACATTGTGCTACTACGCTACGACGGCCTCATTTAAGTTAAATGTTAAATTTTAAAACTACGCTAATAAGTTCCACCACCTGATAAGTGAGTCTATAAAAAAATGTATAACAAAAATGACCCATGACAAAATTTTCTCAGCCTAGTGTGCGAAAATACTGTAGATACATTTGCTTACATTATTTATTTTTGGGATAAGTCGTAAATTCTTTAAAGTTATATGATAATTTAATTTGGGCTAAAAATAAAACGACTTCCGTCATGAGTTCCCAGTCAGAGGAATTTCAGTTTATTACTCAATAAAATTCTTAAACACATCAAAAGTCGAATCTTAAAAACGTTAGTGCATATTTACTGTCTGTACTATGAATGGTCTAAAAATAATGTAGCTCGCTAGCCATGTGAATAAATTTATTAATAAATATTTATGCGTTTAATAAATTTAAGGGCTGGTGTGACTTTATATACTACATTTGGTACATATATATTTCTCGCTGTAATATCACGAGTTTGAATTTACGCAGTTAACATGTTTGTGTTGATTGTACGGTGGTTTATTTCATTTTCAAGTAAAGCATAACATTATTTAACACTAAAAGATCTGAAATATCCAATATCTGAAAAAGAACCATAACAGTTTAGCTAAACTATAAGAATTAATGAAATGTTGACAAGCATGTTCCATTTACAAGTAAAAATTGTAAATGGGACATTAAATGAAGAAACATTAACGCAGCTAGCTTATAAAAATATATGAAAAGAAGTCTTAGTTGTTTAGCTTGATAGGGATATTTTATGAACATACAAACATTAAAGATCTGTACCATCTAACAAAGGACCCTAAAACCAGCTAATGTTTAAGAATTAAAGAAATAGCATATTAGCAAATGTTATTTATTAGTGGTACGTTGACAAATAAAAAAAATATTGAAATTGCGGTGGCTTCATTAAGCCATCCCATTGGATAGCGTTTATAAATAAGATGATTGTAGGTTTTTCTTAGGGTAATAATAAAACCTCTGAGTGTTATTTAAGTTGTTAACTTTATTAATATATATTTTTTAGAATTTTTGGTTCTAAATTTTAATGACAATTTTTTATTATCATAAATGGAAATGGTATAGAATGGTGTTATAAAGTTCAATGCATGCAAGCAAAGTTGAGGGTGGCCACTAATGGATTAAAAAATCGAAAACTTCAAAAACCTATAAAAAACATTACAGGAGCTTCAGACAATCTTAATAAATTAGATTATCGGTTAAAAAGTGCAATACTCCAATACAATAATACCCAATGCCAAGTGGATTACACATTCGTCGAACGTGATTCTTGCAAATAATATTCCTCGTTCTTAGAACACTTGACTCACTAGAACTGAACATATTGTGGAGATATGTCTTCATGAAAATGCATTGTTTCAAATATTATACTTTGTACGGTAATTTATCGCTTCATATATTAAAATCTCATAAGGCTTTTTATTGAAAATAAATGTTATTATTAATAATATTAATTATTATTTATATTATATTCATTCTACGTTTGAAACTTTCACACTCATCGACGTGAGACCTGAAATAACTTTATTACTTTTTAAATACATTTAACAATATCGTATATAAAATTTTCAGAGTACTCAAATAGACGTTTACGAGAAACTTGTTCGAGATTATCATTGTTTCGTTTCAGTTTGACAATTTCACAAAGACAAATTAAACTTGTATTAATCAGGTATCTTCACTTTGTATATGTCTATAGTTGTATCTATAAAGAAAATTAATATTAAACGATAGTTGTATTTACAGGAATATTTTATATTCCATGGAAGATATATAAAAAATATATTATTGGCTGAATTTTATAACGTAACAAAATAAAAAAAAATGGTTTTTAAAATGTCTGTCTGTTTGTCTTGTTTTATTACAATCGATTAATCATTAAAAAAGTTATACCATTCCAAAGTTGTTCGACAAAATTGCTATAACTGAAAAATAGATTTAGCTTAAACTGAGACTTTTCACGATAGGTATTGTTTTTAAAACGATATTATTAATAGAAAACAAAAGTAATGCAGATTAGTAAATTAATAATTATGTAGTTCGTGCGGGCGAAGCCGCGAGCGGGGTGCTAGTGTTATTGTAATTACATTGAAATTTCTAAGATAATATTGTATGCTATAATACATGCTATAAAGAAATTGGATATTGGATTTAATTTATGTATTAGCCATTTATCGGTATATTAATTGTCATTTCAAACATACATTTTTGCATTAAAATTTCATAAATATGGTAATAAGATTATGTTATGATTATCTTGGATTGTTTTAATATATTTTAGTACCTTTTAGTCGATGATTTGTGGAATTCTCAATGTTATTTAAACACAACGTCTTTGTCCGACTCTTGGAAGTTGGAAGAGGAAGCTGTTTCAATATTTTGCAGTTATCTCAGAATTTTACTTATTTTTACTTTTACAAATTTCAGTTATGTGTTCCCAAAAAATATGCTAAAGAAATGTATGATACATTCCAGTTTAATATATCAAGATAATCAAAACAATGACTACTGCGGACGTTTAATATCTAGTTATATAATTTATTTGCTATTGTTATATTGTATAAAGGATGCGCACGTTACCAAAAAGGAATGACATATAAATACACAGGAGGAGCGTAACCAGTTTTCTAAATATAATTTCTTATTGTATCACAAGTCAAGTTATAAAAATAAACAGGATTACTTGTCGCCCACTGCTTTTGGACTCTGTGACTCACTCGCGTTGTGATGATGAATAGTTCTTCCCAGTATATTATCTAGCTAATACTTTAATCTTATTATTCTAATATTTTCTTTTCAGCTAATGTCTAAGCTAATGAACGCCCATTTATACAAGTATACATACAATTTTTTCCCATTTTTCAGCTTCACGCTCTATCCCACAAGTAGCAAGGTAGGCAGAATATTAAAACCATTATTTAATCGGTCGAGCCCCAGATATAGCATATTCCGTAACTGAACGCAGCTCTTTGTTCCACTAGAATCGGGAAATCAAAATAACTAATTCCCTAGAGAAGCGATCGAACCCGCAAATATTGCATGATTATTATTATTTTTTAAATACAAATTCCTAACTAATTTGTAATTTATAGCATTCATTCAAACACATAATTGCGACTGTATTAGTAAAAACGTTTGATGTGGTAAAAATACGGCACTTTGCACTCCTGCACTCCTGGCACAAAAAAATGGCGTGTTATTACAAAAAAATATTATTGTATGATTTTCACGGCTGGCGTCATATAATGTAACGGAATTTTTTATTATTGTTTATAATTATCCCAAATACGGAAAAGACTTTAACGCCGCCATTCGAATGTGTAACACGGTGTTAACCTTATGTAAACATGTCTTAATGAAGCGTCTGCATCGATATTCTGCAGGAAACCATTTATTTTTATGAAAGTATCCATATATAACGCGGGTACTTAAGAAACATTGATTGTGGACGCGAAGTTCGGAAGTATCTTACAAGGTACGTATGTCATTTACTAAATGCCTACCAAATTCCTTTGTGACATCTTAAGCTCGGCACCCTAATTTGTCGGGCGCCACTGTGGAATCTCCCTGATGTCAAAAGTCCGGTCAAAAACCTTACCTGAGATCATAGCGATGTTTGTGATCCCTGTTCACTTCGTCCCCTTTTTCTCATAGTCCCTACGAAGTTTGTACACATTACCATCTTAAGTCACAGTTCAATGGCCTCGAGTTCAAAGAGAACTTCTTTGTTTAGTTATCTCGCGTAATGAAAAACTTAATTTACCTTAACATGAACTTAATTTACTCGAAACACTTTCTAGGGTAAGATGCTTAGTTAAAATAACTTCCTTGCTTCTTTAAGTATCCTTTTAATTGATTATAAAGAATTAATCTCATTAGAAGGTATTCGTATTTGAGAATATATTCTTGTGCCTAAATTTTATTACTTATTAATATAAGAATAGAAATAAATTATGAAATAAATAGTTGATTTAATATACATTCAAATATTCATAAAGCTAGGTAAAATCACGTGCAAAGCTGCACTTTATCCGAGCCACGTTCCAATATCGATCAAATGTAGTCAGCGACGAAGCTTAAAAGCTTCTTGCAGTTTCTGAAGAGTCATGCAGTCATGTTTTGAATGTAATCAATCCTATCATATTTTAAATTTGACACTCTGTTTTAAAATTCCTTACTTAATGTTATATTTTAAATTTATAAATATATTACCTATCCATAACTTTTATATGTACTAATTATATATCATTTCCTCGAGTGAGAATCGAACCCACAATCAGTAGCCTCAAATGAACACATAAGTGTTAATATATACAAATAAAATAATGCCAGTAACTACTGCACCTACGGATGTCTTTTTTAAATCGAAAGTGAGACGACCTGTCTCAAAAATAGAATTAAGAGATTCATCACTATGATTTATCTTATAGTGAAGTATGAAATATTACACATGTATATACAGATCTATGTTATTATATGGATATATTTATATTTCCTCGATATATTACGAGTTTACTGGGATAATAAACTGGCTAGGAACATTTCAAAAACAGTGAGTCACGCGTGTTGTTCTCAGTGCGAGTACAACGCGACGTGGCAAATTCAGGTCAAGCGTGGCCTCGGTTAAGGCCGTAAGAAACTACTCGCGTGCACTTTTCTTTAAAATTCATAGATATTAACTAATTTAATATAAAAATATGGTTTAGAGATAAAAATATAAGAAAAACAGACAATAGAAAAGCATAAGAATAATAAACGGACAGAAGCGTGAGAATAGAAAGGCGTGGGTTCGATTACCATTCGGAGAAATAAATTATTTAATATTTTAATTTTCTTTGCAATGGTAATGAGGCAGAAGCGCAACGTTCAACACGAAATGTCTCGAAAATACGGTGGAAATCGGGGAACGAAGTGTTTTCACAGTAGGTTCTATTTGCCTATCCTGCTACATGCTTGATAGAGCGTGAAGGTGAAAAAATATTTAAGTATATAGAAATAATTCACATATGGCGGCAAGGAATCATAATTATTGATTAGTTATTAATTAATTAATTTTTACTATATAAACCCAGCAAAGCTTCGGTTACAACGTGCAGTTCTGTTACAGAACGGGCAGTTTTAACGAAAAAAAGGGACTGAAACGGCTCCGGACGGAGACTTACTCGTAGAGTGATATTTGCAGAGCACTATGACGATACTAATGGCCAAAATAATATAATGATCTAGAATAGAATGTAAATTAGTTTTGTCAGTTTAATGAACTTTCGCTACTTTTTACAAAAATAAAAATTCACGCTGTATCAGATATCATATCAATAATTACCACGGAATTTTCAAAAGATTGCGTTTTGAATAGCGGAACTTAACGCCGCGAATCTCTACTTTATTACTTGATAACTAAAAATTTCTATAACCATTGTTTATTTCATACTTGGTACATACAGTATTATTTTTATTTGAAACGGATGAGATTGACAGCGTTGTTGGCGGCCGGTCAGGCAGCTGTGTCTCTTACCGCTAATTGTCACACAATATCGCGGATGTGTTTCACCACCTCGCGACCTCTCCACCAGCTGCTGAATGGAATAAATATGCTAATTCATTATTTAGAAGGAAATTCTTTTGTTGTTCCTTATACATTAATATTGTGATTTTTTTTATAATTTCGATTTGAACTCATCTATATATATAAAATCGAAAGGTCACTCACTCATCACGAAATCTCAGAAACTACATGTGCTAGGAATCTCAAATTTTGCATTGGAGTTACTTACAGGACGTAGGTGCTCGCTAAGACGGGAATTTGCAATATTCGACTTCTAAGGGGTTGTTTTTAGGGTCGAAAGTTTGTATGAAACTTCGTTACTACAAATGCTAGGAGTCTCAAATTTTGCATAGACGTCACTAGGACGTAGTAGACAGAAATTAACAATAACATAGTTCACGCGGCAAAGCTTAGAAATATAAATAATGCAGGCATTAGTTAGTAGATACTTCCTTTAATTCTGTTGTCGGTTTCAATTATTTACAAATTGTACCTCATAACTTTGTGTGGAAGGATTATAAAAAAATTGTAGTACTAGTTGAGTTGTCTGTTTTTATAGAGAGTTAGTTTTATATAAGTAATAGCTGTGCCTGCGACTTCGTCTGCGCCGGAGAGTAAATTGATATAGGTTTTATCATTTATAAGTCAATTGATATAAAACAAACATAAATGTTAAAGGAAGTTTACATAAATTCTTAATTGTTGTAAAGTCAGACAAATGGACAAAAATAGCTTAAATAATTTTTTGGGGTCCTATTGTTTTGATAAAAAATCCCCAATAAATTCTTACATATTTTATATGTATATGGAATACCATGTACAGTCTGTCTTATCTGATATTTTTATTGTATGTATGGATATAAATATAGAAGCTTGTAAGGCTGGCAATGACACTAAATTCAAAGTAAATAAATTTTGAAATAATTTCATATTTTTGTCTAAATAACACAATATGGCGTGACTCGCGCTGATCCATCATGAGTTATTATCACATTTCAGAACAAAAATACTTAAAATGACACAGATTCGTTGAAATAAAGCTTTTGTTTATGTCCTTACTTTTCAAAGGATCTCTTGCAAGGTTAGCAAGGTGCGCGTATGAAAGACATAATTATTAGCATTATAATTTAACCTTGTTGTGGGTTATTAAGTGTGTCCTTCTGTCAGACTTGGCAATCGTCAGCTTCAAGTAGACAGAAATTTTCACTTATTTCATATGTCAACAAAACGTAAATATTTCTCGGTTTAAAATGAACCCTTAGACATTGTTTGAAACGTTTAAAATAACCTTTTCATTTTCCTCTTTATCAACAAGGAAAATGAAAATGTTATTTTATATTAATAAAACATTTTTTTGTTCTTAGATCTATTTTAAATAAAAACTACATATACAATTCAATGAAACGGAAACAGGGCGCTTGAAAAGATAATAAAATCATGTAACATACAGAAGTGTCAATGATCTCTGGGTGTCAGAGTTAAAATATTCCTTGGACGACCCATCAACCTGTTTACTCGTAAACTGTTAATTGCACCGGAATTACAACATCTTTATTGCATGCACGTTTGGTTTTAGGAAATTTTCCTTAAAATATTTATAATTATGTAAATAAGTGGTGTTAAAATCATTGGAACGGAGTGTCTTAACACTAGGTTCCCTCTGCCTACCCTGCTAGAGTGTGAAGCTAATTTAAAATTATTCAATATATTTGTATTTCATGAATTATCATGTAAACTGATTCAAGTTATAACGATTTTTCAGTTTATCTAGCCTAACCGGTGCAAACGCCGTTCGTTTCGTCGGCGATGATTCTATGATGTCCAAATTGAAATTCTTGAGAACGAACGGCATCCGGCGCACGAGTGCAATTGGCAACGTGCCAAGTATGTGCGTACGCTGTTAATATACTGTGGAATTTCCCGGGCTATACTCATTTTATTTACCTTTTATTAATAAATACTACTAGATAGAAATAGTGGAAAAACTCATAACAACGTAATAATCTTGTTTGACATTGAAGTTCAAAGAAAATCTACGAAAATTCGAAGTTTCTTTTCAAGAGTAATACACTCACAATTAATTCTTTAACAACGTTTTACTCAAAGTCGTACATTTAACGCATTAAGTGCGGCATTGACATAGATATTAAGGTATCTCTTGTTAGATACAACTTTATTGCTTTAATATGTATAAAAATACATACATATATTTGATGCATTTGCGAGTAATAAAATGGTATTTCATACAGAACCCGCACAGAAAAATTTCAAATATGTAATAGATCCTCACATATTGTATAAAAAATATTTTAATTATTAGTTGCTTGTTCTACATTTTATTTAGTTTCTAATTTACTTTCTGATATGAAATTTGCTTAAATATTTAGTGGATTTTCTATTAGGTGTGTATAAAAATTATATTATTAATAATCTATTAACTTTGTGTAAGAATAAAGAAAAGTACATCGTTATCTCTATCTTCTATGCAAAACAGAAAATAAACTAACTAACTCTATGCAAAAAATAAAAATGATATATCAGAAAGACCATACATTCAATTCAAAATATACTACCTAGGAGAAATGATTACGAGCCTGAGAAGGACGCAATAAAGAACAATAACATTTATTGTAAATGTGAATTATTCTTATGGATTCTGAAATTTATTTTTAACATTTATCATTGCATTGATTTTGATATAAATCTGTTAAAACGTAGTTAGATTTTCTCCGATACATTATAGCATTATTCGTAGCTGATGAAGTAGCTATAGTATCTACGTATATGTATATTGGAAGTTAGAAAAACCTACATTTTGCTGAAGCGAAAATAATTAAACAATAAAGATTCATAAATGATTTATTGTGAAATATTGAGGCCAGTCGTGGCGCAGTGGCACAAAGTGTGACTGTAAACGAAACTGGTTGTAGGTTCGATCCCAACTCGATGAAACGAAATATTTATTTAAACTTATATATAGTACTTTCCACTCAACTCACAATGCCTCCTGAATTCATCGGAAAATGGAAAATGGAATGTCTGAAAACTAGGCTCCCTCTGCCTACCCTGCTGTGTGCGGGATACAGCGTGAAGCTGATTTGATTTTTTTGTTGATTTGTGAAATATCTATTGTAAGAACGATATAGACAGATATATTGAAAAATAAAAATATTAGTCCTTATATTAGTATTTTTGCCAAACAAGCAGTCTAGTCATAAATAAACTGCATTCTACATATAATGGATCAGACGAGAGTGACCTTATAGGAGTTCTCAAACTTAGTAAAGTCAATATGTGGTATCGAATGAAGCTAACTAAGTTTAAGCTGAAGCACTTCGTTTGTATACACACGTGTTTCTTAGATATATTGGTAATGCAACATGGCGATACAGTTTCCTTTAATGTATTCCCATTAAATAGTTTGCATATAATCTCAATATGAAATAGTTTGCATATATTGAGCCAAATTGTGGCTGAAAGGCTCAAGCGTGCGACTGTAAACGTGGCAGGTTGTGGGTTCGATTCCCATCCGAGGAAATTGAATATTTAATCTTTGCACTGTTTTAGTCTTAACACTATGTTCCCAGGTTCCTTCTGCCTACCCTGGTACGTGCAGGATAAAGTGTGAAGCTTTAAAAATAATTATTATATAAATTAATACTTTTTATTAATCTCGAATCGCACCATTAACTATTAGAGGTAAATTTTAAATAAACAATTAAATTTAACATAGGATTAGTTTCTTTTTCTATATTTTGCATATGATATTTTTTTAAGCTTTATTTGGTAAGCTTTGTAAGCCACCTTATTATGATAAAAATATTTAATTCTTATTATAAATAAAAAATTACAAAAAAAAAACAAGGAAATCCTAAAAAAGCTCGACTTTGTAACTAATATAGATTTTTTCTAAAATGACTGTAACATCACTTCATGTCGACATCTCATGAAATAGGCATGTCTCACGTGGCGCACGTGCCCCTGAAATATACTTCATAATCACTATACTGCGTATGTAAACATATTTTGTAAACATATTATTATCGAACTGACATTGTTTATTTGTTATAATAGGCATGTTGATATAAAGCGAAGCGAAGCGAAGAAAATATATAATATGGATTCGTATAAAAAAAAACTAGATGCCCAAACGCAGCTTCGCCCAGTTTTTATATTATAGCCAAAATATTAAATCTTTACATAATTTCTAACTAATTGTATTATTTTTATAAATAATATTATTACTATTTATAAGCAACATTATGGAAAAATCCAAATCCGTTCTGTAATTTATACGTGAAAGAGGAACAAATATCCAACTTCGTAACTTTGGATTTTTATTAAATTAAATAAGAAATCTTGACAACAAGTATATTATGAAAAACTTTAATTTCATTATTTTAATTAAAATATTTGAGATAATATCTTCAATGTTTAGTACTAGTATTGTAGCAGTTTCTTGAGTCGTCATATATCGCTAAAAGTTTAGAAATGGGACATCTGATGTCGACATTTCCGCATAGTCGACGCCAGAGAATGCTTGCCTTTCAAATAAAGGGAGCATAATCATTAGTTATGTTTCCTTGTTGCTATTTTATTATTTAATTTGTAGACAAAAATATTTTTTTTTTTTTTAAATTCTTAAGTGAGGGTCTTAAAAACTTTTATTTTAATATATTTTAATCTAATCTAATCAAGCTAATTTGTATCAATCCCAGGTGAAATGAGATATATATAATTGTAATAGTATCCATAATCGTTATAAATTCGAATATGATTTGGGCAAGTTATTTATTTATTATTTAAATTGAATATATTACTAAATATTCTGTCTTCAAGCGTATCTGTGCTGCCATTGTCAATATCGAGAAAAAAAATCTCGTTTCTTGTATTAAAAGTTTATATTATTTAGTTTTTTGTATTTGTTATAATAACAGCAACATAAATACATCATATGTGAAAATTTCACTAGTTGAATTTTTCACAAATGATGTATTTCTATTGCTATCGCGGTTCGTGGGATACAGCTTGGTGACAGACAGATAGACGGACTGATACCGTAGTCTTAGAAATAAACGACCCCTTTACCAATAAATTATTGTACAAAATATTTCACGCTGGATATGAATCTTTATCCTCCGCAAGCTACAAAAGTTCACACACTATGCTCTAATGGTCGTCACACAAAGCTCTAGCGTGCGTAAGTGGGACTTCTATAAATAAAAATTGTGATTCGTCCAACTAACTACTCTGACCACTTTCCATTCATTAAATCTTTTCGTATTTGAAATTATATAATTACTTCAATTAGCTTACTGTCAGTATTTATAATTTATAAAATATAGACATATGTTTGTCTTGCTACCTGAACGAGGTATTAAAAATAACACATTCCCCTCAATAGGAATCGAACCGAGAACCGTTGTACTTACAGACAGAAGATGGCCTCTTCAACTTTTATTCATTAATTCATTTTGTTGCTAGCATCTCTGAAGCATCCCTACAGAGATACTAGCAACAAAAATAAACTGTAACAAGCATATAAGATTTGCACGTATGGTGTGGTTCAGGTCAGAGCGCTTGGACGGTTTCGAAGAGGCGCGGGTTCAAATCCCACTACGTTAAATATTTTATATGTTTTCTAAAAAGTATTCTTTTAGATACAACTTAGTTATTATTACACAGCTTTCTGTTTCATTCACATTGCTGTTTGTTGTACGGTGCTAAAAAATCAACCAATATTCAAGTAATTAACCAATTTTTAGAATATACTGATAAAATATATTCACCATCTAAAGAGAGTATTTTTTATACTCAGTTATCATTATAAATGGGAAAAGTGCGTTAAAAATAAACTTATAGGTGTTCTGATAATAAAATTCAATTATTTTAATGATAAGAAAAAAGATTTCAATTGTTTATAAGCAACCTCGTCTATTGCCTTGTGTTCATTCACAAAATATATTCATTATTATGTTAGTATCAATGTGAAAGAAATCATGATATCTTCAAAGAATACTTTAATCTCTTTGGACACTATAAGCATAATATTAGTTTACGTTCAGGTCTCAATGCCGCTTTTGAATGTGCGAAATAAAAACATACGAGTGTTAGCTATTAACGCGGAAATGAAATTTTATTTATATAGAGATCCTTGATATTTGAAATCTGTTTAGTTCTAAAATTTTCTTATTTCACCACTCAAAATATTAAAGATTTATATCAATGAGGAACTAACTATACTCGTATACCATAACAATGTTTTTAACAGGAATTAAAAATTAAATCGCTGCTAGTAATAATATTTTTATCAGTAACGGATAAGAGGAAAATTTACTTCAAACTAAATTATTACATATTTCATAAAACTAACATTTCGAGGAAATATTAAGTTGTTGATGTTTCGCGCGAAATTAAAATAAAGCGTCGACGATCAAAACAAACGCTGTTCTTCTTACCGCGGAACTACAATCGAGTTGTGCCGAAATATGACTCGTGACTCGTGAGTCATCTGCAAAGAGTCATTCATAAAATTTTAAAGAAAAAAAAAACAATGACGAGCTGTTGCCAGAAGACAACCTTCGCAAAGTGTATATACACTACTGACAATGAGTGTAGTATCGTATTCGCTTGTACATTTCGCGAGTTTAATTAGCGATCGCCTTCATTGTGGAAATAGCTAGCATTGACAGAGTGATGATAAATAGTAAAAGATGATACACACGCGATCATATTCAAGGTCATTACATTAAAACGTTTTGTGAGGTCGTGATTTCAAATAAACTATATATCTCCTTAGACATGATATTTAGTTTTTTGTTTATGTTTCAACGTAAGGCTACATGCCACCAATAACGTTGTGGAAAATGTTTTTTTTTTCACGCTGTATCCTGCTGTATCCCGTATGTAGCAGGATAGGCGGAGGGATCCTACTGTTAAGGCACTCTGCTTTGCACTTTCCATCGAACCCTGGAGGCATTGCATGTTAAGTGGTGGAACTCAACGCCGCGATTTGCCTCGACACCAAAGCGAAGATTCGAAAATATTAAATGTTTTATTTCCTCGAGCAGGAATCGAACCTACAACCTGTTGCGTTTACAGCGACACACTTGTGCCCCTCAGTTCGATTGGCCTCGGAAAATGTTGATAGTCATTTATTAATATTTATAGCCATTTATTTTCCTACTATCAGCCAACCGTTCAGGCCCCGCAAAATGAGCGGTGATCCTCGTGCGTAAAGCTTTTTATCTCCAGACTGAATGTGTCACCTAGATAAGCTTACCAGTAAATCACAATAGAGCAAGTATTTATAGATTATTTCTCGTCGTAATGGTTAATTTTTCTGCATTTAACATTTAGAAGGTAGTAAAACTGAAAATATTGTATGTTAATTTTTTTTAAGGTTCCTACTGTAAACGTTCCATTATATATTCTATAGACTGCTTACATTGCTCATAAATAATATTATTAACAATAGATCCACGCCTAAATATTCACTACATTTTTTTTATTGTCTTATTTTATTCTTGAAAAGCCTTCCACTTGTGTTTATAAAATAATTTATAAACATTTACTTTAAAAAAAATTTTTTTTTAATCTTCTATAACTTTAAAAAGGTTTTGCTACATGCGTAATATTAATAAATGTGCTACTTTATACATTAAAGTTTATTTTGAATTGGGCACTAATAAATACATCAGTTTTATTTGAAATTTACATTTCAATGACATTTCCCTAACACCGCGTAATTAAGGCCGAGGTGTGTTATTGTTATACAATCAGTGCTTTATATAGGTAGGTACGTATAAGTTGATGGAAACGGTATTGTGAAAATCTTGAGATATTTTTATTTATTTTTACACATGTTCCACATATTACTGGCAGGTAAATGACACCTAGTGACGTGTTTCACAACGCTACTTTTCTATTCCGTCGATTTGGGCGTTAAGTATTGCAGGCGTATACAGAAGTGTTGGGTTCAAATATCATTGTGCCAAATAATTAAATGTATATTTATATATAATTAATTTTAAAAAAAGTCTCGCTGTGTTTCTTGTGGCGGTTCTTCTTAGGTCTGAGGCATTAACTTTAGTGAACTGGTGCTAAATTATTTGACGTTCAAAAAATTCTAATTTTGAATAAAATTATTTGGCATTGACATTGACAGCTAAAGCCCATATAGAGTCCAACATCTGTTAAAGGCGCCACGATACCATCTATCTCTTTTAATAAGTAGAGCAAGCCATACTTTTCGTGAGTATAAATATTAAGCTAAATAATATATAGTATAATAATAAAAAATATATACGAAAACAAAAATTAATTATATATTAATTATTAAACATCCTATCCTAATGAATATATAATTAAATATAAAATTTATTTATTTAATATTTTTTGTTTCTTAACAAATCAAAATATAACATAATGATCATCTGTAGCTAAATTAGCATCGTTTATTTAGTCCCGACTGGCGCCACTCACAGTACTTCCGCAAAAAGGTCACACATTTGTTTTTATACACGTGATATAATGTATCATTTACTCACTAGTGAACCGATAATACTGACATTACTGACATCTCTAGGTCATATTAAAAAAAAAATTAGTACTTACCTTTATTACTCGATATATCTATTAGTTTCAGCGGAAGATAAAAACCTCTCGTATTTGTCTAATAAATAAATATAAATTTATTCGCCTTTGAAGTCTCATGACGAAAATTTTATTTCAATAAACATATTATAAAGTTAAGCTGATATTTCGGTTGGCTCGGTTGTATCTATTCCATTAGGAAAATTTTATATCAATTTAATTGCTGTTGCTAAGTAAGAAGTGTCTAATATTAAAGAAGTACGTTTCTATAACAACATTTATTTTAAACGTTTGAACCTGCGTAATGCACGTATTTAAATATAAAGCGATAATATTGTTATAATATATGTTTGACATATGAATAATTACTATCTTAAGATAGTAATTTTACTTAATTAAAATTAAAAACCGGTCAAGTCCGAGTTGGACTGGCCCACCGAGAGTTCCATTACAATTTCAAGATTATAGCTAAGTTTGTGAGCGTATGCACTCATTTTGTATGAACTGACTGACTGACTTACATTGAGAGAATTGATCAAGTAAATAGGTGTTTAAGACAGCCCCGTTAATAAAAGCAGTGGAAAGAAACAAAGTCACTTAAAGAAGATCTACAAGAGGAAAGCCAATAACAGCTGTCTTCACGTCCACTTGACGGTCTAAATTAAACTAACGCGTTTTCTATAACATTAATGATTTTTTAATTATTTTTTTTTACTATTTTACATTTTTTAATAAGGAATATTTTAAATATCTTAATAATGTCATGATCACATCTTCGTATGCCTAAAATATGTATGTATAGAAGTTTTAAATTAAAATATAGAACTGATGTGACGTCATGGTTCACCTCTAAAAGTTATTTATTAATGAAGCCGATAATATTATCATTAGCACAAAAATACCTCTAACATAATATTTGGATGACGATTATATCAGAATGTCCAATCCAATGAAATATCTTATGAAAACAAACAAGTCACCGGAAAATTTCGGCGGATGCGCAATTAGTTATTTTTAATCAATTAAATCCTACCCACTGATCTCGATATAAAGTCTATTTTTAGTGTCTTTTATCTAATTTAAAACTAACCGACAATTCATGGATCGCCATTAATTTGCAGAGTTGATTAAAACATAAACTTTAACTAATTAACTAATTAATTTAACTGTTATATTAGGTAATGATAAAGATAATACAAATATGAACTTGATTTGTTCGATAAAGAATTCTTAAGGTTATCAAACCACTACCCACTTTTAAACAGGCATTTATTTTAGTATTTTGACCTTTTAATCTATTTATAAATTGTTTTTTCTTTATGGTCTGTTTATAGAGTACTCTTTTTTTTCTGGTGGATTTGGAATATTATAAGAAAATGTAAATGTCAAATTCATTATTGAAATCGCTTAGCTTTACGCTGTATCCCGCATGTAAGAGGCAAGCAGGCAGGGGAGCCTCTTTCTGCTGAATTCTGGAGGCATTGCGCATTCATTGGCGGAACTCAACGCCGCCCTTATTAAAATAGCTTAAATATTTATATATTGCTAAGATAAATTATTAGAATTGAACTTTTCACTGTACACTCATGTTATTGCACCCACACACACCCTTTGATCTTGTAGCCACTTATTAACGTGCTGTTATGAAGTCACGAGCGTTCAAAGTTAAATTACTAAAATATTTAACTGAGCGTAAGTTGATATTGGAGATTTTTATGCCTTAATTATAATTAAAATAATTTAATTCGGATCAATCTTAATTTTTAACATATGTAAAAGGTTTTTAATTTATTGGTTACTCACGAAATTTTACAGTACAAAAATGTTTTTAAATAATATGTTATAGCAGAGTCTAGTAAGTCAAAGAATTATGTAAAATAACCAAAAGACTTTCAAGACAAGATCTTCAAATAGTTGTAAATATTTTTTTGAAGCATGGTTAAAATACTCTCAATTAGACAACGTGACAACTAGAAAGTGACAACTCTCCAAACTTAAAAGAATCGCATAGCAAGTGTCATTCCATTCTCTACTCTCCATTTTTTTAAAGACATTGCGTGTTAAGTTCAACCAGAACTCAGATGCTAAAATATAAAAACTGAATATTCTGAGTGTTTTAAAGTATAGTTTTTCTTTACAGCTTCACGCTAACCAAAAAACCTAGTGTCAAGAATAAAAATCACTCTTTTGAGTCAAATAGTTTACAGTCAGACGAGGATCTACATTACGATGGCCTCAATATTTTTTAATGTTATTAAATAAATTACCCTTCATATTTTAACATAAAAAGGATAAAAATTAATCATTTTGATCCTAGTATTTACCAAACTCTCGTGTCAAACGCGGATGCAATGTGACGGGGTCAAAGTTCACGCGCCGTAAAGCGTAGACTGTAGAGCACTGAACTGTGTTGAACCTGTATAATAATTTCTATTAGATTTTCTTAAAGGTAACTTCCGTTTTGCAAAAAAATATTTTAAGTAAAGCACTCCTTTGGCAAAAATATTATATTTTTTCTATTATTGTCAAAGTACAAGGCTTTGGCACAAATAATATTTGTGTTAGATATAAGAGAAATATTGAAGAAATTATTTTGCATATGTGTAGGAAGTTATTTATCCTAACAATTAGAGGTCGTTGTCATTTCAGCTAAAGTCGTAATCAAGTATTTATTGTTTCCAATAAACCAATAAATTAAAAGATTACATACAAGCAAAGTTATCCTTATTCGAATATCCATCCGAGCTACGATCACTTCATATATTCGTTAATTAACGGTAGTAATTTCTAATTTTATCTTTAATGTTATTTAAATGTTTAAGTAAAGTAATTATAATAAATTAGTATAAAGTTCACTCGTGAAGAAGCACCTTAACGGCAGATAGAAGGGTCATTGAATTTTATCCGTACAATGGTAAAATCCTTTCATTCTTAAATCCAGGACAAAATTCGGCCTGCGGCCTCCCTCGTTATTAAATATTTGAGTACCTTGCGGAATCCTGGGATTATTTTTAGATTGTATACATACAAAAATGTTCTTAGATAAAATAAATAATCTTACACTTTTATTAAGCTTGAAGTTTTTTGAGCGTCAGGGCACTCTGTTCTCCGCTTTACACTCGAATTTGAAACATTGCGCAATAGAAATTAATATCAGAAATGCAGTTTTTTTTGCTTCACGCTATATCCCGCACATAGCAGGGCAGGCAAAGGGTACCTGGGTACCTAGTGTTATGACACTCTGTTCCCATTAAAACACTTCATTTCTCAACTTTCCGTCGAATTCTGGGGGCATTGCCTGTTGAGTGGAAGAACTCAACGCCGCGCTTTGATGAAATATTTCATATTTTCATTTCCTCGTTCTGGTAACAAGGCAGTTCAGTTGGAATCGAATCCACAAGTCTCACGATTGTGCCCCTGCTCTGCGAATGAAAATTATTTAAATATAAATAATAATATTTATTTAAGTGTGTCTAACAAATTCCACCTTAACAACTGGCTTTTGTTAAGGTGAAATTTGTAAAAGGAAGTTCAGCCGAAAGAAGTGTACCGATGCACGATGGAGGGAAACATTTGGTACTGTTTACAAACATTTGCGTTCAATTAAAAGGTTAATGTGTGTGGCGCTTTTACATATTTTTTCAACAAATTAATATTAGCTGAAAACAGATTTCCAAATTTGAAGCAATCTTTAAAAAAAAATTAAATTGTCAAAATGACTACTGATTGACTTATGCTTTATTTTTTTGCTATAATTGATTCTCATAGAAATAATAGATTTTTTGATAATTATTTTAGTGACCTATTTAGAGAATACAATTAAACTTTTACTAATATAAATTTTATGTATGCTATGTTTTTTTTCTTTTTAGAGTGCCGTACCTTTTAAGGAAAAAAGGAACCCTTATAAGATCACTTTGTTGTCCATCCGTCTGTCTGTCAAGAGCCTTTATTTCAGGAAAGCTTAGAGATATCGAGTTGAAATTCAAACCATATACTCAAATCTACGGTCTCAAATCTAATCTCTCTTGATTTCCTGAAAAAATAGTATTTCTGAAAGTATTTAAAATGTCGTTTATAAGAATTTGCACGTGCTGATTGACATCATAATCGTTTCAAATAAATTTGAAAACAATAAGAGGTCGATGATCAATTTCATGCTCGAAAGCGATCCTATCCTTTTATTTTGTTAGTATTGATTGATCTTTTACCGATATTTACATAAACATACATTTTCTGCACCATCAATCACCGGCTACAGCACTTACGAAAAATAATTATTCTCCTTAAGAAAAATAATAATAATCTCTAAATATGAGCAAAACTCAACGTAAAATGTAAGACTAATGGTTCTTTGTGTCTTGTCTTTTTTACAAAATATTATTTAATTTGCCGCGTTAGTTAGTTTGTTAGTGCATAATATGGAATCTTGCAAGCTCAATTTGACGTTCAACTCTATATTTCTGAGAGTTCCTGTGATAAAGGCTCTTGACAGACAGACAGAAAGACAGAGAGACAGACGGTCGGATATCAAACAGTACATTATATGTAAGAAAGTGATTGCGAGTATAATTTCCTTTGCCTTATCAGAGCAGAGAAATGAAAGCTAATTAAATATTAATCCTAGTCATAATAGAACCCACAACCATCGTTTACTGTCAAGCCCACCCACGGCGCTAGGACCGCCTCAAATTAATATCGGATTAAACCATTTACGATTCAATTACATTTTCATCCTAATGTGAACTATCTCGTTACGTTATTTCTCAGTATGGGAATTCTATTAGGATTAGAATTCATGAGGTCGTTGTCCCGCCAAGTAAATATCCGCCGAAGAATTTACTACCTGTGCCCACGAGTTATTTGAAGTGAACATTTCCACTTACTATTTTATGAAGTCATATTTTCTGAGTGTCACTTTATTGTGCAGTGAAGTGTAATTCGTATATGCGTATATTTATGTTGGACAAGTTATTACTATTAAAGTAACTAACAAGTAAAAAACAAGCAGTATTTTAAAAAATATAATACGAGTACCTCCACCATATAAGCAAAATCGATATTAAAATAATTAAATAATAATAATAATAAGTTACTTCTTAAAATATATATAAAAATAAATAAATCTGCTTCACGCTGTATCCCACACACAGCAGGGTACGCAGAGAGAGCCTAGTTTTAAGGCATTTCGCTACCCACTTTTCGCCGAATTTTGGAGGCATTGTGTGTTGAATGGCGGAATTCGACGCCGCGCTATTACCTCGACACCAGAGCAAAGAAATTAAAATATTAAATATTTTATTTCCTCGAGTGGAAATCGAGCCCACAACCTGTCGAGTTTACACGCAAACGCTTATGCCACTGTGCTACGAAGCTACGACTGGCCGCATCATAATACTTTTTACTATTTTTAAACATATTGCCTGCTACGGCGTAGATCGTAATTTGCATAAGGCAACATAAAGGTTAAGTATTTACGGACAACCAATATGATAATGAAATAGAGCCAATAATTAATAATAGAAATATTTCAAAATAAAAGATAAAATTAATTTAATAAAACGATTTTTGTGTTACTTAGCACTTAGTCATCAATTTCAAAATATAGCTTAACATTTGTTCACTTAAATCCGTAATATTTAACTAAAAGCTATGAGTGAAATGTATTCATAATGGCTAAGCCGTTATTAGCCCGAAGAGATTAATAGATAGATAGATAGATAAGTAAGTTTTCTAAATGCGTCATTATTCCTTGATAATATACATATATATAAATATAAGCTTAATGAGAATAAAAATATAGAATACTTTAAAATCTTTAAAATGACGAATACATACTATGTACGAATTAAAAAAGTATGTATAGTATAGTCAATATTATTTATTTTTTATATAATATTTTTGTTCAAGGTTTCATTTCGCGCATGCTCTTACAGCTTATACATTTTTTGACAGTGACAGCAACTCGAGAGATAAATTAGACACGTATTTTTTAAAATAAATATTTATATCCATAAATAAATTCGTACGGCCCCATGTAAAAATGCTAGTAAAGTGTACTGTAGGAATTAAGGCATGCAACGGCCGCCACTAACGGATTCTTCAAAAAACGAAGAAAATTCAGCTTTTCTTTTAGATGTCGCATTAACGAAGCCTGATGACGTGGGGCTCTTTTATACAGCAAGTGTGCATTTTCTTCAGAAACGACTGGAAGAAAAATCCCTTAGTACTAAGACTAAATCTCAGCCAAATTTCCAATCACCAAAAACTTGTTGTAATTTAAGAAAGGATTCTCAGAATTTCCAAGAAAATCTTGAAAATAGACCAAAAACATTACCTATGCATGAAGTGTTGCCATTCCCTAAATCGAGCGGAGAGGGCTTTATCTCCCGTATAATGAAGTCATTTCGAAAGTATAAGACACCCAATGTATCTGATGATAATGCAGATGAACTGGAAATGGTTCAAATTAAATCCAATTATAAATTTCCTCAGTGTGAAAAATCTAAAAGTCGTTCCTCTCACTTAAATGCAATATCGGAAGACGAAAAAATTGAAAAAACGTCAATTTGCACTGAAAATCACTTCCAAAGAACTTTAAGAGAAATTAAAAGATAGTATCAATCACTTTATATTTAAATATGATCAAATAGATTCCAAGCTTGTGTTAATGTTATTTTGCAATTAAATTAAAATACACTAATATCCATGTTATTTTTTTATCATTGTAGTTACTTACGTGTCAAAAGTGTCTTTCCCTCCTAGTCACACGCGTTAACCATTAGGGGGTTCGCGTCCGAGCCTACGCACTCAAAGTAGCGCTGGTTCGTTGTGTTTATTTCGGCGAAAAACGGGGAACAGAAGTATATTAATGGAAACGGAGTGTCTTAACACTAGGTTCCCAGGTTTCCTTTGCCTACAGTGCCATGTGCGGGATACAGCGTGAAGCTAAAGGTAATAAGTGATAATAAATCATCTCATCATCTATTTTCTTATCCTTATGATTGTTTTTTTTTATTTCTATGGAATGTGGACCCTATTCAATAAAAAAAATTTATACTATTTATTTTTTCGTTAGTTAAAATAACTACACTACCATAGTATGAGACCATAATATTTGAAATGAGTAAGCCATATACAGAAGTAAGTAATCTATTTATTTATTTAATTATTATTTTATATTATAATGTTAGACATATATTAATCACTTATAATAACCTAAAATAAAATAGTAATCGCTTTAAACATTTTTTAAGCAAAAAAAAATATATGAATAGAGTATTTACATTTATAGGAATAGAAAATTACCACTTCCTTGTATAAGAAACATTTTATCACAGGTTTTTGACGAATCTTTAAAAATAACTTATTACCTATTATTTTACTACTTACTATCTTACTTCCATACTACAACTATACCAATTAATAAGATACTCGCCGCATTTTAAAATATACAATATAATTATTATTAACGCCTACTGCTAGTCTAACCTAAATTCTCTTAACTAAAGCTAAAAGCTAAATTACAACATTCAGTGGCGTAGCTAGGGTATTTGCTGCCCGGTGCGGCTTAGGGGACTTGATGCCCCTTTCCTGAGGATGAGTTCTAAAAAAAAAACAAAGTGACCGTCGACTTTGATGCCCCTTTCCTTTTGATGCCCGGTGCGGCTTAGAGGACTTGATGCTCTTTAAAATGATCTAAGGTCTAAAAAATAAAGAAAAAACAAACTAATCGTTGACTTTATGCCCCTTTTCCTTTTGATGCCCGGTGCGACCGCACCGCTCGCACCTCCCTAGCTACGCCACTGACAACATTTTCAGTAAAATCAATGTTGTGTTTCTACTTTCAAGATAACTTTACGCCTTCCTGCTTGAGTCGTCTCACTACTTCAGGACAAATCTCTTCCTCGCGAAATTTATAACCACAAGCTAAAACTTCTTTAGCGACTGCATAATTCTTTTTCAATGATTCAAGCCACACCGTGTAAGGATAATCGGGCCATATACCTCCATAACGTTCTGGTAGAAAGTCGGGCTGAATGTGTTTGTGCAGAGAAGTGACGTCATAACCGTGGAAGAAGATTTTAGAACGCATATCAGAAGTCAGCAGCGGCTTGAACATGCTGTACATGATGTCAAATGTCCATGAATGATTTATCACGTGTATAGCGTGGGTTGTTGCAGGGAAACTAGACTGTAAAAGAAATTTTCTCTTAGTATAATTAAAGTATCCTTGCTATTAGCTTATCATTTATTAACTGTTTATATGGTAGGTCTAAATATCAGTGTAGTATTTGAACGTGTTTAAAATTTACTAAAACTACTTAAACGTTTTTAATATAATAGCATATACTTCAGCGGCCTATAATTAAAGTCTGAATTATACTTAGTCTGGCTATAAATATTGTTACAATTAAAAATAAATAAAATGTTATTTTTGAACTTGGAATATGTTTTTTTTTCGATTTACGTACAATAAAAAAATCTTTATCTTTGTAAAAATATTTGTAGCAACACTAAATATATTATTAAAAAATGCATATTATTTATACAAAAGTAATAATTGAAAATAAAATCTGAAGATTAAAAGTATAAAAATATTAAGATGAAATCGTTGTGACTTTACAATTTTACAACTTTTTTTAGAAAAATGACGCAGAAAAAAAATACAGAAAACATTGAATTGAAAGTATAATATTTAAGTACTTCCATTATATTGATGAAATCATAAAAAATCAAAACTTAAAATTTTTCAAATAAAAAGAAGCCTCGGTTTCTTTAAGACCAAAAACAATAATTTGTTTACACTTTGATGTTTATTGTATTAAAAAGATTTTTACAAAGAAATTTGCGGACGTCTTTTGAGGACATTTATAAGTATTTATGTACGTACGTTGACCATACACGTTTAGCGCCCACGCACATTGTATTGCGGTTTTTATTGCGAAAATAATAAGGGTAGCTAGCAAGGACATTGTCCTTACTAATTTTATTAATTTATTTTTTATTTTTCTGTTATTACAAGTCTTGTGAAAACTTGAACTAGGCGCAATACAAACAATAAAATAGACCTTAATTTTTGACCGGTGATGATTATGTTTATTTTATGATTGTGAAGATTGTAAACACGACTGGTTATGGGTTCAATTCCCACTCGAGGAAATGAAACATTTACTTAATAACTTCAACGTTTAAAATTACAAACCGAATACTGTAAGCAACTTGAAATCGTAAAAAGAAATAAAATTAAATCTCACCACAAGCAGTTTAACAACTTTGCTCGCAACAGATGGTGTCACTTGCCACGCATGGTGAGTGCCCAAGTCCTCCAAGTCGAACAATGCTACACCACCCAGGATCTGAGTGCGTTGTTCCAGCATACCCAATTCTAATGCAAAAATCGTCGCCTTAAATATATCTTCCACAGCAACTGATTTCGGATCCCAACAACCTGAGTGAAGATAATATTAATTAGTTTTTAGTTTATTAATTAATTAGTTTTATAAACAAAATTTACCATGAAAGCTACGCAGAGACTGGGGTCCTGGAGTTACCGACCCCGTTTCGCACCTTACTTAGGCAGTTTTAATATAAAATACTCTGGAGAAAATAAAATCATGTAGAATTTTATTAATATATCAAAATATTTAAAAGAATATTTTAAATTTAGAAAAGGAATAGAACATTCGTGTCTATTTATTGTTTAAAATCGTTACGACGTTTATACGAGTTCGCTTCCTACTCGGGAGGAATGTAATATTTAATATTTCCTTGCAATTTCTTATTTTAATGTTGAAAAAAGTAATTTAAAAAATTACATTGATTTTTTTTAGATAAGAGCAACACCCTTTCAGTCCCTGCATGTTTTCTATATAAATACGCCGACCTCGGCGGCCGTGAGCGTGGTCTACTCATTCATGGTTCACACGCACGTCGCACACCCACACGAGAACGGAATGGTCGTGCTATTCTATAATATGCCATGATATGCCATAGATAACATATTCATATATGGCATATTATGGCATATTATATGCTAAATGTCTTGGTAATTTTAGAATTAAAACGTAATTTAATAAAGATCACACAAGAAATATTCACTGAATGAGGAATTTGGAGTAACAGTCAATCAACGTAACGCCACCAAAAAAGTAATAAAAACGTATATTAAATAATAAATTGACGGCAAGGTAATAGCTATAAACGAAACGGAACATGATTTCTACATACATATATCATATTATATATTTTTACCAATAGAAGTAGAATATTATACGTATTAGTCTACAGAATAATTAATATTATTTCACTATTTCAATAATAAATAAATAATCTTTTCAGAATCAAGAACCAGTAATTTAAAAAGATTTAAGTTTCCGGTCCATGGTAGACACTATTGTGGCCATTGTTGTAAATGTTATAAGTAATGAATAACAAGCTTAGTTGTTTATAACGATTGTTGTCGAAAGTTTTACTTCACAAAATATTGTCCTAAAGGTCATTGCCCCGAGTTCGGTAAAAACTGCGTAATTTACAGGATTGGAATATTTACTTGAGTAAACTTGGAGGAGTTCATTATTCATAAATTGAACTTATTTTCATTTAGGATATATAGTACCATTTTTATCATATATGCATATAGCATATTATATCAGGATACGCCGAGAGAAACTAGTGTCAATAAATTTCGTTTTTCACTTTTCACTCGAGTTCGGGAAAATAATTTATTAAATAATTCAGCTCCACAGTGCCACAATCGCCATTTTTGAAGTGAAATTTTATATCATTATAATTCCATTTTATTGATTGCATCAAGGTCTCCTGATCAGGTGCATAGTAATAAAAACATAATTAAAATGAATGAAATTATGACAACAAGTTTATAAAGGATTTTGATTACTTATATAAATCGTTTATAATTAAAAAAGAAAAGAATAGATATAAGAATTTAATAATTCGGCGGAAAATAGAAAACGGAGTGTGTTATCACTAGGTTCCCTCTGTCTCTGCCTACCCTGCTATGTGGGTGAACAACAACGTGAAGCAGAAAAGGAATTCTAAAATGTGTAATTTTACCTATTCTATACAGAAGTAGCCTTCGCCCGTTCTGATCACGGTACGGAGGTACGGCAATCACATTTGCATCTCCAATTCTTCTTAAATCCAAGGGGTAAACATTTTCGAATAATTCCGGATTTTCTTCTTTAAATTGATAGTAATTCACCATCTGTCAAGAGTATATTCATGTTTATTTAACAGAGAATTCTTAGACAACTACAGTACCTACATTATTTTAAAACATAGTAACTGAAAGTTTTCAAATTGCAACATAATAATAAGAAATTTTGATCAGTATAAAAAAGAAAATAGATGTAAATAGCTTAAACAGCCTCTGATTTCGTCTGAGTATACATATATTTTTTCTTATAGATAATCACTATGGTGAGTTAAGTAAGTTTCTGTAGAGGAATAAGCTCTAAAAAATATAAAAACTATTTGTGAAACTATATATAAATTCACTAGTGGTGTTAAATACATAATTAACTTGCAAAATGTATGTAACACAATAGTTTCGTAAACTAATAAAATATATTTAAACATAAAACACACTAATGTTTGCAATATGTATGTATAATATATTAAAAAGTATTTATGATAATGCATGTGCAAATTTTTTTGTAAATATTTTTAGTGTTAGATTTAAGAACTCAAATAAGTAATTTATTATGTTAATATTCTACATACATACATATTCATAGGTCGAATCAAACGAACCTAAGTGAAGCCACTCGGTTTATTCATATTACCTTGACCATGGATAAAGTACACTCAGCCATACAATTTAAAGAGGTTCTTTGTAAAAAGTTTTTTCATGAGGCATATTTGTTTGAAGGTATTATATTTTAAATTTCTACTATAATTCACAGTATATAAAATCTTTTCTACAATATATAAAATTAAAATCCATTAAAAAATAAATAAAAAACGCTTAACGCTATTTCCTTACACCTAAAGCAGAAAAATAATATTCTGTTCTACCGCTTTCCGCTCAAATTTAACACACTTTGTGTTGAGTGACGGAACTTAACGTCATACTTTGCCTCAGCAGAACTGGGATGAAAATTAATTAAACACTCGCAGAGTGGGGATAGCTACAAAATGAAAAAGATAAATGAAGTACTGTACAAAAGATTGAAACTTACCAGCCTATGAGCTCTCTGAGGTATAAAGCTCCTGGCCCTCAAAAAACGTAGCAAGAAGTCATCATCCATTCTGTGAGGACTACATTCACCTCTCTCTGAAACAAAGTACGGTGCTATCTTTAAAAAGAAGAAAAATAAATTTTGATTTTGATGTTAATATAGTAAATAATTATATTATAATAAATAACACGACGTGTATAATGCGTCGATTCTTCGTTACATAGAAGAATAACTAATTGTTATTATGTGACATTTGATCTTATAATAAGTTTGCCATAAGCAAGCAGAAATTTTATACTATAGAGTTACATTAAATTATACAAAGAATCCAATTACTTCTATGAATCGCAATTTAAATATTTTTTGGTTGAAATAAACGAACACTTCTCTCAGCATTGATTAATATATCGGATTGTATAATAATTCTGCTTTTGAAATCGAAAACATGATTCGTAGTTGTTTTTAGATCACGTCACATCAAAATGTATATTTTTATTCTTTTGAGCCGATGTTTTTAAACTTAATTTTTAAGTCGAGGCCGTCATCGTCCAGCAGCACAAGGGTGTGACTGTAACGCGACGGTTGTGGGTTCGATTCCCACTCGAGCAAGTGAAATATTTAATTATGTTTATATTTCCATTTCTTCCCTCTGGTGTCGAGGCAAAGCGCGGCGTTGAGTTCTGCCACTCAACACGCAATGCCTCCAGAATTCGGCAGAATGTGGGGAACGGAGCGTCTTAACACTAGGATCCCTCTGCCTACCCTGCTGTGTGCGGGATACAGCGTGAAGCTGATTTGATTTCTGTTTTTTTTTAATTTTTAAGTGAACGAAATTACTCTCAATAATATAGACCGAGTAGAATGGTATAATTTTTTTATGTGTTATAGCAGACTTTCATATATTTTTACGAGCTTTATAATAACTTTTAAACTGGAATTAAACTGCGTTTACGTAATTTTTATTGAATTAGAAAATAGTAAAAAGTCTTATGCAAGAGAGAATCCAATGTAAGGACATTTCATCTTGCCCATTCCACCCAAATTCAAGACATTGTGTATTGCGGTAGAAATATTATTACTATAGTTAGCTAAGATGTATATTTTGTAAATTTTAATATTAAAATATTTCAACAATATTATTATGCGAAATAAGCATATTGTTTTAGTCTTACTAAATAGACGAAAACGATAACAAAAAAATTGCAACATAAGCATAAAGACATGAATGAAGACATTATTTTTATAACTTAATATAGTCTATATAAAAAATAATATCACTTAAATAAAGAATATGAAAACCATAATAAGCTATATCTATAAATATTTAATATACTATTAATAATTAATAGACTTAAATGTAATGGAAAAATGTGAAACATGCTCTACCACTACATAATTACAAAAGTAATTTAAGGCTACATTATACTACCTACCTATTTGTGACAGTAAACGCGACAGGTTTTGGGTTCGATTTCTACTCGAGAAGATGAAATATTCAATATTTTCATCTCGCTCTGGTACAAGGCAAATAGAATCGTTGAATTTCGCCACTCAACACGCAATGCCTCCAGAATTCGGCGGAAGTGAAGAACGGAAGCGTCTTAATGGGAACGGAGTAATTTAAAATTAGGTTCTCAGGTATGGTATTCTCAGGTCTGGTAGGTATGGTATTCTGACACACGGTAAAGCTATGAAAATTTATATAATATACAACCAACTAGATTTAGTAAAGCCGAACTACTCTCTTAGTAGTCCTCGTTTAGTCTCAGCGGTAGAATTTATTTTATACAAAAAATGCAGGAAATAAATTCTACTACCAAATAGCTGAATTTAGTTCCTGTATTTTTTGTAGCTGGTAGATTACTTAGATACGTATATTCTCTACTACAGTACAATTTGTATATTCTCATGACCTTACTTACCATTCACTAATAAAAATGAAGAATTAACGGAACACGTGAAGCTCGTACCTTGAGAATATTAAAGGTAAAAATAATTCTAAATCATAGCATTTGATCCACCTTGTAGTAGTATTAAATAATAAGCATTTATTTAATTTTCCATGTTTAATTAAAAAATCTATAAAATTTGATTTTTCGATTATCTGTCCCCAATTAATTGAACTAAATATACCTAATAATTCAATATCTAAAACAAAACATGTATTTTTATTACATTCTTTTAAAATATGCTGCGTATTTCGAAAAATTGTACTTTTCTAAAAACTTTTTCATATGGCTTTTTGTGTGGGTGTTTAAAAAAATCTTAAATGTCATAATTACCATGTCGCAACATGGTCGGTGCCATCTAAAGCCCTGCAGACATCGTTCAACTACATTTATTTCACGAAATAGTATACCTTGACACCAATATCGAAACAATTGGAATAATGCGTCTTCCCACCTATTTGTATTTCTAATGCATTGTTAGTGACTTATCACCTTTAAATCAAGGTATTGTATAGCTTTAATCCAATTTAACCAGCTTGCCTTGGTTAAATTACTGTCTAATCGTGAAGATACCTATATATAAAATATAAATTGTGTATATTTTTTTCAGTTCCACGCTTAATCCCGCTTATAGCAGGGTATGCAAAGAGAACCTGCTGTTAAGACAATTCTTATAAACATATACTATAAATCTGTTTAGGAAATCATGACAAAGTTTTTAAAAACCCAAAAAATATTATTCCTCATATAAATACTATTTAACATAATTGCTATTTATTAAATAGCGTTAGATATGCAAATTGATAGATAAATAATTATACTTAAATTCGTAATTTTTCTAGTTATTATTTATTTCATTCAAGTACAAACCGCAGTATACATGCCATATTAGCACACACTTACTAAAAATATTTACCTTGGGTATTCCTTCCGGCTAGCTTTATAAAAAAATTACAATATTATTAGATCTTCTTTGTTGTATCAAATTTAGATTTTTTAATGTTAATTTCAAACGCAATATGTTATTCATGAAAGCAGCAATTTACAAAATACACAATATTGATGATATCTTATCAACCAGAGCGCGGCTGCCCGACCAGAAACTAGGTCTGCATTATTAAATATCTGATAAATTTATATTTAAAAATGTGTATTTTAATAAATATGTGTAGGCTTCACTTTGTATCCCGCATTTAGTCCCCAGTTAGGCTGAGGGAACCTAATAACTTTGCCTGTTTGTCTTGGGACATAAAGACACACAGATATAGGTGTTCTACCAATATCTATTCTTAATATCTATCCTATGCTAGAATCAAATCCGCGACCTCCAGCATATGCGAATTGTGAAATTATTTATAAGTAAAATAAATTATAATAAAAATAACTTAAAATATTAACTGATTATCATAATACGTACTTCAATGTCATATTACTTAATAATAAAATGTGGTTACATTATTGTAATAAAAAAATATTAAATTTAATTAATTAATATTAGAAAACTAGTATTAGCAACTTGCCATATATCATGTCTCTCAACTCGTATATCGCCTGAAGCCTCGTGTTCGGATCTTCACCGCACTGGTGACGAGCATATTCTTGTAACTCCGGCGGGGGCTCCCCCAGATCCAAATCAACATTGTAGTCCGGAGTGGGCATTGTCTTAAAACAAACTTCCTAAGTAAAAAAATAAAACATTGTTTAATCGTATTTGCACTTATAAGTTAAGTGCCAAATAGTAGTGCAAATAGTAGTGCCAGGATAGGGATAGGGAACCTAGTGTTAAGACACTCCGTTCTTCACTTTCCACCGAATTTTCGAGGTATTGCGTGTTGATTGACGGTATTCAATGCCGCGCTTTGCCTTGATACCAGAGCGAAGAAATGAAAATATTAAATATTTAATTTCCCCGAGTGGGAATGGAACCTAACACGTTTACAGTCAAATGCTTGTACGCCTGCGCCACGATAGAAAATGATAAGTACTATTAAAATAAAACTAATTTTAAAAGATGCGGTTAGTTACATATTATTTACTATATCACAATTGTTATATACAAATACATAAATATAAAAACACCTGATATATAAAAAAACCAATAGAACTTAAAAAAAACATTTATATAAGTGATTAATTAATGACCACGAGAAAAATACATGGTTGCAACAACCTACAGCCTACAAGGCTAACGAACGTAAGAGTCGTTAACTTAGATTTGTGTTAAAGGTTATGAGAGGTTGACGGTTGTATCGATTTTTTCGCACAATGTATCACAAATTGTACGATTTTAAAAACATATTTACCTAAATTGCAGATTTTAAATAAAATATGCATATTATAATAATATGTATATTTTATTTTATTAGTGCCAAGGAATGTTACAAAAATCTTACTACAATATCTAATTACTAAGCCTGTTTATTTTACTAGGCACCGACTTCAAAATTATAAAATCTTTTTTATTATTATTTTTTTTTGTCCAAATCAAAGTACTATTGCTTTATGTTAAGTAAATTTATTTTATACTTTTTATTTTTATGTTTGAAGTCGGTTTCTTTTTTGTTAAAAAATATTTTTACATGTCCGTTTGTTTTCAGACTTTCGACTTATTCTTTTTGTCAATCTATTTAAAATTTATGTTTTTTTCCATTTATCATAAGTTTTGTATTTTCTTATTTTCTTCATTATTTTCATAGTCAGTCACTAACAACAACTACTTGAATGAATGAATGCATAAACGAGATGACGTAACAGTACTAGATAAATGACAAAATCCTAAAGCTTATTGCTTGTATAACTCTCTGCCGCTTTCTATTACTTAACAATTATTTGTTTTAGCCTGCAAACAAGGAAACCTAAAATTTACTATCGTCATCTACGTCAATGTATAGTTTTCCCTTCTGACGTTTTGGAATTATCACTAATAAAAAATAACAGGAAAAACCAAATTAGGTACATACGAGTACATATCAAGACAAATATTTTTTCAATTTTATCGCCAAAATAATTAAAAAATTAAACATTTATGGCGCAGGGGCACTAGTTAGTGAATGTAAGCGCGAGTGGATGTGGGTTCAATCCCCACTCGAGGAAATGAAATATTTAATATTTTCATTTCTTCGCCCTGGTGTCGAGGCAAATCGCACAGTCGAGTTCCGCCACTAAACACGCAATGCCTTCAGAATTTGGAGAAAAATGGGGAAAGCGGTGATTAGGTTTCCTCTGCCTACCGTACCCTGCCTATATGTGACATACAGCGTGAAGTTGATAAAAAATTTACATTACTCCGAGTCACGAGAACGAACTTACAACCATCGTGGATGCAGTCAAATACTTTCTAACTGCATTAAGACCCTTCAAATGTTTACTTCCCACTTATGGAATAGGCTATGTTATTTTGTACAGACATTTACCGTATAATCGACGCAATTAATCGATAGGGCGGATGACGAAGGGCCCAGAGAAAGTGGAAGAGTTAGGACACCACTCACCACCGGTTTGCACAACTCGATAGTCTAAACCGGTCACGCTCTGCCTATTTTACACGACCCTATGCTTTCATATCGGGATTTTTTTTCCTTCACTTTTGCACAAAATCTAACTAATATTAAAGAAATATAAGCAGAATTTAAATATAACAAAACAAATATTTCCGAGATTTTGACTTCATTACATACTAAATTGGAGGGATAATTGCATTGGTGACTTGTATAAAATTTAAGTAGGTACAGCACGAAAACCTTGAACTTTTCAAATACTCGAATCAGACCTGATAAACTTTGAACTGTAACCTTAATAAATTACTTAAGTAAAAGGTTTACGGTCTTTATTATTATTAAAAAAAATCGTTTACCATGAACTGTTTTTAAAAAAAAGTTTAAAAAATATTTTCTTATTTAAAAAAAATTGACATGTTTTTTAATGAATTTTTTATATGTCAAAGGATAGCATATGCATCTGGTATTTAGAGCATTCTAAGCGGGGCGTGTTCATGCCCCGCAAAGAACAATGCACCAGGATGAAAAAGAGCTTTTGTTCGACAACTGTTACAAAGGAACAAAACGGAACCAGAATGGGGGCACACAATTTCACACAACGTTTTATCTCACATAGTATGTAGGCGTTTTCGTTTTATTTTCATTACTGCACTGAATTCTGTCGCATATACATACATACTCATATGTACATAAGTTTCATAACTGTACTTAATTTTCACGACTAATAATTTGCTTTTGTGGTAAAGAATTGGATATATTTGAAAATGCATTCAATATTTTGGGCATTTACAGCTAGCAAAAATCACTTAAATTAGGTATATATTTCCTACCAGAAAAAACGCAATTTAATGTTCTATTTGTATCTTATAATAAAAACTGCTCCTTTATTCTATACAAGGTTATAAATTTTGTCTAATCGTTTCCTTGTATATATTAACTTACTAAATAAATTAAGTTCAGTAATAATAAAAATATCATGTGTGAAGACATTACCTCTTTTCTATTATGATAAAACTAACAGAAGCAATATATAATGTATATAATATATAAAATACATTTTTGTTAAAATGTGAAATGAAATAAAAAAATATTAGGGTTCCCACTTTCTCGTATGGGAATCAAACCCAGAACCCGTCGCGCTTACAGTCACACGCTTGTTCCCCTCCACTACGACTGCCCTCGCACAGAAATGGCCTCAAAACAACATGAGTGGTCGTAACTCTCCTTGAACGGACAAAGTTGCAAGTTAACATAATTCCCATCAGAACGATTTAGCTAATAATGATAATGATTCAATCGAAGCTTTGTTGCTAATACGAATGCTGTCGAAGGTCACTTATGATATGAAGGATTGATATACTTCTTAGTGTTCGGCAGAAAGTGGGGAACGGAATGTCTTAACACTAGGTTCCCTCTGCCTACCCTGCTGTGTGCGGAATATAGTGTGAAGCTGATATACTTCTTGGTGTAAGATTAATTACATATTTATGTAATTTACGTAAGCAACTATCTTAGATACAATTATTTTCGGTTTATCTGAAATATGCTCTAGACCTAGATAGAGGTGACTGAGCGGTGTCATTAAATATTGGACCTATTTGTTAGAACTATATGTTCAGCATCTATAACTCACATTACTTTCACTTTTTCTATGATAATATTTAAAAAAAAACAGCTTCACGCTGTATCCCGCACACAACAGAGTGAACCTGTTAAGACCACATACCTCAGGATAATATGATTTTTATCATTTTCAACAAGCATGAGGATAGTTTTTAAATTATCAAAAAAATTCGACTACACGAATTTAAAAATTAATACGTAGTTATTTTTTTTTCAGTAATTTTTTGTTGTGTTGTGGTTTTTTCTTGACATAATAAGCTAATTCTTAAACCAGTTACTAACTAACACAACACATAACAACGTTAACATTTTTTAATATTTTTTATTTATACTTGTATGTAAATTGAGACAACTAAAGCTTACGATTACGAATAAAGTATCTTAACTTCAAAGATGCCAGTAATTGTGCCATTGAGTCATTTCATTTGCGTATTCTTTGCAAACACATTCATGAAAACATGACCATAATATGTTAAAAACATATATATTACCTGTAATAAAAATGTAATAAAGCACAAACCTCTTAAAACGCCGTTTATTATAAAAACCTTGTTGGTGTATGTCGGCCACCGCTAATTAAATTATATTTTTAAAGGAAATACTGGGAAAACTTTTGAAGTTGCAAATTAAAGTGTTATTTTAGTTGACGTCCTTACGTATATACATTACATGCATCAGTCACTTGTCTTACATAATAATGAATTGGCTTATATGGCGATGAAATACGTGTTTACTTGAAGGAAAATTCTTTACATAGATTCTAATATAGAATACCATTTATAACAGGGAAAAGAATATTTTTTCATTACAAAATACGTATTTACATAAAATGTAGAATAAAATACAAAATTGAAACATAAAATTGCATTGAAATAAACATGATGACATCATCTAGGATCACGACAAAACGTTATTCCAGTTAAAAGTATGTACCTAGTGCTTTATATATTTATAATTTATTACTATTGTTTATTTCCATTGGAAGTCGATGTTATATTTTTTTTCTAAGAAAAAAATGCAATAAAGTTTAATTAACAATATTCCTACATGCATGCGTGATTAAGCAATAATAGTATATCAGAATCGATTGATGGATTTAACCTTAATATATCGTAATTTAATACAACTGTGGCGCAAGTTGCCATGCACCTGACTAAGCACGATTTTTGTGGTTTCGAATATCGCTCACGGGAAATATAATAATTATAACATATATATCATCAGAATGAATAAGTTCAGCCAGCACATTTTGACTCTAATTTAGCGAAAAGTTAAAATCACAGCAAGTTGTCGTTACTGTCTAAAAACAACCCGAAAATAAAAAAACATGATTAATTCTTGGCCTAAATTGTAAATAGTATCTAGATGATTCTAATTTTGTCAATTAACTTCGTATAATATGACTATATAAGGGGGCTACCAATTCAGCCAGCTGGCTTCAAATAGGTGGTCACCTATCGGTGGTCAAGGCAATGTGCGTCGACTGCCAAACGCACACACGTGATAAGTGTTTCTGTTCACTTGTTTAACTACTACCTCTACATACTTACTCGTATATGTAAACAACTACCTACATTAGCTGCTGAGACCAGCATCAGTTTTCAGGTATTGAGTCATAATATTTTAATTAATGATGACACCATTGCCTCAAAGTTGAGAGGTTTAGGTTACATGTTATTTTTTTTTCAGTTTCACGCTCTATCCCGCGTATAATAGAATAGACGAAAAAGGCAGTGTTAATACATTCCAATCTCTTAAACATGGTATTTAAGTGACAAAACTAAATACTGCTCTGTATCTAATCAGAAAATGAATAATGAAAATAAATCTGGCATTACAATAATAAAAAAAAAGTTCACATAATTTGAATATTCAAATAATTAATCATATTTATTATTATGTGAATTTCACACGATATAATAGCCACTGCGGAGTTTAAATAACAAAAAAAATTCTAACGTGATGTTAAATATAACAAAAACAATAACAAATTAAGTAATGCTATTACAAGCTAATTATAACATTGGTTTTAATCAAATTTTAAGCATCACATATATATAATGATAACTATAGAATTCTATAAAATTCTTATTAAAAATTAGTACTTAAGTTAGTAAGTTTATCGTGAACCCCTTTGAATTTCTGCGCCGGCGCATTCTATAGACTTATGCTTCATATAGCTACGCACGTGCATAACCGGAGTCAAGGTCACGAGACCGTCGACTTTATTCGAACTTAAACTCGCTGGGGAGCGCTTTGTTATTACTTTTAATACCACTGAGTTAATTATGTACGGTAAGGTAAATATAATATCTTATGCTTAATAATATTGGGTTAAATTTAGGTATTTTTTTATGTTTTTATTTATATTTAAAGTAAAATCAATTTTATATACAATTCGTTGTAACAAACTATGAAATATTAAAGTAACAATATTATAAATATTTGAAAAAAAAAA